>JAVKLA010000047.1:21232603-21285066 GCA_034782735.1 Sagittarius serpentarius | reverse complement strand
GCCCACCTCCTCCCCCGCCTTCCTCACTGACCTCGGGGTCTGGGTAGGGGTTTCTCTCACATTCCAATCTCCTCCCCTGCTGCAGGTTCCCCCTTTTAAATCCCAGAGGTTATCCCAGAGGCGCGACCACCATCGCTGATGGGCTGGGCCTTGGCCAGAGGCAGGTCCGACTTGGAGCTGGGGAAGCTTCTGGCAGCTTCTCACAGAAGCCACCCGTGTAGCCCCCTCCCCTGCTACTAAAACCCTGCCACTCAAACCCAAAACAGGCCTCAGCAGGACTGGGGCTCCAGCAAGGAGGCTCCATTGAAGCAGCAACATAGCTCCTCTGTGAGCCTGTGCCCACCACAATGGTGTGGATTCTGTTCCATGTAGCCCTTGTTCTAAGATGACAGATGACACATTTCTGGTCTTACATTGATCGCTTTGTAGGTTATCCCTCCTCTCCCAAAGATTTGGTGATCCCTTTACACTGGTTATTGTTTGGGAAGCATTTGAACTGACCTTTATTTCACCCATGCCTCAGGGATGAGATCATTTCGAAAATGCCATTTAAAAAAAAAAAAAAAAAAAGACTTCATTCTGTGAACCACAATAGGATGACGATACAGCAAGGATATTTACAGCAAATCAATGAATCTGTCTAATTGCTATCCTCTAATTTAGAGGATTTACTTCTACAGTGGGAGGCAGGCTACAGGTGAATTGTTCTTCCCTGTTTAAGACCTAGAGCTACATACGTAATATTGTGAAAATGTGATACAAAATTGATTCTAAAAAATTGCCTTCAGATTACTCACCAGGAAGCAATTGGAGTCAGGCCAGGAGCAGATGGCAACTCAAAAGGCAATCCTCTTCCTCCTCGAGAAGTACTATTACTTTGTACTTCAGTAGCAGTATTGATCTAAGAAAACTGCTGCCTTTTACAAACAGTAACAAATGTAATTTTACAGTGCCCTGGTAGCACAGTGAGTAGAATTTCTCTGCTTTAGCACATAGGGGAACTGATGCATGTGGAAGTTAAGTTTGCACCATTCCCATGCCTACAGTTTTCCAAGAGATCCCATTCTCCATCTGAACAAAAATCAGCATCTCTAAAATCCCAGCATTCTGCCACAACCTTGGCATGCAAACACCAAGCATGTGAAATTAAGGGATGCTAATTAGAGGCAGAGGAAAAGCCATTGGCAAAAAGAGACTTTCCCAAGTCACAGAAGAAAGTATGTAGCAGGACCAGGACCCAGCGCATCTCGGTTCTGGGTTGTGCTGTGCAGGCTCACCCTGTGAGCCCACAGGGAATACACAGCTACTCCTGAAACTACTTGCCAACACAAAGCACCTCTTGGACAAGTTAAGTACTTGTTTAAAGTGGAACTGAAATTCTGAAAGCAAATACCAGCT
Organism: Sagittarius serpentarius; assembly: GCA_034782735.1. NCBI lineage: Eukaryota > Metazoa > Chordata > Aves > Accipitriformes > Sagittariidae > Sagittarius > Sagittarius serpentarius. The sequence goes on along the minus strand of JAVKLA010000047.1, from coordinate 21,283,668 downwards.
AGACGTTATACTCTGCAGCACAGCTGGATACAGGGAACCTGCTGAGATGATGAAACTCTCCACAAACAGCCAGTTAGTATGCTTCCCTAGTCAGGGCCAAGCAAACTCTTCAGTAATGAAACAGACATTTTTACAATGGAAAATGCAGGAAGATTTTCCTACTTCTTACACTGATACATTAACTAATACAGTCATGATATTCAAATGTGAAGAACTTCAGCCCAAATGTTGCGGGACAGTATAAAAAAGTTAATTCTTAGACCTTATCCTATACCTAGTGAGATCAAAAGCAAAACCCTCAAGCATGAACAACATTGGGCACCCGGCAAACAACTCTGCTGTAAATTACAGTGCATAACCACAACAACAAATCTTAAGTGGGTATAAACTCTGGAGCAGTGGAGCTAGAAAACCGTATATCAGCCAAACATTATCTGCAGGTGTACGTCGTGTGAATTATGTGGCATGGTTTGCAAAGATCACAATAGCACTTAGGTAGATTTGGGAACTTTGGCATGATTTGAAGTGGGGATTCAGCTCACAAAGATTTGATTTCGTGCTTATGGAGGGGTGATTTCTCTGGGATTTTTGAAAGCTGACTCTTTCAAAACAGAAATGTTTTTAGCATGTTCTTCACCATGTAGGTTAGTGAAGGAGAAAAAGAAAGCTGAACCAATGGCAAACCACATAGGAGACAAGAAAGACAAGTTCTGGAGAGGCAAATCCCTTTTTTCAGCCAGCATTTCAGAAAGTTAGTATGCAAAGAACAAATGTACTGTACTTTAAAAAAAAAAGTGTTTTGCTTTATAGAATTTAATTAATGTATTAATCTGAATGTATTTCAATGCTGACACTTATACCCTGACAGGCTACTTTTCAAGAAAGCAGCCTGTATTATATACTAGGATGCAATTCTGGTCCCAGTAAGGTCAAAATGCAAGTTCAACTCAGACTTAGTTTCTGCATCTGTAAACTCTGCAACACATATTGTATAGTTAAAAGTCACTTTTTATTTTAATTGCTTACGTACTAATATTTTAATTGTTCTTTATTTCTAGGAAACTGAAGTGAGATACATTGAGGTCTTTATGGTTTTCGTCTGCTTAAAACCTTCCCACACATTGAGGCAATGAGGTAGGGCACCTTTCTATTGCCATGTGTGGACTGACCAGATGTTAAGAAACAGCAAGAAATAGAAGTATTTCTCCAGGACAGTAAAACACTACCTAATTGTAAGTTTGCAGAAAACAAGCAATAACTGACCCTAAAATACTAGTACTGAACCTTTTGGTCAGATAGCCCTGATACTTGCAATTGAAGGATCCTTTCATTCAGATGTGTAGAGCACTGGCTGGGGAACATGGCCCTCATCATAAGAAAATACAGGCATCCAATATCATGTGGTAATCATACGTGGCTATATAATTTCAACATCATGTCATATGCATTCCTGCTGCATAACCAAACATGAATATCTCTAGGAGACACCAGTACCTGCGTCATATGATAGGACAGAGACCAAAGGGCATGCAGGAAAGGGAACAAGAAGGAGCTGGCTGTGCTCTGAATATACTGGTAAAAACACCTCATGTGGCCAACATGGTACAGGGTGTGCATCCATGCTCTAGGGACTGATTAAAAGCACAACATTTTTGAGTCACCATGTCACAGCAAAGCAAGGATCATGTTTAAAGACAAGACTGCTTGTGCAGAACAGAGCTGATGTGGAACTGGAAGGCGCAGTGAAACCCATGCTTTGACAGACGTGGGACTTTTTTCATTTAACAGACAGCATTCATATCCTCAGACACTCTTCCAGCCTGTATTATTTGCTACATCAGCATGTTCAGTGTTACTTACACAAAGGAGGTAAGTAAATTGTCTTCCATGACTAGCAAAAATCCCAGTCTCCCTTTCTCCTTGAAAAATACATAAGCCAGTAAAGAGTAGCCCAGCATCCTAAGTCCCATTATTTGTATTACAACAATTCCCAGGAACTCTGATTGCATGACAGAAAGTCATTGTGCTGCTCAAACAGTGGAAAACTTTTCATTAGCTGATAGAGCTATTAGCTGATCTCCATCTTATTAGGTGCACCCCATCATTGAATACCCCATAATTGAACTTGACCTCAAATGCAATCATAAGAAGTCAAGCTGTTCTCACTTCCTCTAATAGGAAGGGTTTGCAACACAGCCACACTGCTGCAAACTCACAATGCAAACACTAGATTCTGCATTAAATAGAGCCTTGAATGTATGATTACACTGGCATAGTTGTATCTGTTCAATCTGCCCCTGCTCTAAGGGGCCATAAGTCCCTGCTGCAAGTCCTAAGGACCGCTGGTAACAACAGAACTGGCTGGGACAACTTGGGTCATCAGGCCACTAACCCTCTAATTGCAGGTAGTCATGGCAGGCAGAAACTGAATACTTGAGGGCTCCTCTTGTCCAGCTCAGTCTTAAGAAATTCTCCTACTTCGCATACAATCCCTTTCACGAGCTTATCAAGCTAAATGATAAAGCAATTTAAGTTACTTCTCTCCCCTCAATTCCTCCCAGTTAGAAAACTGTATCAGAATTGCACTCCTCAGGTAGTCTGCCACCATCTTCTAAGTTCCAACCTAAATATATTCACAGCCAATTTTATTTCTTTCCTGCCACCATTTGTCTGTCTGGTCTATTTGTGACTCAGTCCTTCTTATTTATGACTCACCAGTGTGAAAGATAAGATTTGTGGCTTAGCGGGTGGCTTAATTGCCCAAGAGATGATTATATTAGAAATGCTCAAAAGGAAACATGTGAGTGCCCTTCTTAAAGTCCAATTAAGGGAATATGTTTACATCTAAACAACTCTAAATAAAAATTTTAAAATCCATTTGACCTGGGGTTTCCTTGATAAATATTTATGCTATGTTTGCTAATTACTGCAGCAATTTTCTCCCTGATCCTCTTGTTCAACATGTGTACAAGGAAAAAGGCAAGGCAGTGTCGATTACATGATTACGGTGCCTTTCTCTGTTTCATTAGCCTCCAGTTGTGGGAGTGGCCAGCTTTCATGATGTCCATGCTAGACTGCGGTTCAGATGAGCTTGGTGGAGCCGAGGGTATGTGGGCAACTTGGCAGAACAGCTGGAACAAATGGCAAAAAGTTATCTTTGCTCACCTCTCTGAGGGAGCATGTTCTGGCTTTGGTTCGTCAGCTCTGCCCCATAAAGGTCTGGCTGGAATTTCAGCTGCTTCTGGATGTTGGGATAACAGCAGCAAACAGCATTTTTTCAAAATGGGCTTAAATCTCAGTCCTGCAACACACTGATCATGCTGGGATTGAAGGCTTTGCAAAAGCAAAAATGTAATGGACTGTCTGGAGAAGGACATTGTAGTAGTAGTTATTAATTTTTTCTTGCAGGACAAGCTAGAGGCTTTAGTGACAGGTGAGATCCCCATTGGCTTCAGCACCATAAAAAGTCAGAACAAATGGTTGGTTCTTGCCCCAGAGAGGCTTACATTTGGTGGAGAAATAGATGTTCCGTGGCAGTCTATCAAATCCCAATTTCAGCTTTGCTATCCACCATGTATTTCATGAATGTCATTTTGGGCTCAGTCCTCAGCTGGCACAAATCAAACATCATGCTACGTAAGTCAGCTGAGCTGTGCTGATTTATGCGTGCTGCGTCACTTCACTGAAGACAATGAAGTTATGCCAACTGACATCAGCGCGGGATCTGGCCCTCAGACACTGTCAATGCCATTTAGTGCCACTCTTCTGTTTCAGCTTCTTCCTTAGTGTGGAGAGATTATTCTGGCTGACTGCAACCAGGAGCCAAGTGCAACTCAGCTCCCCTCCCTGGGCCCAGCCTCCTCCCCAGCTCATTAACTCCCGGAGGAATGGGGGGTGTGGGAGAGGAGAAGATCCGGCTCTTTAGAGGTGGTTCCATTTATAAATATTGACTTCAATGTTAATTTCATGTAATTGCTTGTAAAAGTCTTTTAGGCTGAAGCAGAAGGCACACTGCAGATGGCAAAGATATTTTTCACAGTTTTTATGGTGGATAACAATATACTTGACATTTTGCTCATTAAATGTGAGCCCTGGTATGTGAGTAAACATGCTAGGCATCTGCGCTCTAAAATTACCAGTGTGAAAAGCAACAACTCAAATGTTTCAGTCAATAAATGTACAGTACAGAAGCAACATTCAGCAACTTTCTGAATGCTGTGTGCAAGGCGAGGACTGAGTTTGCAGTATTACATGGAACACTCTAGAACCAACAAGGAAGAAATAACATATTGCTTTACAGTCCATACTTTGCAGGGAGAGGATTACATCCAAAAATCTCTGAAGTCAATGTAAACACGTGGTAGACCATACGCATCAATTTGTGTGTCTAGAGGAAATAACATGTGCATAGTCAAGCTGCAAAACTGCATCGGGAAGAAAGGAAGGTAACTAGAACGAGCTGAAAAGGTGGAAGAGGTGGTCTGTGGAGGGAATGACAGTTTGCCACTGGGAAGAAGAGGACAAGAAGGGGCAGAAGGACAGATATGTGGTGCAGCGTGAGCGGTTGTGATGAGTGACCAACCAGCAGGAGATCAAAGAGAACAGGTGTCACAGAACTGATTCTTCTCCTTGCTACCACAGGAAGTTTTCTGCTCCCCATCTTTGGGTTTTGACACATTCTCAAAAAGAAAGGAAAAAGAGAAAGGGTGAAAACTCAGATGGAAGTAAAAGCTGGAAGGGTAAGATAGCTATAGGATCTTAAGCTAGTACATGCTTTTTACTAATCTTTTAAACATTATGAGATACTACCTTGAGAAGGCTGCAATTCTGAGCAGTAGTGAAATAAAACATAACTAGAAGAAAAGAAAATTTAGCTTAGGACAGTTGTGATGTTCACAAATCCAAGCTCTTCCAGAAACCAGTACCATGCAGGCAAAGACAGCAATTTAAAATTTAAAAAATAAAGGATATCTAGATTGAAGTAAGAGGAAGACTTGTGTCTCATAGTTTTATTCGTGTATTTAGTATGTGTTTTGGCACATTTCTTCCTGAGAAGACAACCAATTTGTTACTTAATCCTGTATGATGGAAATGGGTGTGAAGAAAGTGAGACTCAGCATATGAAACAGTGATTTATTTAAAAAAGACCAGGAGGATTAAAGTAATGCTAACTTCTTTGTTATCCTCCCTGTCTCACAGCAGTATTGGCCTATACAGCATGTTTTTTTATTTCCCAATACACGCAGATGTTCCTCTCCCTTTTCTTACTCCTTCCTCTTCCCTCATGTCTCTCAATTAAGTCTACCTTCATCCCAGTGTAAAATTCCCATTTTCTTTGACAGTTACTGTTCAAGTCCTGTATCTTTTCTCCCTCTCCCCTCAAATAAAACTCCTCAAAATATTTTACTACCTGAAGGGAATCAGCTCTTTGGTATACCACATCATGGTTTTAGAGACACTTATAAATGAAAATATTTGAAAATCAAGCTGAAATGGGAACTCTGGTATAGACTTGACTATACTACTGTTGACCATAGTAGAGGGTTCTGCCAGTTGAAGTGGTGGAAAAACTCCAGTTAATATAAATAGAAATGAGATCAGATCCATCATTGACCAAACTAAAAAGAAATTGGATAGATTTTACTCAAAAAAATGTAAATATTCAAAATCTTTGCACCTTTAAACCCATCTAGTCATCCAGTCTAAGAATCCTCATGCTCAAACCACATTCATGGATTTTTTATTTTTTATACTTACAGAGCAATGAGAACTTGAATGAAAACAAAAACAAACAACCAAATCCTGGATTTGTTACAGAATAGTTTAAGCAAGTAGCAGTCTCACACATCACGCTCAGCAAGATCCAAAGCATTACTGAAATCCCAGAATGAGGTAAGTTAATTTGCATAGTAAACTGTACATCAGGACATCTTCTTGATGTTTGAGAGTTTGTCCCTAAAAGATCTTCATCTCTCTTCTTGATTACTTCTTTCTCAGAGGTAGGCCCCAACTCTTTTATATACAATATCAAAGCTAACAAGGATAACTAGCACACTGTAGTTATGAAGAGTCCAGAAATTACTGTGACAGCTAGGTATATAATTTATACTGAAGAAATCAAATACGTAGCAAGATCAGTCTGATCAGATTATTTCTGAAGGTTTAATATCAGATCTAATGGAGCAATGGTCACCATACCAGGTTAGCCAGCTGTACAGATGTCACAGTGTACAAAGTCCTAGAACCTAACATCACCTTCTTAAAAGGGGTGTGTGACAGTCAGTAACAAACAGAAAAAAGGATGAAGGGAGCAAACATGTAGTTAAATTAAACAGACCTCAACTCTGAACTGAGACACACTAAATAAATACATTAATTCTATCATACATTTTTCCTAAGAGTCTGATGTTTCTTCATGCAGTAGTGTGATTTTGCAAATAGTGTGAATTGAATATTTGAACATCTCATTGAAACCAATCACATAAAATCCATTGAAAGAAAATAATTTTCCTTCCTTGTCCCCATTAGCTTCAGGAACCATCAGGTAGGTTCCCCAGAAACCTAAAGCAGCATCTCTTAATTGAGGTATCACACAACCTTTGCAAATTCAAACATGCTGAACTGGGAATAATATAGCTTCTGTTTTGTGTTACACATCCAGAACTAGGGAGCTGAAGCAAGAGAATTTGGGGAGTGGAAGAAACACATCATTGGTTCCCTATCTGTAAATACACTACTGCTGCTCCACTGAGCAATCCCTGCTCCTGGGGTAGCTCTGGAAGGCAGGAGGTATTGCGGCCACTAGCTGAGGTAGGGTTTGATGTGAGGAAGGGTGACAGAATCTAGAATTTGCATATGCTGTCCCATTTTCCTAGAAATGCTCATAACCAGTTTGTTGTGATGAATGACCTGTTCCACTGTTAGATGCTATCAGGCCATAAATCCTCATTCGGCAGGGAATTAATAAGTTCACATGTTCAATATTAATATATTCCTTAGCTGACACCGGGGCATTCAGAGCATGAGATGTTTATTCCAGACAGATAGCAGTGAGATATTTCCAATTATTCCTAACAAGCAGACTTGACATCATGACATAGATTCTATAATTTAGAAGAAACCGTGAGTAGTAAGCTGTGGCATCTGCTCTGCATTTGTTAAAAAGAAATCCTAGATACTTGTAAGGCAGAACTGCAGAGGTTTTGCTATCTATCAAAAACCCAGACTACTAGCATGGCCTTTAAATGGTAAATATTACTCACATCCCTAAGATCTTGAGAAGCCTGAACGGCACCCTGTCAGTATCATGGTGTGGTGTGCTGTGACATAACAGCTAACCTGAATAAAGCAACTCCTTTCGTGATAAATCATTTCTAACTGAGCCAGAGTCTTGCTCAAGTTGCCGCATACATATCACCAAATACCAGTCGATATGGGATTGCCATTTACCAGGCTGCAACAAAACCAAGGTACTGCAACAGCTTGAAATGCCTCCACAAGACAAGAGACACATGTTCTGGGTCAGGATTTCTGGGGTCTGTTGTAATAACGTTGGAAAAGAGATAATGTGGCATCAGAAGTAAACACTGCCATCATTCAAGGATCAGCATCCATTCCTGAACACGGCAAACATGTGTCCCTTGCCCAGGGATCATGCTAACAGGAAAAGGTTGTCTTTGGATTTTTGCCACACAAAACACATTCAGTGCTGGTTTTCAAAATGCCTTCTTTTTCTCACCTATCGTGCTTTTCCATGGCTGCAGTGAGGTGAGGAATGTCAGCATGCCATGAGCCCAGAGGAAGTGAACAAAGAATGACTGGCATATCTCTCTAGGACTGGTGGCGTATCCATCTTACTATTGAATTGAGTATGTATAAGGACTCTCTCATATGAAATATGCATCACCTAGATGCATTTTTATATATAAGTACAGTCAGTATTTATCTTGGGCATTCATTTTCCTCAACCTGGAAGGAAAATGCCTTCAGAATTTCTGGACAGAGTATCTGGAATTGCCAATTCCATGGCAGTATTTGGTCTTGTTAGAAAGTTGATCTAGCCTGCTGTTTTCAGAGTTCCTGAAGAGAACAGTGCTGCGGGTCTGGTGGCCAACTGGGCCTTTGAACATAGCAGTGGCGGTACTGGGTCAGACCAAGGCCCACCAGCCCTGTGTCCTACCTGTGAAGTTGGCCAATATGTAGATGCTTATGGGAGAGAATAGCAGCAGGGCAAACAGAAAGTGTTATCTCCTTCAGTAGTTCCCTGCTCTCTGGGTTTTGTGCCTCAGGGATTCCCCACATCAGAGTTATTTTATTTTAATTTAATGTATTTTCTAATCACTTTTTGAACCCATACATTTTTTTGGTCTTCACAAAATTCTGTGATTAAACTGGGGAACTACTTATTATGAGTTGCATAACGTAGTATCTCTGTCTATTTTAAACCTGTTGCCTGCTGTTCTTTTTTGATATCCTCTGGGTATTATATCAGAAAAGAAATCAGGCACCATTTCTTGTCGACCTGTCCTCTGCCCTGTTAGTCATCTCTTTGAACGAAGGTGGCCTTCGTGGGGTGGGTCCTGAGATGTTAGCTCTGCTGCATCCCTCCCTCGTTCAGGTCTTCCTGTGCTGCTTGAAACTTTTTGCGCCGGGCTGCCTGTGGTGAGAGAAGTCTCTTATCTACCTCCACTTTTTCCTCACAGCTACTTCTTAATTTCATATGCTGAGAGAAAATTATCTTTCTAAGCATCCAGAGCCAGCCAGAGCAGGTATCATGGGAGAAGAGGAGGGCAGGAGGGAAGAAGAGGGAGAGTTTCAGAAAGCATGCCAGAAATGGGAAAATCTTAGTACAGTCTCCCTCTTAGGGACTTTCTGTATGGCAAAGGGAAGATGGAGGAAATGCAGCAGCTCCTTTTCCCTAATCCAGACCCACAGCTGTGGAAGGAGGCATTGCAAATGCATCAGAGTTTATCAGCTCCCAACACAGACTCTCTCTGCTGATGGGTACCTAAAGAGGGAGTCTGGAAACACCACGAGATTTGTGCCCTGCAGGGAAACACAGGACATACAGGGATGAAAACAGGGACAAGAGTATCCACACGGACTTGCCTTGAGGTCTGCACTGTGCAAGGACCTATGAATTAAAGAAGGATGTGGGTTAAGCCATATCTCTGAATGAATTTGCTCTCTTTATGGAAGTTACCATCACTCAGAGCAAAAAGGAGCCTTTCACTGCAGGACCTGCTAGGTCTACACTAGCCTACTTCCATGCCAAAGCAAACATTATTCCCACAGGCCCCTCCACAGTACGTGAGGAGTACAGTTTCAAACCTCCCCTGCTCCAACCACTTTGGACACCAAATACGAGACTGTAGGCCAGCTTCTCAGCTGGTTCAGGCTGGCTCAGCTCCTTCAAAATCAGTGGAGCTCCACTGCCACCATCTAATTGGGGTTTTGGCCCAATATCCAGCCTTGAGCTGTTTAAGAAGGCAAGTTATGGATGTTTACCCTTTGCAGACATCCCTTTTTGTCCCTTCTCTCCCTGCTGCAGCCATCTCCCCCTTGACCCCTCAGCTACAAGAGCTCACATAGAGGGCATTGTTAGTTACACTTTACAGGGGGTGGAAAGCACTAAATCATGGGTTAGGAAAATAAAACTCTTACCCTGCAGCACTCAGAGGTAAGCAATACTTCACCACCAAAACACAGCATGTGCAACGGTGCATTTTAACTGGATTCCAGGGCACAGAAATATTTGCAGCTCTCGATCCTAAATTATACTCACATCCGATATCATGGATTTTCATATTATTCAAACATAAAACTGTCACCATGTACATTTGGAGCTTAAATTATGTAGAGATGATATTTTATTTCATAGAATTTGTTTGCATCTCTTTGGAAACCTGGCAGCCACCCCACTGCCAAAGTCCAAAGGAGCAGTGACAATTTAGGAAAAAAGCTGAGAAACAATCCAAGAAAACAAGTTACATATGCTTCGTTATCTAATTTGAATGACAGACCAAGCAGCAGCATAGAATATTTTCAGAGGAACTGACCTTCACCCTGATTAGGTTCCTGTTTGGGGTAGAGCTAACTCATGTATGGGATTGCATAAGGTACCTGTAAGTGGCAGCACTTCAACCTGGGGGAAAACAACTAGTTGTCACTCCTGTGTAGATACGGAGTGGGTAAAGACAGGCAGGTGTGGTGGCCTGGGCTTTTGGTGAGCAGGAAAAGGGCTGCAGAAGCTTGGGACTTGACCGTGCCTTCTCCTCCCGTGCTAGCTGCAGAGGTGTGTGCACCTGGATGTGCAGTCGCAATGTTTCCTTAGCCCACTTGGGTTGGAAGGAGCAGTGCTTTGGGGGAAGGTAAGGAGAGAGGTGGTGGGGACAGGCCCTTTCTGACCTCTCCAGGTGGCACAGCAGCAGCCAGCAGACATGAGCTCAAACACCTCTCACTTGACATGAAGTACAGGTAGGGAATAAATTGTGACCCCCAAAAGTGACCCCCACCTCACCTCCACGAGCAGCACAGCTCTTCTCCTGCACATGGCAGAACCCAGCTTGTGAAGGTGTTCTCCAGCCATGCAGGGGGCAAGCTTGCCGTCTGCGCCTGGGAGCTGTGTGCCAGACCGCGTGGCTTTCACTTCCTTATTTTATCTGAGCTAGCATATCATGCCCAGCGTGAAATTTGATGGGAAATGACTTTGCATGAAGGGTCTTGTGTTTTGCTTGTTGGTGTATGTGTGTGTCTTAAACAGAGGGGGTAAAGAATTAAATCATGCCTTAAAATAAAAAAAAAACCAAAAACCAACAAACCCCAGGAATTTCATTATGACTGGACTTTGATAAAGTAAAAAAAAAATCAAATGAGACAAATAATGTATAAACACCTCAACAACATTTCCTCTAAAGCAATAGAAAATGTTGTTAGCTGATGTTAATTTTCATGCTTCTGTGGGAGAAGTGAAAAAGGCATGCTGAAAGTGATATTTTTGAGATGCCACTAATAAAAATGCAGCATAAAAGTAGCGCCTTAATTCAGTGTTCCTGCTGTAGAACATACTTTTTTGGCTTGGTTTTTTCCTGTCTCTGCACTTTGTGCACACAGCCTTCACCAAATCCACACTCCAAATTTCTGAGGCTACAATAGCTAGCCTTTATCAAGACCAGTTTGTTTCCCAAACTACATTTCATACAACCAAGTTGCGCTAGCAGGGATACCGTTTCTTTTTCTTGCCCTCAGTTTTAGTTTTGGGTGGACCCTACCACCAATAAGCAACTGGCTTGTTGGCAACCTCATGGGTCATGAAGGGACAGGATATCCGACAGGCCAGATGATACAACCTGCCTGGAAACTATATGTGCTGGTCTGGGGCACCCTCTGATTGGGGCGCCCATTAATCTTCACTGGAAGAGGTTGTGTGAAATGGAAGCTCACCCCGGGTGACTTTTCTCCTATCCCTCCTCCTGTGCATTTGGCAGAAGCCATTTAGACAGGACACTGCCTGCCAGCAATTGTCCTTGTCTTGCGTGGTGCTTATCTCAGTCAGTTCCTATTTTTCCATGTGTTGTGTCACGGAAAGGATAGGCAGGAAAGCATGCCCTGGGCAGCTACGGTAAAGAAGAAGGAAAGTAACTGGTGGTAATGGATGCCTCCAAAATGCAGGCGGAGTATTTTGAGCATGCGCTTACTGAGCCTGCTTCATATGCTCTGTATAACTAGTTCTCTCCGAGGGTGACTGCGGGCATTTCTCCTATTATCGACCACCCGTACTTCTGTGTTCAGCCGTAGCCTCCTCAGATGCCAGCTTTCTGAAGAACTTCTCTTCCTCTTCCCACTAACTTCCCACCCTCCCAAGCATTCCTGCGTAGTGCTTCCTTGCTCCCCACAATTTCTGTTTTGAGAGTGGAAGGGTCCCTGCTCAGCCTCCACCTCTCCCATCCCGAAGTTGGGGTTTTGAGGGGACAGGAGGGTCCCTGGGCTTCCCTCTGTCTCTGCTGCACCCTGCAGAACCAGTGCTAGGCATGGCAGATCCGCGCCTTCTCCCTGGTGGAAAACCCTATTCTCATTGCAGAACAAGAGAGTTTCCACGTCTGCTGCTCTGTGCTTCCCTTCCTTCTCCCCAGAATGGGTGTAACTGTGGGGGAGGGAGGCACAGAAAAAGCACTCCCTTCCACACGGAGGATTTGCAGGTGCTTTGTGCTTTTCTTACATAAAATTTTAAGAGTGGATTTGCAAATATTCGGCACTGATGTCACATCTACAAAGGTGGAAAGGCTCTGAAAGAAAAGCCCTGGGCCAAACATATATCAGGGTAAGAGAGGAAGGAACATGTGCAAATCTATTAAGCATCCTGTGTTATCTTCCACTGATATTTGTATGTAGAGTACATATATTTGTGAAGTGTAAAACCGCAGTAAAGGAATGGCCTCAGAAAGATGTCTCTAGATGCATATTTATTTTTTTTAAGAGAGAACATAGCTTTAAAACTCTCCAGCCAATTTTTTATTATTATTTTGTTAGACTGCTTGTGCATTTCTTCACAAAACGAGCTAATAAAGCTAGGAAAACTGATGACACTGGTGCTTGGACAGCTATCAGAGGAAAAGAATAAAATATTAGTGTAGGGAGAGAACTGAAACATTTCCAGAACTCCATTAACAGAATGAGAAGTGGTTTCAGAGAAGATGAGCTTCTATATTAGGAAAGCTTTACTTATTTCCTCTGAGATTCTGCCAGTCCCATGGGAGAAAGAAAAGGCAGTGGTGGGGGTAGGAAAAGAAGAGCAGCAAAGAGGCAGGAATTGAGAGCATGATGTGGAGAAAAATACTTTGCCACTGTTTATGCAGGATAAAAAGGGGATCCTGTCTGAGCATGAGAAGAGCTTTCTTTAAGTAGCACCTGCCACACAGTTCTCCTGCGGCCTCCCAGGATTGGGACCAGATGGGAGACAACAGTTTTTGTCCCTGGAGTCAGCAGTGCAGTCTGAGCACGGAGGGTTTACACCAGCCACCTACACACACCCACACTGCAGTGCAAGCACGGCAGCAGGGATGTGAAGCTGCAAAGAAAGCACATCCCCCCCCACACACACACCCCGAGAGGGAGGCCAGGGTAGCAGAGCAATAAGAAGTTAGTGGAGAAGTGTCCATTTAATGACTGAGCCCTAGCAGCAGGAACTGCTAGAAGCTAAAGTGACAGCAGCAATTAAAGACAAGAACAGCCAACATCTGTTGATAAGATGTGCTGTTGCAAGTGAGATGTGTTTACAATAGCTGAAAGAGATTAGAAGAAAATTTCTACTCCTCCCCACTTAGTCACTACGTTTGACAGCTTTCTTGATATTTTAAGTTTCTTTACTCTTTAGTTAGTCAGTGCTCCTTGTTTGTGCAAGTCCTATTCATGACTGTGTAAAAGAACACAAGATTTAGAAAGACAGGCAAATATGATTGTAACACCCTCCCTCCAAAAAATGGATGGGTTTGCAGGTAGTCATATTTCTAGTTCACTCTTTGAAGAAAGAAGAGAATTTAATTTCTAGTTGATGTCTTTTATGTAGGAAAGAGGACCCATGGCAAAGAAAAACCTTGCAAAAATGCAAGAACCATGGTGGGAGAGGTGGAAACTGTTTACTATAGTGATAGAAAAAGAGATCATAATTTGCTGTACAATCAAAGCGTGACATCACAATGAACACCTTTGCAACATTGACCCCTGTTAGCTCTCTCCAGTCTCATTCACTGTTTTCCTCTGTCTTGGTTACCCATGCTCATCAACGTATTCATCAGGCATGGATAAATTTGTGGCAGTCTGGTTTGCTGGGATTTTATGCCTCATGTACATGGATGTAAGCCACCAGGCAACCTACAATGGTAGCTTTGCAATCAACACATCAGTGCATGGTGCAGGAGCAGGAAAGAAGTGAGATGCAATCAAAATGTGATACGAAGAGTAGCAGCTCAGCATACAAAAAGCCTTCCCTTATCCTGCAAAACAGCACAGGCTCCTGCAAACGCAGAGCAGAGAATCCCTCTGTGGTCACCATGAGGTACCAGACATCCAATGGGGAACTCCTACAGAGGTTGGAACAGCAGGATGCACGGATGAAACCATTGTTGTCTGAAACCTATGAGGTCCCAGGCTTCTGATGAAGCATTTCCCATCCAGTCCCTGCAATACCTCAGCTGAATACTTGTAATGGCCCTGCTTTTCAGCTACATGTTTCTACCTCCCAATAATAAGAGTATTAATTAATTAGCTCTCCCACCTGCCTAGGAAAGAGAACAAAGACAAATGAGGAAGGATGCTGTGGAGGAATGCAAATACAATAACATAAGAATCAGTGGAAGGTAGATGGGATTTTATATGTGGATTTAAGTCTGTCCTTGTTAAAGACAATGAGGAGAAATGTACTGCTATAGGTGTGTAAAGGAGCCCATCAGGGTAAAGGCAGAACTACACATCAGACAGAGCTGTAAAAGGAAAATTCTGACTGACTTTTTGCTTGAATGGCTGCTTGAACACAGTGCACAGTTTTCAGTCCTGCTTCAGTACAGATGGACTGGATTTGCATCTTCTGAAAAGAATCCATGTATCTTCCTCAATTACGCAACGCCTGGGTGACCATGAAGCTCTGTTCTGATGTGACCTCTGTGTTGCTCATCACTATATATCCTCATAATTTCTGAAATTCTTTACAGATGTCAACAACTCTAATGTCTTTCAGCCATCAGTGAGTTGCCCCAGAATGAGAGGCTTCATTCTCCACCCAAATCTGGAGCTGACAGCATGACTTTAAGCACAAGAGATGGAAGAGTCCCAGCTTTCCCAGGCTCGTTCACAGTTCAGTGGCAGACTACCCAAAAAAGCTAAACAGGGGAAGTGGAAAACAGTTTCTTCTTTGTATGCTGATTAGTTCTTAGACCCTGCAGACTTTACATATTTGTGTTGTGTTGTGGTTAAGTCCTCAACCTCGGTAGTTAGTCATCTAGATTCTGTAGCAATTTTTAGGAACTTCCCACTAAAGGCCGTTAGATGGAAGGGCATTCCCTCAACATCCTCTTCCATTTATATCTGCTGGAGAACTCTCCCTAACCTCCCCTATTAAATTTCATGTAAAATAATAGACTTTGTTCCTTCTTATCTTTCTAGGAGTTAGAAGGGGGAGCAAACTGCAGGTTTTTTTGCACATTGCACAGGAGAGAGCAGGTCCAGGATATTCTGGTTCCAAACAGTGTTAATCGTAAAGGCTTTCTTTAAACAGCTGTTTATTTTTATCCCTAGCTCACAATTAGCTAAAAGGAGTTCATGTACAAAACTGATGGTCCAGCAGAGACACTAGCCATAGCTAGGAGATTTCCTCCCTTGTGTTAGTAAAAGGCAGTTCAAATCTGTCTGAGCAGAAAAGAAAATGTCCAGAGTAAGAGATTCAAGATCATACTAAAACTGAGCATAAAACCTTACCAGTCCCTCTAGACAGCTAAAGGAAAGTCCTTTTTCTTTATTCCTGATAAAATATGTTTATATCAGATAATCTCTCTCCACTGGATCATGTGATTTTGGCAGTAGGATAATCAAGGGTAAATGCAAGGCAGTGGAAGGATAATTCAGGCAAAACCAAACAGCTGAGTTTTTCAGTCCTTCGTTTACCATTACACAACTGAACGCTACATACGCTTAAAAGAAACTTTAGTATTCAGCTCAAATAGCAAGTCCCTATGCTTCTTGTATGCTTGTGCTTTTTAAAGGTGCTGACCCTACTTTAATGAATGTCCATGAGGAATTTTCCTTCACTTTTGGTGGAAGCAAGGCCAAACCCCCTGTAATTTACAGAAAGAAATCTAGGCTCCCTCATGTTCAGGCACAATTTCTGAGCAGATAGCTGACCTCATTTCCCTAGGCAGTTTTCTGACAGATAGGGAGCAATGTACCCATACATTCCTCAAGCTTCTTTTCATCCGTGTGTCTAGCAGTTTAGTATTACATGGTGCAGTGGGTTCATTGGGAACAAAAGTGCAAACAACATATAGGTGAGCTCTGTCCTATCACGTAAGCCAGGTTATAATCAATCACACATTTATGACCTAGTAAAACCCTCACACTTTCTACTTTATTTTAAAGCTTGGTTTTGAGGCATATATGTTTTGCATTGTCCTTTAGGAGGAGTAAAAATTGATTGCTCTTTTTATTAGCCTTGCAAATCTTCTCTGACACCAGGCTCCTGGACAGGGATGGGCTGAGCAGCACTGGGCATGGCTGGGAGGCAGTGATACAGAAATAACTTCAAAGTCTATTTTCCTTCCATCTTGGGGCCATTTCACAGAGGTCTTCCCAATAATACTGTAGTGACCTACACTGGCAATTATCAGCTCAAATAGATGGTGGGTTTCAGGTTTGTGGATATTGTCAGGACATAGGCAGACTTCGTGGTGCCCCAGACATACAGTGCATGTAAAAATGAGCTAGATCATCACCACGTGAAGTTATCTCATTGCTGTCCAGCCTTCTTGTAAGAAATCAGTTAGGCCTAACTTTTGTTCAAGTTGCAATACATGCATCTGTTGTGACACATGCAAAAGTGCATGTGAAATTGCCTGAAAGAACTAACAAAAGAAAATACCCACTGATTTGCAACAGAAGTATTTTTACACTGCTTAACACGCAGATGAATAGAGATGTGGGGAAGAAGAGGTGGAATAATGGATAGGCAAGCCAAAAGAAAAGTAGATCAGCTTGTGACCTGTGATCTGAAAGACTGAAACTTATTTCTATTTCAGGAACATAAAATGGTCACAAGTAGACTACTTTGGTTACTCAAACCACAAGGCATTGTATTAAATATACTTAGGGCTTCTTAAGTATAATTTATTAGTTGATTTTCTTGAAGGTTGTTTTGAATTCAGGAGACAAACCATTTTTTCAAAACATGGATGGTAAAAAACAGGCAAAATGAGGAGGTTTTGAAATAATTAACTTAAGGAGTATTTAAATACTTTTTTCTTTCTGAATACATTACTTACAACAGGCATACGGTTCATGGAGGTGAGGTGATTATGAGTACCAAATCATCTCCATTGAATTCAACCAAATTAGACATCCCGCTGGCTGTATTCCTGTGCTTAGACATTTACAGGGTTGGGCTGCTGCCTAGGGAATTGGCCTCATTAGGAAACTATATCATATGTAACTGTGACTATGAAGTAATTTATACAAACCATGACTGGCTATTCTTCTACATTGCAGAACAAGAGAAATACCACTTGTGCAAATTCTTATTTAACTTTGGTATTAGAACATTGGATGGGCAACAGAGAAAGGATGTGTCACATTAGTTACAACCATATCAATGATAAGGAATTGTTAGACATTCCGTATTTCATGAAGGAAAGCACTTCAGTCTAGAAATACTAGGATTACATGAGGGAGTGTCTCAGCACATATTTATCTTCATTTTATTCAGTGAAAGTGCCTCTAAGCATATCAGGACATCTAAATAAAAGCATTAGTTATGCCAACAGAAGTAAGATGTGTGTATATATGTGTGTGTGTATATATGGTTTTATATATACACATATATATATCAATCATATTTTTTTAATTTAGCATTCATTTAAAATGCCTAGAGACATTTTTATTTCTTTTAAAAAA
Source organism: Sagittarius serpentarius (assembly GCA_034782735.1). NCBI lineage: Eukaryota > Metazoa > Chordata > Aves > Accipitriformes > Sagittariidae > Sagittarius > Sagittarius serpentarius. The sequence continues at coordinate 21,266,016 of JAVKLA010000047.1, read as the reverse complement.
GCAAAACAAAGCACAAACCTTCATCTGAGTCCAAGACTGAAATTGTACAACATTCCAATTTCTATCCAAGTCAGAACCTGGATGGTGTTGGTTTCTGCAGAGCTTTTATACTTGCATACATGTAATGTTTTATATAAACATATTTTTCAAAAGAATCTATTTTAACTAGGTTGAACTAAATCACTCATAAACCAAATGACATTTTTTAAAATCAGTGTAAGAAAACTTTGTTGTGTAGGCAAGCCCTTAAGAAGTGTCAAATGTGGGAAGCAGAGATTGTAGATGTATTTATCTGATGATAGTGTTAGCAGAGAGGTCTTCAACACTGCTATTAGTTTAGAGCAGTAATTTGTCAGCACATCTAATGTTTGGAAGTGGTAAGTCTGTGCTCAAAGTTAGCAATTCTCTGACTTGCCACCAGACAGAAAAATCAGGCTTTATAGTTTTTTAAACTTGTTAAGATTCCCGTAGCCAAGGATGTAGGCATAGATAAATAAGCGTAACTACTACATATTTACCTTACTACCTGGCCTTTATATCCACCAAAAACTTATGTACCTGTCTCCTCAAAGAGCACAACAGTTCCATTTAAATGTAGTTACTAGGTGCCAGCCTCATTGCCAACTGCTGGATGAGAAAGCTGGTTAATGGAAACAGTGCTAATACATAAATATTGTGTAAGTGCATCTATAATATAAATGCCACAATACTGACATCAGACCTGCAAATGAACATGGAGAGATTTCTCTGTCAATGTTAAAAAATAAGATTGCTGAATGAAAGACTGCCTTATATATGTTTTGTTTTGCTAGCTATGCTACAGCACGTGCTTCTAGGGTCATATAGCTCACATACAATATTCTGGGGCTTTTGGGAGGCAGCTCACGTGTAGCCTGGTATATGCATAGTGCATGGGCAGACATAACTGTTAGGGAAACATAAGCACTTATGTAATTGTGATTCTTCCTGTGGGCATCCAGTGCTGAGCTGTCAGAGGAGTTTTTGACGCAGGAGGTGCAAAGATAAAGGACTTTCTCCTGTAGGACATCTGCTCAATGGAATTACCAGTTGGTGGCTTTCTCTCCTCCATGCACAGTCATATTGTGGCTAACTGAGGGATGGACTTCTCCCGGCATTTAGTCTCTGCTGTGTCCAAAATCTTGCAGATTTACTCTTTCTGATATTTAGCAATCCCTGACTTAGTCTGGATGCCTGCCATATGTGGCAGAAGTGCTTTTCCCCTTCGCAGACAGGAACTTCCCAATTAGACTTTTCTTTCCCCTGTTGTTTCATCAGTCTTCTGCTGGAGGAAAGCCAGGCACAAAACTCTTTGAGGCAAAGAAATCTTCAGGGAGCAGCACTTGGAAAGCCTCTGCAACAGGAGCAAGCTGCGATGTGGATTTTGTGCCTGATTCATAATTCTGCCCATAAGATCCTGAGATAATCTAATCTTCCCAGAGAAAGACAGGCTGTCAGTGACAATATTTGAATTCCACCTATTAAAAAAGGAGAAAGTCCATTACGCATGGGCTAAACAGATTAAAGGTGTGAGAAGCTTTGCAGGGAAGATAAGCTGATGAGCAGTAGCTTTATAAAGAAGGAAGCTAGAAGCAGGAAAAAATCTAAATGGAGTGGCACTAATAAAAAATAAAGATTTGTTTTAAGGGTTGAATGGGCTGTGGAGAGTTGACCTTAAAAATCACCTTATTTTGGGACTTAGGTATAATTCACAGCATTAACATATATTGAACTAAAAAAATCCTAAATTATACAGCTGTTTATCATTAATAGGATTATACTAGTGAATTTGCATTATGGGTGAAAAAAACTAATGTCACTAATAACAATGTCAGCACTTCCACCATCTCATTTCATCTTGTTTAACATGAAGAGGATCAAGGAGGCTCTAAGCCTCTGGTTAGTTTCTCATGCACATCCTAACCACCTTCTAGATGCTTCTTCTGCGTATGGGAACTGATTGCCCTGCTCTTCTCTGCTTGTTTCCATGTAACTGTCACCTGTAACAGGCCCACTTGGAAGAAAAAGAAGGAAAAAAACCCCCAAACCCCAGAAGCACAGTACTTGGACTGCCCTCTTGCTTTTTTTCCACCCTTCCAGTCAGGCATGATTTTAACAGGTTCTATCTTGAGAAGTACTAAATCCAGAAACCAGTATTCTATGCCATCTGGAAGCTTGATATCTTTGTTTTTCAAACGACTTACAAAAATATATCTAATTCTAAATACTCACAAATTATGGGCTGCTAAAATCCAATTCGAAGCAGAATAAAAACTAATTGAACAAGGTAATAGAAAAGCTAATCTATTGCAATGCACCGGGTGACTGGGGGAATCAACACAAAAGAGATGTCTGAGACCTGCTGGTGGACTGGAAGAGAGAAGATGTTTTCCAGACAGAAACACAACACAAAAATATAGAAATGTTTGCGTAGCACCTGGAAAGAGTAAGGAGAGCTGGGCAGGGTGTAAGACTAAGGGCAGGCAGAGAGGGTGTTTTGCAGCAGCACTTGGGAGCAGGCAGTAATGTCTAGCAGAGAGGCGGCTCAAGGAGAGGGACAGTAGCATTTTTATTGCAAATTGCCAAGTAGATTTAAATAGGAGAAGAGGTGAGAGCCATGGAGACTGGAAAGACAGGCTTGATAATAGTACCAGAGGAAGAAAAGCAGACAGATGAAGCAGGCTTTTGGCCAGCCTCCTCTCCACCCAGGACAGCAGCGTGCAGGGGCTGCAAGGACACCCTGCTGCTGCTCTGGCCAAAGGTAGAGTCCTTTGCCTTGGGTGCTAGGAAAGATGCCAGTACAAAAACTGGCTTCTCAGGCTTGGCACTGGGTTTAAAGCTTCAGTGAATATTTATCTTTTGTGTGTGTGTATATAAACATGTAGATACATACACACACACTTTTTGTTCTCTTTCTTTTCAGAGTTGCAGTAAAAATAATCAACAGTGTTGCCAGCTATCTTTGAGCTTACTGCCTCCTCAGAGATACACACCAGTGGTTCCACAGCACATCCACAAGTACGCAGGGCGAGAGAAAGGCAAAAAAATATGCACAGTATAAATAAATAAAAATAAAGTGCAAATAAAGAAAGAACTCATCTTCTTTACCCTGTAATTCTTGGGTGTAATATAAAATCAAACTTCTGTTCCTGAATAAAAATATTTGCAATACAACTTCTGAAAAAAATGAAAATGAGGACTATTAATGGTTACATAATGGACAAGGAAAAAAAAATATTTCTGGCTGCAATTGTGAGGAGTTTTCCAAAACTTGGCAAGAGAAGGGAATTTTCCACTGTCTGATGTCTTAGGGAGTCATTGTGGGAGTGTAGGAGATTTGGGTTGAGAATGTCTCTTGGTATTGCAACCAGTTACAACTTCTAGTCAACCTAATCCAAAGAAAGCTGTATGCAGCCCTTTTTCAAAGTTTGAATCTGCTATATTAATTAAGTATTTTCAAAGAAATACATTAAACACATGCAGATTGAGGGAAAGGACCCTGACTTCTATGAATGGGCTAATCTTGCTCCCTACGAAGGAAAGGGATTTTTTGCACTGCTTCATCTGGAAGGAGAAATCTCCACCCATACAGCTGCAGCAGACTTTCCAAACTTGACCAAATATTATTTTAAAAAATGAATCATTGATCCATAAATGCATCCCCAGATGTTGATATTGAATTTGCAGTATTCAGCATGCTGAGCTTAATTGTCCATTCAAATCACCCTAACTGAGGAGTGCTCTGCTTAAGGGAGTCACCATATGCCAATATAAAACCTGTGTTAAGTGACTGGAGAATCAAGCCTACGCTGTTTTACTTTACGTCGCTATGCATTGCTCTAATCTGAGGGAGAAATAATTGCAAACGTTTTAACTGTGGAAGAATAAGGAGTCATAAAACCTTCAATCATATTTTAATATGCAGTCACACTCTACTTTCATAAATAGGAATTGGAATAATTATAAAGACATCTTTTTTAATTGTCACTCATCATTCAGTTGACTCCTTAAGTAGAACACACATTTAATTAATGCCTTAGATTTTAGTGTCAATTACCACATTAGATGTTCTCCCATATTCATTCCATCTGCTGCAAGTAAATACATTACCACTGCACAGTTACACACCCATACAGGAACCTGATCACAATTTTTCCTGCCTCATCATGACCTGTTGTACAGTGAGTGGAAAAATTTGCAAAACATAGGCACAAAACCTAAGTTTTGGCTTGAAATTAGAGATATTTTTTTATAAGCATAAGGAATTTGCTCAACTCGCAGGTATTGTTTTAGCTAAGAATGCTATGTTGCACTTAATGAAGATGCAGAGCGTGTTTAGTCTCTGACATGCCAGTGTAAACGTCTCTGGATTGTGCAGCACACAGGGTATAGGACATCGTTTTGTTATTTCATCATTTCAAGTCCTTTTTCAGCTCTCGTGTTTTTGATAGCCATCTTGATTTAAAGACCTCAGGTGATTTAGATTTGACCATGTTCTTCAGTAAATTGCACCAACAATTAATTACATTCACTATTAAATAGTTAGACAGATCAGCATCCTTATGTCATTTGCTATAAGGCAAAGTCTTCCCAGCCATTCTTGTTGCCCTTTTCTGACCTTTTCCAACCTTTCAGTGCCCTTTTTCTAGTGTAAATCCTCAGTCTTTCAGCCGAAGTCTTTGTGTTGCCTCAGGCAGCCACAGGAATCTCTCTTGCCTGCTCCAGCTCAGTGTCCCTCAGCTCACTCATCCACCTAAGGACTCTCATGTACCTTCTTAACAGCAACACCGCACTTGGAGACCTGGTCAGGGTAGCTGTGTGCCACTACTCCTAGTCTTTGTTCAAGTCACTGTGCTCCTGAATACTGCCTCCATGCAATCTGCCTGCTTTATTCGTGCGATATATGGGAGTAATCCCTTGGCAGCTGGAGCAGGCACTACTAACCAGCCTGCCTTACCTGGTGAGGAGCCTGATGCAGGGTATAGGCTAAGGCAGCTCCCAGTCTGTTACCCAGCATGCACACACCATGCATCAACCCCACAGGCAACAGTCATTATGCTGCTACTGGGAAATGCCTATGGCAGCTCAAATGGGGAGAGAAAATAAGGCAAAGGAAGGGAAGGAGAATATACAAGTGACCCTAATTTGGTGTGGTCCAAGACAGAGGCAAGGGGAAGAGAGAAACATCCCAGGTGGAGGAGGATGGTCGGAACATGCTGATACCGCTCAACAAAACTTGTTCCCCAAGGAGCGTTTCAATATGGGACACTGACCATTGACGTCTCTTGCACTGGGGCCCTAGTTAATGAAAAAGACCAGTTTTACCAACTGCTCTCTCTGTGGCAGAACTTTCACTTCCAATTCCTACTTCCTCACACCCCACCAAGAGCACTGCGCTGACCTCTGAGAATCACAAGTACAGACCAGGGGGTATCCAAGGCGTTTAGCTCCCCAGGAATCTGCCTGAAGCTAGCCTGCCAGACTGCTCGCAAACATTTTCTGGGCCATTTACTGCTGCTCTGAAATTTTTCAGGTATCCATAGGCTTTAGGTGCAAGGCCAGTACCTCCTGGGAACACTTCTGCAGGGAGCAGGTAATGACAGTCTTTATTTACCCCAGTGATTACAGGGTGTCAGGAGGGAAAGGAATGTGAGCCCAGATGGCTTCCCAAGGTGCCAGAGGCACACTGGCAATTACCTCCCCAAACACAACACCAAATACATGTGTTCATCATAGTTAGCTTCTCCTGTCCTCTCAAATGCAGTTATTTCCTCTAGCAAAGAGTCCAGACAAATGAAAATCCCATACATACCCGTGATTATCTGTTGAAGTGGCATCCCCAAACTGATAATCTCTGTTATGACTTACCCAACATCTGCCCGTTGGGTGGAATGACTTGAAAATTGGGAAGAACAATGCGCCCCAGGATCCCAATCAGCGCTCACACTCCTAATTGCTGCCCTGCACAATGGCCTGCTGTGTTACCCCTTCTAGAGACTACCCTGGGAACACTGTCGTCTTCTGAGTAGTCATCTCAGTCCTTTAAAGTCACCTTAAATAACTAAATGGTATGACTTAAGCATTTGCTCAATCACTTGGCAATTTCCTACATTAAGACAAACTGCACAAGTTGCAGGGATAATGTCTAGTTCTTTAAAATAGGGCTGTAACTTACATCATCAGTCATATAATTTTAAAATAATAGGATAGATTTGGACACATTTAAAAAGGTGGATGTCCAAAACATTAAAAATAAATATCTGTTAAGGTGATATTTTATAGTAATGATGCATTTAGAGATTTTTTATAGGGTTAAAAGAATGTTACAGGCTTGACATGATGGTCTTATAAATTAACATACAGTGTAGAATAAGTACTTTATGAGAGAATGCTGAAAATGGGCATGAACTGTGCATATAAGTGACATACTGATTTGATGAACTTTGTAACAATTGATTAAGCATTAATTGAACTAATTTAATAAACTTTTATAAATAACAAGTTCAGCCTTATTTGAAAATGCAATTTACTTCAGAAGAGTTTTATGAGCAACTGAATACCACGGACCACAATTTAAGATCAACAGCTATGAAAATGAATGTCTCTTAAGGAATTCTGAAAGGCCAGTCCTTGTGAATATTTAGTTTCACCACTTTATGTTGACTTGTTCAAGTGCCAAAACCCATTCATTGAGATTCAAGACACTGTCTTCCAAACCGCTTTATATCTAATGGGCACAAACCTCAGATTTTGGAGGCAATTCGATTCCATTTCACATCCAGTCCAGGCAAGGCCTTTGAACTAACCTGCCTCTGCTGTGTTTAGCCTTTTCTGTTAAGTAGTAGTGAAAAATATCCATTTCTTTCAGATTTTCCATATTGTTCATCAAAAATCTAAACAATCCCCCTGACCCCAAAACACAAAAATCTACAATAGAGCTCAACTGCAGAGGTGCCAGTTCTGGTCACCTGTCACTTAGCAGCTGAAATGATATTTTTGTTTTGTTGTTCCTGTGTAATCAGTTTAGTTACTGAATGAACCACAGACTTATGTTCTTAGTACATATAAATAACAAACGTAAAGCTCTTGTGGGAAATAGGGGACAGAAGAGCAGTGAGTAGGAAACATCCACTGAGTATTATGCCGAGCTACTGTCTGCTCTTGGAGAGAGGAGAGAAGGAGCTGCTGAAGGAGAAGAGCTGATCCTTAGGGCTAATGCTGCAATTTAGTACACAGCCACTGACCACATCCACTGAAAGTTCTGTATTGGTACAGACTGGCATCTAATGTGTCTTCATTTAAATGTTTCTAACTTGATAAAAACAGAACAAAAGCCCCAAACAGACAGTCTGAAGTACAGGTATAGACAAGGGGATGTTTCCCTATTGCCCTTGTGTGAATCTGGAAGAGGACTTGTTCTGATGTTCACTTTTACCTTTCTCACATCCATCATTGCCTTTTCCTCCCAAATTATGCCTGCATTGTGGTCAAGCTCTGTGCGCTCATCTAACTACTTCTTCTAGCAACTTGTGTAATGGGCTGAGCAGAAATGGCACAGGAACAAAAGGTAGAGTCAGAAAGCAGGAGATGCTATCCAAAAGCCAGGAGCTGGGCATTTCTCTGCTGTTTCTGAGACTCATTATTCTTTCTGTCCACTGCATTTATTGCCATGGTGTTTAGGAATTTCAGCCCTGGGTTCCCATAATGAGCTATTTCTGTGAAGTGCTGTATAAAGGCAGAACAAAGAGATGGTCCTTCCTTTAAGATCTTACCGTGGACAACAGCAGATGGTGACGAGCAGACAGAGGGGGAGTACAGGAAAACAAGACAACTGTGAAACTAATTAGGATTGTAAAACTCTGGACAAGTCTGGTCACAATAGAAATATTAGTGGGTTTGGAGGGTACATTGTTTCAGTTTCAGAATCAATGAGGCAGCAATCAGAATAAATCTATAGGCAATGTTTTATAAGTTCTTGTTTCTGAGAAGGGAAAATCTAGTAGAAAACACCTGAAACCAGTATGGATGCAAACAAAATATGGGAACTCTATATAAAATCAACACTTTTCTTGCCCTCATTTTGTTAGCCTTGCATTATTGCAGACAAGCCAAATAAAACTCTGTTTTATTCTGTACTTAAGGACAGTTAACTATCCTTTTAATATGTTCAGATGTCCTGTAAGGGCCAAATGAATGCTCTGATTTTTCACAAATGATACTAATTTTTGCAGCTCCCAGGAGTGTACTTGCTTCTGAAAATCAGCAGTGTCCCTGTGTTAATGATGCTTAATTTTAAAAAAAAGAAATAGTCGCTGCTGTCTTTCAGTTTAGAAATTACAAACTCTGCTTCCCCTCCCAGCACCATTTTCTTTCTCCCTGAGACATCCACATGCTGTCATTGTCTCCGTATTAGTCACATCTCTGAGATGGCAAAATCAGCTAAGAATTTATAAATTGTCTGTATATCTTCTGCTGTTTGGGCTTCAGATTCCTCCCTGGTTCTCCTACGTTCCATCTTCTGCTTGTGCCATCCGTCACTTGTGCTCCTTGCTGTTATCTTTGACAGAGAGCTGTTCATTAGAAATATCCCTTCCTACCGCTTTCTTTGCATTCCTAACTTGCTTCAAGTTATTAGTCTATATAAAGCACTGTGGCGCTTCTCTCTGATTTATCTCAGTAGGCCTTGGAACCATGCTAATCGCCAAGTTATGACTGTCTGTGTATCAGGTTGAAGGAATGTGTGGGTAGCATTTGTCTCTGTGAGGAGGGAGTCCAAGAGCCAGCCACAAGGATATTATTAATGTTGTGTCTTGGGTTAAAATACTAGCATGTCTCTTCAGTGCACTGAAAAACGCACCTGAAGATTTTACCTAATATTTTAGGCTTCAACAACAAAAAAAAACCCCACAACCCAAGCTCCAGCTTGATTCTACAGTCCCCAAGGAAGTCACTGACATGCCAAAACAGCCATGAAATAAAAGTGTGTTTCTAATGTAAAATATTCATGGAACTGAGAGTATTCCAGATGCTCCTTCCATTTGAGCTGGTGTCCCAGCCATGGTGAGCGGAGGTCAGGGTAACGCAGATGCGAAAACGAAAGTAAAAACCCGCCCCGGGCCAGCCACCTTCCCCGCACCAGGGAGGGGGAGGCAGCAACTTTCCTGCCTGTGTAGCTTGTGGTTTATGTCTTTGTAGCCCTTTGCAAAGCCAGACAGCACTAGGTAACTTTATTTTATTTTATTTTATTTTATTTTATTTTATTTTATTTTATTTTATTTTTTCTTTTAGTTCTAGGTACCAGGTAACTTTCTGTAGATCAAAAGAAGAATCAGAAAAGAAAAAAGTAACACTATTAAATGTGTGTTACAAGTTTTGCCAGGTATATCTGTATTTGCAGTAGTATACTACATGGGAAATAGCTTGTTATATAGATTTCAGTAAATGCTGAAACTTATATATATATATGAAAGATATATATAACATAAATATATTAAAACATATGTACATATGTAAATGTTTTTATTTATATGCGTGTGTGTGTAAAATATTACTGACAGGATGGAGGGGATTTATCTCAACCAGCTTTGGCCACCCAAATGTTAGGAGTCTAATAAAAAATGATTGTCTAAATTGCCTTTATAGTCAATGAGGACCTTAGCATGGGAAGACCTCCCTTACAGACTAGACAGGACTAAATTTCTTACTTTTAGACAGATTGGTTCACATGCAACTAGTACCACCTGATACATAGAAACAAAATGTATAAAATGGACTATTCCAGAGGAATTAATATATTAATATACATTCTCATATGGGGCCCTAACTTTTGTATATAGGACCAGACCTTTTCAGATCACCTGCACTGATCAATACTGCACTGGGAACATGCTCACCAAAATTAATGAAACTGTAAATGGAGTAAGGTGCTGCCTGGCATTTGGGCCGCAGTGTTCACAGAGAGCAAGGCTCCATACTGAAGTTTTGTATACATGCTGTAACCTACATGATATCTATTGTGATCCTGGCATCCTCCAGTTCTGTTGAATACCTTTGTGCACAAGCAGGTTACTAGTCAGCAGAAGAAAGTCTGGCAGAAGAGTCTTCAGGTGTCACGTTTAGAGCAAAGACAGAAACAGCTTTCTTAAGTAAGGGGACATCTGAGAAACGCTACGTGTTGTGGTCTATCATTGCCGTAAAAAGAGAAGATGCTCGGGGTAGCGAGCCAGAGGCCTTTCATTGGACCTGAATATTTTCTCTTCAGTGGAGTGAATCAGACAGCTGCTCACAAATCCTCATTTTACCACCTTTGGGTTCTTTAGAAGCCACCCTGCATTTCTACCAAAAAAGATTAAAGACAAATTAGACAATGGTTCAAAGCTGCACCAGAGGAGGTTCAGACTGGACTCTAGGAAGCATTTCTTTACAGATAGGGTGGTCAAACACTGGAACAGGCTTCCTAGAGAGGTGATCGATGCTCCAAACCTCTCAGTGTTTAAGAGGCATTTGGACAATGCCCTTAATAACACACTTTAACTTGGTCAGCCCTTAAGTGGTCAGGCAGTTGGACTAGATGATTGTTGTAGGTCCCTTCCAACTGAAATAGTCTATTCTAGTCTAGACAGTGAAACTTAGCTTGAGAGGGATACCATTTGCCCTGCCATTTTCTCCAGCACTCAGCAGTTTCCTGATGAATGACTCAGCATGAGCTAAGGTTGGGTTAGCCTGTTCAGTATTTCTGAAAGTGTGCCTTCTGCTCTTGCCTTGGTTGGCTTCAGCAGGAGCAAAGTAGACATTTTATCATGACTGAGCATATACCAGTGACTTTTCTCCCACCTGCCTGTAGAACTGTATTATTTTGCAGTCAAAGAAGAGCTGAACAAAAGTCATCCACAACAGAACTTACAGAAAACCATTGGGAACATCAACTTGCAGTATCTTTTAAATTACCTTTGGACATGCCAGGAGGGGTAGTAAATACAGCACTGTGTGCAATTGTCTTCCTTTTACATGGATATTTTTCATGTATATTTGCAACAGTTGGTTGCAAATTTTTAGTAAACAGTAGTGAGTATTGCTGTGGATTACTTCCCGAATATTTTTGGTAAATGATTTTCTGGCTTTGAAGGACCTGAAAAGGGGAACGTTTTTAGTGATGACTAAAAGGAAGTACTGCGCTCCTAACTTTTTTTCCAAGGGAGGTGGACTTCCCCTCCCTTTTTAGAAGATACTGTTTTTATGGGCAATTACTTGCCCTAGTGCTGCATATAACACTATTGTATACAAAGCCTTACTGTCTGACGTCCTCATTAATTATGCTAAGCAGTACAGCTGCTTTCCACTAACTGATGAAATAAAACATAATATCTTGCTTGCCCAAGGACATTGGCTCTCCGAGTCAAAAAAAGGCAGAAGCAAAGTTTGATCTTTGATCTAGTCTAAAGTTTAGATATGTGCCAGGGGTTGTTGGAGATAGGACTCCTGCACGTGCTCCGACACTGCTGACTCCAGCGTCTGCATGGCTGCACAGCACATTGGTAACCAGGGCTGGAGATGAAGCCCTTCTTTCTCTTTCATGAAACTGTAAAGTGCATGTGACGTAAGGAAGTAAAAATATGGTCTGAGCGTTAATGACAGCTCCTATTAAGGTTAATAAGCTGCTCTATTCTGAACACCACTTCCCAGGCACTTGAGGAATTTGCAGAGGGAGCATAAATTTATAGGTGATACCCCATGGAAGAGAATTTCACCACAGCCTGAAATAAGCATTTTTTGAAGAATGGCCAAGTAAAGCTAAAAAAGGCACCTCTGTTGTTGCCATCTGGTGCTGCCCATTAATCACACAACTATTCTCTTTTAATTAGGGACTAGCCCTGGTACTCCTTATTATATTGGTAGCACCACAGACACAGATACAGATACAGAGAGCTCTTTATGTTCTTAATTTCCACTTTGGCCTCTACTCCCCGATGATTTTAAAGAGAGTTAGTTTTCCACAGGAATGTTAAGCGATTTCAAACCCTTGTGGCCCCTAATCTTACTCTTCAGGTAGACTTAAGTAAAATAAAATACTTCTCCATAGCAGTAAACTCAGCGCTGGACATTACAGCTACAAGGACACATTATAAACCAGTGGGAGGATTTGCTTTCCATGTTTACATGTGATGAACCTGAGACACAGAGAAACTGAATTACCCAAGTTCACAGTGACTTGAAACTGCATGCCCCGAGTTCTCCTTTTTGGTCTCTGAAAATATGTTGCTGAAGAACACCCCTATCTCCAGTGGGAAATGGGCTCAAGTCTGTCTTTGCCTCATACCTTTAAAAAAAAAAAAAAAAAAGAAGAGGAAGAAATCCTTGTGGTCATCATGATTACCCAGGAGTATCCCATCACCTAGAAACAACTGCTCCATTATTCTGGGGTCTTTACTTTGCCGTTGTGGTGTCAGAGGTCTTCCCGCAGAGTGAGGGAAAGACCTTTCCTGGGTCCATTTTCTAGATGTCTCTCAGACGAAGAGGACGATTTTCCTTCTTGGCCCTCTGCCACTCTGTTAGCTGGGCTGCAGTGAGCCGTGTTTATAGTTCACATGGCTGAGGATAATCCCAACAATACACACAGTATGAGGAGAGTACAGCTGGACTGCTGGGAAAATAAAACATCGGAGGATGAAAAAGCAGAGAAGGTGGGGGTTTGGGAGCTCCAAGCTTTTCCCCCTTCAGCCAGGGTAATCAACACAGTCATAAATTAAAAATTTATTCCAAGACAACACATAAGTTACTCAGAAGTCATCATCATCACAAGGCTCTTTTTCACAGAGTCCACACATATTTGGAGGGGAAAAAGAGAGTCTGCGAAGGGAATTGTTATTTTTATCAGTAGTTAGTCATTATTTGTGGTCTTTCCAGATAAGAAGGCAGAACATATTATAGTACTTATCATCAACATTATCTGCCATTAGACACAACTGAACTGGATTATTGCTTCTATTTTTTTGTTTACATTTTTCAGCCTCAGAGCAGTTACACAGAACCCAGCTCTATAGTCTCTCTTTTTTGTCTTCCTAAAGATGTATAAATAACTTACTAAGCAACAGCTTTTTCAGAAATTAAAGTTCATTTTTGACACGTGTGTGAGGCCTTTGTGACATTAAATGTGACACTGATCTTGTGTGGAAAGAAAATCCTTTTAAATTTGTCTATTCAAGTATAACATAACATTGATACATGCTCCTCATTAATCCAGAATTGAACTTTGTGATCTGAAACACTGTAGTATCCATTAATACTGTTTTTTAATGACAGAATGTAAGTTCTGTAAGGTACAGAATGTACTTGATGGGTTCTTGTTCTACTTTAAGGCCAAGTTCAATAAATAGTATATAAATAACATATATTGGAAAAAAAGTTACTAAGACCATTGAAGGCGTCTTTGCATAAATTTCTGTGACATTCTGTCTTTTCTCTGGACTGTAGACCAGTCAAGAGGTCTTTCCTACTTTTGCCTCTAAATTCATTTTTTGCAAAAATTTGCTAGCTGGTTTGAGTGAATGGTATGTCTGCCCATAGTTACTCTGCAAGTTGTTTGCTCTGGTTATTTACTGGCTTTATCATGCTGGGTTATACTGCATAATTGTATCACCTGGACTACATGACTGAAAGAGTTTAACAGGACAATGTTCGAGAGCAATTAGCAAAAAAAAAAAAAAAAATTGCCAGTAAACCAACCACCTCTTACAATTTCAGATCAGATCAATATTTTAAAGGAACAAATACTGTGACCCTACAAACGGCTCAAGTAACAAAAGCTGCTACCCTACAAGCAGCTGTAAGGTTCTTTATTCACACATATATTTGTAAAACTTCTCCTCATCATTCAGCCAGCTCCTGGGATGGTCCCAAACAGCGTTTATCAGACCCCTATAATTGTAAAAATCTCTGAGCGTCTGTCCTGGAACTGAGTCTGACAAGCCCCTGATCAGCTTCAAACACCAAGTGCCGTTACACTCCTCCCTCCCCGCCGCCTGCCCCACCTCTGCAAAACATGTCCTTCCTTAATGGTGGAATTCCCTCTTTCCCTCCAGTTCTCACACACTGTTTAGTCTGGGACTATACCCAGGTATAAACTCCAGCAAGGCAAGAAATAGAGACTAGACAGTTACATATTCCTTCTTATATTCTTTCCCTTTAAGGATTGTTATGACGTATGGAAAACCTACTGCAGGCAGCTTTTGTCTTTCCAGAACTTACTCACCATAATTTTTCTTTCGCCCTCAAGGCCTGTATGGCGAAGCATAATATAACAAAAGCCTAAATTGATTACAGACTAAGTCACATGAAAAATAGCACTAATATTAAATAAAGACTTCTCTGAATTATTTCTAAAAGAAGTAGTGCTTTTTTTTTAAACATACAGAGAGTGTATGAAGGTACTGTATAGGTAAGATTTTATTGCCAGTTATTTGGGGTAATTTGTAATTCATTGACTGGCTTATGAACTTGCAAATTTCAATTGAAGTCACCTTTTCCCAGCTCAATTTTTACCATATTCCAGGCTGCATGCTTTGGATACCCCTGGACTGAGCAGAGCGCATTACAGATGGTTTAACTTGGCCCAGGGTATCTCCCCCTACTCTAGTCTGAAAGCTTTTCTGGAATTGTTTGAGAAACACGAAGAAACCTCAAAACTGAATCTTGAGTGGTTTCTTGCGTTTCATGTCTATGGCATTGATTACTGATTTGGGCCCACAAAATTAACATAAACCATTTATTTGCTTGGGTGTTTTAAAGAAATTACTATACAAAGGACTAAAACTGGGCAAAAAGGCAATGGGTGGCTTTTGAACATAAAGCGACTGTGCCTAGGCAAGGGCCCATGAGCTAGAAATGCACAGGAGTTGTGACGGGAACCAAATATGACCTTTTTATTTGTTCCAGGAAAATCTTATTCATCTGCAACACCAAAAATATTGCCCGTGCCTCTTTTGTTTCAGCGAGGCTGGGAAACAGGAATAAAGCAGTGGCAGGACAAAAGCTATTCTTGCAGACTTCCCAGCTCAGCTAAACCCAAGACCGACTGGAAAACCCCCAAGAAAGCCTGGAGACTCCCAGCCCAACCCAGAGGCTTCTGGAGCCTTATCCACAAGGAACAGGGATGTGAGGGCCAGGCTTGGTGAGCAGCAGGAACAGCCTTTGGCGCAGTATTTCTGTACTGCTGCTTCCTGCCCGGGCCAAAGCGAGGAAGAATAAAGTACGTGGCTTTTTTAAGCAAGGTTCTCAGAGCCCCAGTTTAGTGTACTCTGCTGACAAAGGTCAGGAGCCAGCCAGCAGACCTAATGAGATTGCATGGGATATAAGTCGCCGGTAGATGTGGCATGCTGTCCCTTATATAGCAAGCACCATTAAGTGGATAAAAGAGGGTGCCGGGGAGTGGGCATCAGGGTGCTCGGCCTATTTCTGCAGCACTTTTCTTGCAGCTGATGCAACCGGCTCCAGATGCCGTCTGTGCCTTGGTTTCCTCTGCTACAGAAGGATGCTGCAAATGCCTTCTGCAGTCGTAGACAAATGCTTTGATATCTACTGATAAAAACGATACTTCAGAAGCAATAAGCGTTACCATTTCTGTAGCACAGCACTGAAGGATGAAGGAAGACTCAATACTGTTAACCTGTGCAAGAAGGATGCAGTGGCATCTAAATCACATCAGTCTGCAATTTTTGTATAAAAGTCATGTTTTCATACTTTCTTTCTATTTGTTGACATCCACATTACACTGTAATAAGATTTACCCAGAACATTACTATAATAAAACTATTACAGTTAATTTCTATAGTGCTGCTGTTAATATTTAATGGACAATGAGACAGGTGTCCCATTTTATGAGGCAATAATACGTATCCTGACTTGAATAAACTATGAATGCTGAAGGGCTGAACAGTTTTGCCCTTACATGGGAACGTGATTATTGCTAAGGGAAATAGGATGTCTATTGTGTTCTCCAGTGTTATCCCAGTTCAGGAAAGGACAAAATCTCCCAAGCCGCCTGCCAATCCAGTTTTTTGTGTTCAGCTCCCAGCTTCTGTGCCTCAGAAGCCATCCCATGAGACTTCAGCTGCTTAGCACAGAAGCAAAGGGTGGCTATCACATCTAGAGCAAGAATGAAGTGGTGCTATTTACTCTTGTCCCCTTCAAAATTTATCTTTCCTAAAACTACAGCATGGAGAACAAGAAAAGTGCCATGCTTTAGTTGCATTCAGTTTGAAGGAGGCTACTGGACTGCAGGGTCAGCATCTGACACAAGTCAGTAGAGCTCCAGAGCTGGGATGTGATGGGTAAGAGTTTACCTAATTGCATGGTACACTCAGAGCCTCCTGGAATGAAGCCAAGATGAGCATCTGTGCTAGAAATTCAACCCCATGATCAGGTCTTTGTTCTGCCTCTTGCAGAATCTCAGCTTTTATTTCAGGTTTTAACTAAAAGGCATTTGCGCTTGTTCTAGGATGTTGCAGATGGTGTAAGAGGAAATGGATAATCTTTGGACATTGCGGAGCTGAATATCTATGATGTACAAATGCAGAGAAACTCAATGACCTGTGTTGTCCTGTGTACTTATATCTGTATCTGTCAGAACTATAAAAAAGAAAGCCATAATAATTTATGATGATATAATCCTATGTCACATGTGAACATAAGAGTCACAGTATGTCCTCCTGCTTTGTGCAGTCTTCTATTTCAGCCTGGACAGTATGTCATGCACAGGCAATGCTACCCTCTTGTTTCTGTCTCTCCGTGTCAGATAGAGCTGATCAGCCTCACTTGTTATCCTCAGGTGCTAAGGTGTTTCAGTGAATGAGTCCCTCAAGGAGGAACCTCATTACAAGCGCTATTTGTGAAGTCAGTAGGAGCTGAAAGAAGCTGTGCATCCTCCAAACAAACCCAGAGATGCAAGAGGCCAGCCTTTTTTTTTCCAGTCAGCCTTTCTTTCACTGAATTTGTTCTTATCTGCCTGTTATGATGCTGGTCGTGATGAGTCCAAGACTCTTAACCTTCCAGTGAAAAACCAAAAGAGTAGCCAAACCTCAGCAAGCTCAACTCCTATCTAAAATGGGCCCTGAAGACAGAGGCAAGCTAGGTCTGAATGGGACTAACCTAGTCACGCTAGGAGGGGCAATGCAGCTGACCATCAAACGGTTCTTTTATTAGGGGATAGTAAAATGGTAGCATCCCTGCCAGAATTTTCCTTTTCAGTGTAATTAGCTCATTATTTTGAGGAATCCTTGTGAGAAGCAGGAAAGGAGGCAGCCAGGTCTCAGCACCTCGATGGGTGGCTGTTCTGCATGCCAAGGGTTGGCCGAGTCTGCACGCCCAGACCCCATCTGGGGCTGGCAGGGGAGAGGTGTTGTGCACTGGCAGGGATATGGGAAGGGTATGAGACTGGCAGATAAGACAGAAAGTGGACTGAGTAAATAAAAACAGGGATGAAATAAAATCCTCTGCAGAGTGCCAGCACGGCTGGACCCTGGAGTTTTTGCTTGATGCCTTTCCCTAAATATTATTAAGTATCACAGTTCTACCGTTGCTTGAATGTATGCAGTGACTGTGTATAATTATTTCAGATTTTCTAGTAGGCAAATTGAGGTAAAGAAAGGGTGAACTCAAAGTTATTGACAATACCAAATGTCTGAGCAGCAAACTGAACAATTCCTTTACAGCACAGAGTGCTGATATAGTCACTTACACCCAGGAAATGCTGCTGTTAATTTGAATGGCTCAATTTTTCCTGATTTATACTTGATTTCCAGTATATAAATAACTCTACACATCACATCTCAAGTGACACAGCCCTTTGGTACATACAATACTAGGATATGAGGATTCCCACTTAAAAATATTTTAAAGTTTACTTTTGCAGTTAGAAGTCATGTTTCAAACAGACTATGGATTTAAGCATATGCAGTGAAATTAAGTTCTTCTCTCAGGATCCTTGGTTATGCTTAATGGTTCTTATGTCATTTGGAAATGGAGATATGGTTTATTTTCTTGGGAAGTTTTCACTGGCTGCTGATTATTGTCTAGGTGTGGGGGGAAAAAAAAAGCAGTACTTATGGATCTGGAAGAAGTCGGACAACATGGCGGTGTGAAAGGGGGCACATGATCGAACAGAGCCTTTAGATTTTAGGCTGTTCATAAACTGACTAATCATCCCTTCAATGATCTCTATCCAGCACATTTTGACCATGTCTTTTTTTTCTGAGCAGCAAGTTACTGCCTGTGTCAGCATTTTGTAACCCGCCCTGTCATTTTCTTTACTTTATAGGGACAGAGTTTCTTGTGGTCTTGTCTGTGTAACTGTCATCCCCAGCTCTGAAAGGTGAACGCTGAGCATAGTGGAGCTATTACTTAATTTATTTCATGATTGGGAGGAGGAGGGATGTTGCTGTGTGATGTCTTCTCTTAAATTCCCTGATCTCATTTATTTTCTGTTTCCTCTCCAAACAGAGTTATCTTCCATCCCAAATGGAAATTAAAAAGAATAACCACAAACCCTCAGCTCCAAGAATCACAGTAGTAAAGACAGGAGAATGTACTCTGAGCAGCATCAGTTTGTAATTAAACCATTTGTCTTTTACAAAATGTGTCTAGGCTATTCTTGTAGGATATATTATTTTTTTATAAGCTGTAGTTTATGCAGATTTCCTTTCTGTTGGAGAACTGAGTATTTAAACACAGTCAGTCCCAGAAAATCATCTTCTTTTACTACCATTTTTATCTGATGCAGTTGGGACTATGGCAGACTGCAGTGTTCTTTCAGCTAGTGGTTAAGATCATCACTACTTGCAAATGTTCCTCATAAATAGCCATAGGATCTTCCTCTGTGAGAAGCTGAGAAGCTTCAGCCCTTACCAGTATAAAATGGGAGTCTGGCAATCATCCCACCTCTTGGGATCAAAGGAGAAAGGGCTGAATACTGAGCTGCGGGCTTGATTTCTTTTTCCTGCAGTTGAGGTGTTCTTCAAGATACAAGGCAGTCCTTACCACGTTTACAGTTTGAGCCATGTCCATTTGTCTCTTCACCACTTTTTCATTTTTCCTAAGTTCCAATGACTCAGCAACCAAAGTCACTAGACCATCCACCACATTAGAGGTGATGGGATACTCCAGTGGGCATTTTACATTATCTGGCACTTCGCCTGGCTGCAGTAGGGTGCCACTCTCCCATTCTTCTCTCAGCTCTCATAAAGACTAAGAGATTACCGCACAAACCTTCTCAGCTGACCTGACCCCATGGGTCAGAGCCTCCAAGTGGTGTAATTCAGCATAGTCCCATCAAAGCCTCCCAGAGAAGACATGGACAATGGTTTGGAGATAGCTCAATAGCACTCAATAGCAGTGCTTTCTGCCCTCCAAAGCCATTTTATTCTGTCCACTTCAGCTCTTGCCGAGTCTTAACTTGTATCTATTGTCTCCCTGGCTTCTCAATTCACAAGTTATGAAAAACATTTTGCTGTGTTCTCTTCCCTTCTATAGCCAGCATTTCCTAATTGTCTAAGTGCCTCGCATTCTCCACAGCTGGCCTCTAAGACAGTTGCAGCCCCGGGTGCAGGGCTGGGTATATCGGCTATGAGCACAATTTATTTTTGGGATGGAGGAGTATGCCCACATCTCAGCAGCTGTGAATGCTGGCATGTGCTGGGGACAGGAAAGGTTTACATTGCCTGGATTCCAGGGGACTGATTTAGAGCAACTTGTTTTGAGGCAGTTGGCCAGATAAAACCCATACTGACTCCCTCTGGAAAGCTACCATCTAAAAACAATATGGTCTCATCTTCAGCTTTTGAGCAGTGCCCTCAGGAAAACTAGCCTCTTCTTTGGGTCCTCTCTCTGTTGCATCCCAGTCCTGGTTGGCAGAGGACAAGAGGCGCACGTTGGCGTTGTGTATTTATCAGTCTTTTCAAGGTGGAGGACTCCCCCAGTAATGCCAGCGGTGTCAGGCCCACTTCTCCCAGCACATGGGGGATCACAGCCATACAGCTCAGCAGCCTCGCATGTTGATGGTGATCTGTCATTTGTTTTCCTTAGGGTCAGCATCCCCAGACCACAGTGAGACAGCAGATGATTAATTTCTGACACTTTTTGGAATGGTGAGCAGCCCATAAAGCATTTTGCCCTAACCCAAACAAGATAGGATGCAACAATTAGGGGAACAATTAAAACTCCGACCATTTTATTTAACGATCATAGTAATGACAGCAACAGCAGGAGAGTTCGCCCTCTCTGAGCATGCATTTCTTAGTGACATAATACATTTCAAGCTTTAAAGCATCCTTGTGATTGTGATAAATGAAACAATTCGATAAATTAAACATAGCATGGAGAGAGAGAGAGCTGGTGAGTGCTGGATGATACTTGGTTCATATAAGAATAAAGCAGCAGTGATCCTGAAGCTTTGCTTCATGCAAAGCTCTGCTTGTGATTAGGCTTGCTCGTGGCATAGCGTGAGGTACCATAACCTGTTTAAGCTGCCTTGCAGGAATCACCTCTGTCTCATCGGCCTCTGATTCGCCGCATGACAAATGCTATCTCCCCTGCACAGCTGGTAATAGAGACATGTTCCGAGATTGCAGCTCATGAAAAATCTGGGTGTGACAGCATATATTTTAGAAATGCCTGATGCAAGTAAATTGCTGAAGCAACCCCTTTTTGCATAATGGTTTAATTAACAACCGCCATGTTACTGTTTTATGTGATTCACCGTGCTTATCGGAAGACTCCTTTTCTAAGGCAGGGACCATCCCTTCCCCTCAAGGTTTACACAGGTTTTTCCTCACTGGTGTAAGGAGTGGAGAAGGTCCCTTGCATCGCTTTTGAGCAGGCAAACTCCTGCACTCCAGCGTGCAAGAACTGGACATGAGGTGGGTTACAACCAAAATCACCTTTGTCCAGTTCTGGAGCCCATCAGTGAGAGGCTGAGGGTGCCTGAAGACGTCAGAGTGATAGAGTGAAAGGTAGCCCCATGTAACACTGCTGTCCACGATGGAGACTTTGGGCAAAAGGTGCACGGTCAACTTGCCAGTATTGAGTGAAATTTCTGGAAACCAGTGCGATCCTTAACAGTGTAAAAGGCTGTTTGCGTCTTGAGCTTTTAAGCTGTGAGGGAATTGGACCATGCCTCTATCTAGACTGTAAATAATTTGTGGTGAGAGCTGTTTTTATCACTGTGCTTCAAACAACACTCAGCATATTGCTGGAACAACTTATATAAATAAATTATATAATATGTCTTCGGGTAACTTAAATACCATGCTGAGAATTCAGTAGTTGAAAGTTGAAAGATGCCAACACCAAATTTGAAAATAGAAGGAGGTAAAACATTAGATAATTCAGTCGTATTTGTTATAGTTTTTAATTTTCTGTAGCAGTCTGGTAATACAGAAAGATATTTGTGTTAAAATATTGTTCTATGAGCAGATGTTTTTATATTACTTTCTCTATTGTGTTTATTAACATATTATATGACATGATGTAGTCATAACACATTGTTAAAAAACTTCTGCAGATACAACATTTACTTTTGATTAAACAAGTGGGCTGGGAGTTCAGTGTATCCCAGTGTAATTAAATGTTATTATTCTATTTTGGAGCAGTTAATTGAATTGCACGATGAGCTACTTTAAGAAAATAAGAAGAATATCTTTCTTTGTTTCTAAAACTTAAGATAAACAAATTTACTCTTGAACAGTCTAGTGCTGAATATCCCATACAGTTGAACTTCAAAATAAATCATATTTCCCTATTTAAGCATAGTTTCTTGTTAGTGTCAAAGTCCTAGTTCTCAAAATACAGATTACAAAATGAGGACTGAGATGAGCAAAGTCTTTGAACACGTAGCAGATAAGTTGTGCTGGAGACCCCACCAATATAAACAGATTTAAATCCATGGAGCTATAGAAATGGAAGGTCAGGATATTTAATCCTTTCTTTTTCAAGGATTCTCTCCTGAGCATAAAAGAGAGCTAAGGTGCTCTGTACTGTAAGGCTGCATGTACAAAAACAACAAAAAGAACAGGGTAATAGCAAGATCAACTGGTTTCAAAGGAGATGATGATGCCAGTGGGAGAAAAGTGGACATGACATTATCATGGGTAAAAAAGGCAAGGCAATAGCTTTCTCAACAAAAGGTCATCAGTGGCTGGGAGAAACACCACTTCTTTCTTACCATTGATTTTTGAACACATTGATGAAGATGTCTTTGTATAGAAGAGATTACAGAAGTCAGTCTCTGCTACATTTTGGCAGGATACTGATTTTTCATGCACATTCTGTGTACTTTGAACCTTGATATCCAGAAGGCATTTGACTAAGTAGAGTAATGACCAAGATTGTGCCTGGGGTAGATGAAGGAGAAAAGTAGGCAAAGCAGTGCTTTAAGATTATTCGGAACTGGCACATGAGCACAGCCGTCTGCATCGTGCCCATGGTAAAAGGGAAGCTGTCTCTACTAAGGTTACCACGTCAAGGTGTCCTTGACATGAATAACTTGATCATTAGCTTCTTAGCACAAAGTTTGAACTTTAATATGTATTACTTAGCTTCATATCATATAACCTCAGTGTATCTGCGTGGCAGAGTATCTTTATCTGAACAATTAACATTAGATCATGAGTAGTTGCTAAAAAAAGGTGCAAGAAAGACCAAAACAGTGCCCTAATTAAGCACCATCCCCTCGACAGATTTACAGCTTCAAGGTGACTCCTGAGTCCATGCTCCTCAGCCCAGCAGGAGGATTGTTTGCCAAAGCTTAGAGGACAGCAGTAGGAAGACAGCGATCTGCTAAGGACCTGATTCATGGAAGAGGGAAGAGAGGAAATTGTCACTTGCAAAAGCTGGCACGCAGAGAGCCTGAGCCCAAAGTGTAACCAGGGTCTCCAGAGAAGGGGCTGTTTGAGTTATGCCTACCCAAACTGTGAGCTGACTTCCAGGCGGAGGTCCCACAGCATGTAAAGGCAAGTGTCATGCTCAGCTGGCATGAAGGTATAGCCTGGAGATGGAAGCAAGGAGATCATTAGCTTGTAACTGAGAAAGAAGTGAAGAGACCTGCCTGCTTCTTGGAAAGGTAACCCTTAGGGAGCTGGGAGAGGTCTCAGGAGAGGCGAGATGTGTGACAGATGGGGTCAGGGAAATGTGAACTCCATCTACAGCTCATTCGAGGAACATAAGGTCACATTTATAGTATTTGCTGATGAATGGCAAGATTTTACTGCACATCCTGGGCAGCCTACCCTGTGCTGTTAGAAATCATAAAGTAATTCAATACGTGATAAGGGTGTAACTTGATACTCATCAAGTCTGAAATCTCAGTTTCTGCAAAGTCACACCCTTCTGCTTAGACGAACTGTTGAATAATAAAAGCCTTTGGACTTGGCATTCCACGAAATGTGAAATCAAGGTTAAATGTCAGTTCTTCAGTCCAAACAGTTGGGGCCGGCTGAGGTGAGGCATTCGGTCACTGCAAAACGTGCTTCACAGACCCAACTGTTTCTTCCCTATTTGTTGAACCAACTTCAAGGATTTTCAGGCAGACTGAAAGCTAAAAACTCCTACTTGGGTAGAAAATTCTTCTCCCCGTATTTTGTTTACCTCACTCAAAATCCTTGAATTGCACTTTAAAATAGTTGACAGTGTGTAACCTTAGGAAACCACATTCCCAGTGTTCAAACATATTTTGGGGCTTTGCTAATATGATATTAAAGTGTATGAGACACACTGGCTACCATTTGGTCTGAAGGAAACAACAGATGCCAGGTAAAATAAGAATCCAGTGCTGCCAGTTGCAGGGCCTGGAGGAAATACCAGAGATGTCGATAAGAGTAGAGGACGGTGATAATTCTAGGCTATGTCTACACAGCTTGTCAAGCACAAATAGGGTAAGTCTGGTGCACTCCCTGACACCATGCTCTTCATTTGTGCCACCAACTCTACAATATTTCTCAGTCAGCCTGTTGATATGACATTGCATAAGAAACTCTGAGCCTTAAATTTTGTTGGCTTCTAGGTGAAGCAACATCAGGAGCCATGTAAGAAGGATTGCTTAGACGTGATTTTTTGGCCACAAGGGCAGATGGGATAGGTGGTAGTTGCCAAGGCAGTAAAATTTCAACTGCCCTGTCTGCAGAGTAGTCACAAACCATCTTCCTCACACCTTCCTTCACCCACCTGCCTGCACGCCCCTCCATTCTCCCTTAGAGTCTCATCTGAGCACAAATATCAGAGGGTTGTTGTTGAATGTGGACTTCAGTGTGCACCTGGACCACTCTAGATAGACAGTATTAGACTCTTCGTATTCAGAGAACATCTCCAGAGGATTCTTTCTGGTGAGGTTTCGCATGGAGAAACTGAACCTCAGGTCAGATTTCTCCCCTTGTCCTGGCAGGAAGCAAGTTCCAGTGATGTCTTCCAGCAGTAAGAGAGCACACACAAGAAAGGTGTACATGTTTTCCCCCCATCTCTAGGATGTTCTAGTGGATGGCACCTTATAGATGTCTGACCGCTGAGCTTTTACACCTCTGCTGCATTTTAGTTTCTGGCCTTTCCTCTTTACTTTTCCTCTATTTCTTGCAAAGGAGGGCTTTTACTTCTCCTTCCCCAGGGTTTCCTCACTGTCCCTTCTGTGAATTCTTAATTTCAAAGGTGTTCTTCAAACACCTTTTGTCCCCTCCTGTACCTAAGTGAAGTTTAAATGTCCTCGGATGAAGGTCCTTACTATTTCTCAAGAGGCAAATGAAACACAAACCTTGAAGTCTTAGATGCGAGATACACATGAATACAAAAATTACGGGTGAACTCTTTCAGATGCTGGAACAGGGAGGCTGTTCAGAACTCCTGCTTTACGGAAAAAATAGCCAGAACCAGGGTAGCTATAGCAACGTGCATATCGCCACGTTTGAGGGAAATCTAGTCTTTATAATGGGTAATCCAATGAAGCAAACAAAGCAGATACCTCAGTAAATCTAATAAAGTCATTAAAATTAATTTAAGATTAATATAACGATATAAAAATCCTTTCCACAGCATGCAACAATTTTAACTCTTCAGTCTCAGCAGTCAGGCTTATCGCATCACTGAACTGTGTTAGAAACAAACTGTTTCTTAGAAACCAACTTCAGTTGTCAGTCTGATGCTTTATACACACATGCGCACACACATGCACCCACATTCCATGGGCACATCGTATCTGTTCCCTATATGTGTGGTGCTTGTGCATGTGTACGTCTTCTGTAACACTTTTTAAAAGTCACACTGCTCCTTAATCTCCATCCTAATATTGGCGGTGAAATCCTGGCAGGCCACACTGGTGCAGAATTTGTGTCCTTCTGCTCAAGCAGCAAAGGCCCTTGGGCTTGCACTGAAGCCTTTCCTTGGCCTGCCGGCCGCATGGGGCTGCAGGCGCAGCCCTGCGTAGCCTGAGTCCAGGGATGAAGAGGCAGTACATGCTCGGGCTGGAGCTCCCCCTTTACGATATCGATCGTCTTCCCATCAAACTCACAACCTCCCCTTCTCCCAGAGCTGGGGACACACTTCCCAGCGAGTGGAGCATAAGCAGTTCCTTTTGTCTGAAAAGTAGTGAATGATTCCTAAAAGCACAAATTTACATTTTATGATTTTGGCCTTTTTTCCACACTGTTTCTCATTCTTGGAACTCCTTTCCTCTTTTGTGATCCAAGCAGCCGCCCATTTTCATTTAAATCATTCCTTGAAACACACTTTCTCTGCGAAGCCTCCGGCTACAGATGACTGGATATGGCAGAAACAGTGTTTGAATTCAGAACAAGGGTTTTGTTTGAGCAAATTGTTTGGGGAATAGCCACTTTTTATACTGCACCTGATATTCAACAGAATATTAGCATGCAAACAAGGATTTATTATTCACTAGTCATTATTTCATTATTCTTCTGTTTAAAAGAGATCCAGTCATCTAATCACAGCACCAAGGGGATAGAAACATATCACGTCATTTAGCATATCAGTTACAGGCCTTAAATGAAGATGAACAAATAGTCTTCGTGAGCGGTCTGCCAGCTTACCTATTCTCTAGGGGGGGAATGAGGTTCTCTCTGCAAAGAAACAAATGAGCATTTTTGGGTAATCTGTTTGCAATCAACAGCTGAAGTGAGTCCTTTTCCAGCAAAACTCTGTCATGGAGAAAAACTCATTTATAAACAGTTAGGGAAAAAAAAAGTATTTAATTGTATCATTTTAAACCATCTCCTTTACTTGATTTGCGGACGGTGTTTTGTCTGTTTATGTTCTCTAAGGTAGTTTGCAGTGCTGTATGGGAAGGATTTCTTTTCACAGTAATTGTGAATGCTACAATATTCCTAATAACTTTCAGCCAACAGTGGAAAGGCAGATTTTCTTGAGCTGCGGTGAAAAGCAGTGGCAGAGGAGGGACGAGGCTCCAGGAAGCATTTGGGACAGAACCTCTGTACCCACTACGCACACCTTCTCCCGTGTGCCTGTGCACACTCGCACATGTAAGCGCACGTGCACATGGCGGCTTCGCACGCTTCACCAACACCACCAAAAGCTGAGGATCCTGGAAGAGGAGGAGCATCCCAGGGAAACGACTGCCACAAGCCTTTTTGGGCCCATGTGGGATTCCTCGCACAGAAAACCAGCAGCGGGTTTACATGCTACGCACAGCAGGCCAGATAATACAGTCGTGGGAGGAATGCCCAGTTGTCTGTGTGGGCTCAGTCTCGTTCCGGAGTACCATAAATTCCTCCTGCGATCCGCCAAAATTGTGTCGATTCAATTCAAGACATCATTAACCTCGATAATCGTCTTGTCCCTTTGGTCTCAAGGCTCTATTATTTTTTCATCTACTTTGTCACTATCTGGAGGCCCAGATCAGCTGGATCATGCTGACTTAACTGCTCTGTCAAGGACTCGGTGGATGGGAACAGCTGTCCTTCCCTGAGAATAACGCAGCTGAATAAAGTTAGCAGAACCATTTGACACCAAATAATCAGGTAAATGCTGATAAGTGCGCTGTGGTGAGACAGAAACATTACGTAAAACAAACCAAAGCCTCTTGCTAAACATTTGTGTTCACAGGTAAATACTACGTGGCCACATGCTGTCCATTCATAAGGTGGCACCGGGAGGTCACTGTGCTGAGCACAGCTGTTCCCCTTTGCGTCCCCTTCCCACCCAGACCTCAGGAGCCAGCTGCTGACTTTGGCCAGGGCTGCGCTAGGGGAGTACTGTGCCGCATTGGCCTGAATTGCAAAAAAGTCATTAAAGGATCGTGACTATCCCACCTTTCCAAAAAGTAAATATGTTTGTGCTTATGTGTTTGTGTATGAAAAACAGGGCAGGTATGAAAAATACTATGGAAAAACTGAAAATCATGTCCTCAGTACAGAGCTAAGATGCAGGCTGCCTTTAGGGTAAGTACATCTTTTCTAGTTTCTTTGCTATCTGAATCTAAACCCACCAGGTTGTTCATTTTTTTCCCTCTGAGGAGACGAGTGTTGCCACCAGTTTTGCTTATGCAGTACAAGCGATAATATGTGCTCTGTTGAGCATTGCCTTATTAGCACATCCTGCAAAATGATAACTGGTGGTGTAAAGTCCTTGCCTAACATTTATAAACACTTCCTAAGAAGAAACGCCAGGCACTCCAGTGCATTTAATTTTAGGAAAGCAGCTGGTCAAAAACAGTGGAGACTGTATTATTAGTCTCGCTCTTTGGGGCAGGACTGATCATGATTTCCCATGGAGAGAATGGGCAGACACAGTTTAGGAGCAGCTTTGGTGTCATGCAGGAGTCTGGTTTTCACCGTACCAACAATCCGGCTGCCCAGGGAAGGGGAGATGACCAAGCCTGGTTTCAGCCTGCTGTGCCCTGCTCTGGTGGCAAGCTGAGCTTGAGGAAAGGGTTAGAGATGCTCAGAAGGGTGAAGTGTTGCATTTCAGGGGGTTCTGGGGTAGGGGCAGACAGAAAAGTAATGCAGTTGCCTTTCTTCAAAATAAGATGAAGGCAGTAATGAATCATTATAGGAAAAAAACCTGTTAATATGAAGGACTGTGGTCTATGCATGCTGAAAGGCCAAAAACCCCACAGAGATGCCCTGCGGAGCTGAGTGGTACCAGAATTCTCAGTGGTCTATACAGATAGACCTAAGCTACAACACCTTTGACCCGAGCGCATGTTCCTCATCCCAAGGGCAGTGAGGTGGTGTCACCTGAGCCCCCCGTAATTACTGAGCATGGAGAAAGCATATGGAAAACCTCAGGATGGGAAAGCAGCACAAAATGTCTTTGTAGAGTGCCTGTGCCAGTAACATTGCCCTGCATCCTGCTAGGAAGCAAGCCAGGGAGCAACGCTTCAGTGAGAGGAGCTCTGAAAGCCTTGATTCAATTTGTACCCAGCTCAGCTCCACGACTGTCTCTTAGCTGCTTCAAATTACTTTCTTTTTGGCAGCCCAGAAATTAGATGTTAACTCAGAGAACTGTATTAATCTCTATTAGCAAGGAGCTGGAATCTAAATAGCTCAAACTTAGGCTTTCTGGTGTGTCAACTGAAGCAACAAGCATTTATCCAATCTATAAATCAGCTTGTCTGACAAATCAGCCAAAAGTAGGTGCCACAAAAATATGATAGTCTAAGCACAGCGTTTATCTTGAAATTCTTTTATGACTCACTTAAAAAAGCCTGAAACAAACAAACAAACCAAATTATGACAAAAACTAGGAACTAACCTGTGAAGGCTAAAAATAATAAAATAATTCAAAATTTATTTGTTTTAAGCCTTTTCCCAACATTACAGATTACAATAGCATACTGCAGGTTTTCAGCTGCTATTTTAGTGTTTCTGTAAGGGAGACTCCCTCTTAAATAATTATCTAAAAGAAGAAACTGAATTTCTTCACTACAAACACTATGCACAGAAAATGCCTGCTTGCCATCTAAACCCATCTCTTTTTTTTGAGGCAGCAGCCAGCACCACATGCTCAGAGGAAAAAAAAAGGGCAAGAAGTGCTAAAATGAGCAATTACTAAGAAACCTGCCCCTAGCAAAAGTTGTCTTCTAATCACTGGGCAATTTATTGTTATTTATAATCTAAACCATGGTGATTTATATCCCTTGTAATTTGTTATTCTACTGAGTGTAATGCTTGGTGTTTTTTATTATTCATGGGCCTTTTTAAATCTTATTTCTTTGCTGACCTCAATAATAGCAGCTGGGGCAGCAAGTTCCACAAGTTAATTATTGGTTGTGTATAAAGCACCTTCCTTAAAAGAGTTGTATTTTACTTACATTTGCCTCCTAATGTGCTTGAGTCTCTCCTGTTCCTGCACTCTGAGTATGGCTGCTTCCTCTATAAGGTTCACTATTCTGCTTTAAATACATCTTAAAAAATCATTGCTTTTTTGTGTCCTTTGTCAGCTCTGAGCCTATGCATCCCTTTGTGTGCAAACAGAGTCTTTGTGTGACCATTTGTACCACGAATACTTTCTCCATCGGCCTTCTTCTGGTAGGTTTTTACCAAAGGTCTCCAGGTTGCAAAATTGCTTTGCTCTACCAAGGTGACCACCAGGGTGTTGGTAAACAACAACAAAATTCAGGAACTCTTCCTAAATTCTCTTCCTAATTAGGAAGTGAGCCCCTGAGCAGGGCTTTGGATCAGCCACACTTGCACCGTCTGCCAGAGCTGTCACAATGGGGAAATATATTGTCCCTGAACAAATCCTGTCTGACAGTACAGACTGAAAATAGTGCTTTGCTGGGGCTTGCCTCCCTCCCACGGCCCTCACTGGAGCCTCTCCCCTCCCACCACTTCCCCCTGACTCTCCCACTGCCCCCTCGGGCCAGGGGTCCTGTCTGCTTCCCCCCAAGACACAACTGCCAAGGACAGAGGGCTGGTGCCGCACAGATCCAGTGCCAAAACTGCCTGTCCCTTCCCCGTCCCCTCCCTGCATTTCCCCAGGGGAGAAAGAGAGGATCGCTCAGGGCTGGGTCACAACCAGTGAATTCCCAGTCCTGTCTCAGCCCAGCATCATGCCACTCTTCCCCAGCTCACACAGGCGTTTAATTACTCACTTAACTGTCTTTGGGGGGGGTGGAAAACCTTCTTCCTACTTCAGCCTTCAGCCTGACCCTGAGCCCTCTCCCACACCACATGCCCAGCCCCTGCCCATGCTTCCAACCTCCTTCTTATGCAGAAATGCCTCACCTACCCCAGAGCATCTCCCTGCTTTTTGTGGACTTGAAGAAGAGGCAGCAGAGCAGAGCTGGGACTAAAACCAAGCATATAAGAATGCCACAGAGCACTGTGTTTCTTGTGTTGTGAGTTTTTCCATTGCTACTTGCAAAATGTGTGGTCCCACCATGAGGAGTAAGTCTGGGCGGAGGCTCCATGCAAGGGAACTCCAGCGCAATCACCATTCCTTGTCCCTACGCACAGGCTACCCCCAGCACCAAGACCACCCAAAATAGTTTAGGACAGGAGTGCTGCAAAAAGCTCAGCCACGTCATTATCTCGTTACAAAAGATGTAGGAAGTGCCAGTGAAAGATGATGGGAACATTTCCCAACTCCCATTGTACTTCCCGGTGGCTTCTCTGTTGAAAGTCAACAAAGAGAAGGGGGTTCCCATCCCCATCCCATTCCCGTCCCCATCCCCATCCCCAGTGCACCTGTCTGCAATTACTACTGTTTCTACCTTGCTTCAGAAGCAGTGATTAAACAACCCATGAGTATATATTTGTGACGGTACGCAGTAAATCAAATATCCATTTGGGCTAGACATGTCTGCTCTTCCAATTAGCTTAAAGTATTTGACGTTGACAGCTCATGACTGCATCACGAGTTTTGCGTTATGGGTTTGGGATTTTTTCTTTTTCTGTTCTCAGCCCATCGCCTGGATGTAGTGATATCATTTGAAGCCCAAATTTCATTTTTGAAACAGTAGTTCTGAATCTTCCCGATTGCACTGAAAGGACTCCAAAACTAGAAAAGAAACAGAGAACCTAAAATACACATTTTTAAAATAGCAGCAGTTTAAATGAAGCTTCTTAATTTGGGAGAATAACTCTCAATGTACTTTTTATTTATTTGGGCTGACAAGATGAAGCATGCCTCTCAATCTTGTTTCAGAAGCTCAGGTATTTTCTTGATGTGATTGAATCATGCAAGAAATACCAGTATTCAGCCAGAGTCAGTGGAAACTCTGTTCCAGCAGTCCTGGGGAAAGTAGGATGGTAGGAGTCAGGGCACGCCAGTGAGATGAGAGGTGACACAGCCACCGAGGCAGCCCTGGGAAGGAGCAGTGACGTGGGTGGACTCAAGGACAGACCCCTGCGGCAGGTCCCAAGGCTTGTATGGAGAGGGAGGACAGCGAGCCGAGGGTGGCTGTGCAGGGGCATGGCACATGTGTTTGCATGTGCATGTGTGTGTGGCAGGAGTTGTGGATTTGAAGGGGAGTGTGTCCTTGAATACTGGAGGTCACACAGGGGGAAGCACTTTTTCTTGAGTATAGGGGGAAGAAAAGTGCCAAAAGCTCCTTTCATTGCAGCTAAGTGCCAGAGACTCCAGGAAAAGCCAGGAGGTTTTGTTGGGCTTCTTTAAATAGGGAGGTTTTATTGACGCATGGGGCAGGCATCCCTGCTGGCTTGGCTGGCAGGGCTGGACCAGTGCAAGGTGTTACAGAAGGAGCAGACAAAGGCTGCTGAGGTGGGAAGGGCAGGAGGATGGGGGACACTGTCTGAAGGAGGTGGAAGAAAGAGTCAATATACCCTAGACCAAAGAGTGGCATGGCTGTAAGAAGTGATGTGGTATCCGGAGACAGGAGGAGAGGCACATGGTTTTCCAGCTCTTCCCTCATAGGATCACATCTCCTAGGATCAACCTATGCTGAAAATTTGTGTCAGGTTGGGCAAAACCCTTTTTGGACTGTGTGATCTCACTAGAGCCATGGGACTTACAGGGCATCCCATGGTGCTGACCCAGCTGGACAGTGCACAGCAGGCCATGGCGGTCCTGGCAGCACTGCCCAGCTAGCTGGCCTTGTCGTCAGCAGCATCTGCTGGCCTTCAGCCACCTTATAGCTTGCTTGAACAAACACCTGACAGTCATTTGGAGGGCATCAGAGCTACTGTGGTGGTGGGCACTGAGGCACCTGGGAGTAGAGGAGCAACGTGCACTGATCAGTGGGACTGTGGGGTAAAACAGATGACGTCTTTCCAAGCACAGGAATTCGAGGACCCGGGAAGATGCTGGTGGGAGACCTGTGTCATATCCCTGGCCCACACGCAGCTGGGCACGACAGGCCTCCCACCTGTGCTGGCATCCGGGATGTCACAGACAGCAACCAGCCAAGGATGGCTTAGAAGATGTAAGGCCACAGAGGCTTTCATTGATGATTATGTCCAGAACAGTCTGGTTGATACCGTGGCTTGGTATCACAGAGAGAGAGTGATCCGGCGGGGTTAAAGTGCTTATCCACTTCTGGCCCAGAATGTGCTTCCTCCCCAGACCTGGGTGTAAGCTCCTGATCGAGGTTCTTATGGGAACATATATGGAGCAGTTGATCATGTCTCTGCCTCCTCCTCAAGATCTCCTGAGAAATAATCCTGCTCTCTCCACCTTTTTAAACTACAGCTAGCTGTGGAGCTAACAGCATATCCTCATAAGGGAAGCCAGCAAGGTGGCTATGGACACTGGGTCTTTGCAGTGCTCCTCGTGCAGAGCTGCTTCACAGCGTGATGGCCTGCTGCACTGCGTGGACGAGTTGGGTGAGAGCGCAAGCTCTTAGGGCTTTGCTGGGGCAATGCAAGAGCTCATGGAATAATCCCACCATGCTCCAAGAAGTACCGTGCTGTAACCAGCATGGCCATGGATGGGGCATCTGAAGATACACTAAAAAGCCTGACTTGCAGATATGAGTTATAAAAAAGTGTAAAGGATAGCTAGAAAAAAGCCAGGAAAGCTCTGGTACTACAGTGCTGCAGGGAAACAGCAAGTTTGGGGGTACCACAGTTTTCCTTCTCCTGACACAATTCCTTGTTCAGTGTTAGAAGGAAAGGACCCAAGCTATCACACCACTCCCTCCACCTAGTAAGAGCTCCTGCTTTAGCTTAGCCAGTATCATAGGTGTAATCGCTTAAGTATATTAGAGAAGTTCAGGCCATTGCGTTCAGGCCAGTACAGGAAGGCTATGAATGCTTATGCATCAGGGGCTGCCTTTACTCTAGAAGAAGAGGATTTGTCCGCAAGCAGAAATTAAGGTGCCATCTCTATTTGTGTCCTGGTTTTGGCTGAGACAGAGTTAATTGTCTTCCTAGTAGCTGGTACAGTGCTGTGTTTTGGGTTAGTATGAGAAGAATGTTGGTAACACC
>JAVKLA010000047.1:21186810-21232503 GCA_034782735.1 Sagittarius serpentarius | reverse complement strand
CTTGGGGGGGGGGGGGGAAGTGAGTGAGTGGCTGCGTGGTGCTGAGTTGCTGGCTGGGGTTAAACCACGACAACTTGATACAGCAATCACCCTGCAAACACTCTACAGAGCAATTTTCCTCTACAAATGGACTTCAATCCTATTCCTGCAACTATGAGAATTTTTTCCAATATTCAGTGCAAGACAGAACCTGTATAGCACAGAGGGTGACAGCGCCGAGCCTTTTCCCACCTAAGAAAATACCCAGAAATCTAAAAGAAATGGTGTACAATGTGAGCAAGCCTGACCTTTTTCCAGACAGCAGCAACAAATTATCAAGCTGAAAAAAAAGTGAAGCAGTCCTTCTGAGAAGAAAAGTGAGCTCTGGAAACCAAGTAATTTAACATCCTTTAATGTCTCCAGCCAAGCTTCATATCACTTGGAGCAGTAAGGAAAAAAAAAAAAAAAAGAAAAAAAATCAAACCACCTTTAATTCCTATGAGGAGGTCACAGAGTTTATCATGTCCAAAGGCTTACAGCCCTATGCGGGGGCTACAAAAAACAGCAGGGAGCATTCCCTCAGAAAATGATACATCTTTTCCCCTTCTGTCAGGATTTTTCTTCTTTAATCAGATAAACCCACTCATTATATTCAGTATACTTAGAATAGAAAGAAAGATATGAGATTGTGCCTTTTATTCAACTCCTTTAAGGCCTTAAAGAGAACCATTACAAAAAATCCAGTCTACCTGCCTGACCGCTTCTCTCATCTCATAAAAGATAGGAAAGCTGTTTATGTATTTTCTTTTAACTTTAGCTCAGAAATTGAGGTTCTCTCTCTCTTTTTTTTTTCCTCTTCCAGCTCAGACTTTCAGGCGTGCTTCTTGCTGCCTTACTTGATGTGAGCGCTGAGGACTTGGGGAAAGCCAACCACCTGCACCCTGTAGCAGGAGAGCCTGTGGAGTACCACTACCACTAGCAAAGCAATCATGCAAGTGAACCCAAATGTTCCCAGCTCTTTGTTTATACACACTGAACTCCCAGAAGTTGAGAGAGAAGCTTTCTTAAAAAATGATGACCTTGCCTCTTCAGCAAATGGTAGAGAAATCTCCCAATCCACTTCATTAGTCCTCTCAGCAGGCATGAACAAGGCTATCATAAAACTAGCTTACAGGTCAAAAAAACTAAGAAAACCTTTTACGACTTCTTTATGCACTTTTAGAATAATAACAGAGGAAAAAAAACTGTCTTGAGCAGAAGTTTCTATCACAGAGACATCAAAGCTTTTAAGCCTGGACTATTGTAATACAAGATGATCCTAAAAATTGCTCCAAAACAACAGCTTGTTAAGCAGGCAGGTACTTACCTGTAAGGCTGAGCAGACTACAGAGCCCATTTCTGCCACAATAGCTACCAGCTATTCTGCTGCGCAAATATGCTTTTCAGCTACACGGCTGCAAGCGAGCCCACATCTTGGTGTAAGGGAGAAAACACCCCTTCAGTCCTGCTGCAGCAGCTGCCTGCCATAGGGATAAGGTTTGAACTTGCAGAGGAGCGGCAGGACCACACCTGGGAGCTCACTGTGGTTGAAGATGAAGTCAAAGAAAGTCCACGCTTAGCCCTTTTTTCAACTTTCAAGTTTTGCAGCATTTCTCCAGCATTTCCAAAGAGTAGAAGAGATATAAACTGCCCATGAACACATGTTGACTAGGCTTAAAAAAGGGAAGGAAGGACTGCAACAGCCTTTCGGCTGCTATTGAGGCTCCAGACCTTAGTGCCAGAAAAGTGATGATCTGTGAATCGGATAACAGTAAGTGTGGCTTGCAGCAGCAGAGTGAAAAGACCCTTTCCAGCTCTACATCCCCATGGGAAATTTTGCTTTAGGAAGCTCACAAGCTAATGACAAACGTAGGCAAGACCTGGCAAAAGGGAATGACAGCTCAAAAACCAGCCATATAGAGCTGGAGCAAAATGCGAGCTGTGTCACTGACAAACTTTTATCTAAGATCCGAGGGCGAGATTTACACTCTCAGGGAAGATGATTTGTGAGGCAAACCAGTCATGGTGGGTGGGGTTTTAACTAATCAGCCTGTGGCAGAGTAGGAGAAGGGAGGCCCCAGGTCATGAAGAGCATTTATGGTTGTTCCTTCACTAACCCCCAACTACTGGTACTGTGCCGAGATGAGACCAAGTATGAGCAGGTCCTTGCTGTGCTCTTTTCATTGTCTTCTGTCAAATGACGCCTTCGGACCATAATTACTCCAGAGATTGGCCCAGATCCCAGCTGACTCTAGGACCACGTGTGTAAAAAGGGCTTAAGGCCATCACCAGTGAATCCACTCGCTGAGGGACAGTGAGAGCAGCTCTGAAGCCACCCCAAAAGGCCCCGCCGTGCTCCAGGAGGCACACTGCACTGGGCTGATTTTGAAAGGCGGCTCCCTGACCTTGCTCTGATGGTGGCTCCTCCTTCCCTCCGTAAGATTTGTTGGAGCATCAGAAAAATCCCTCTAGGAAGCCTGAACCATCCAGGCTGCTGGGAAGACCTGCCATCGCTGGGAGGAAGAAAGCCAGGCTCATTCGGTTGTTTTCCAGGAGGAGCCAGGATTATCCTGGCAGCTGAGCTGGTTGCTTGCCAGGAAGTGCAGGGGCAGCTAGGGAGGGAGTTTCTACGGAAAACTTCAGTCTTTGGCTCAAAAAGTGTGGCGCAAGACCCAGGGATGAAGTTGGGCTGGGAGTCAAGATCTGAAGACAAGAAAATATTTATTGATGTGTGAGCAGTATTTGCAGAGGAGAGAGGGGAGCCTTAGACTCTCACCGGTTATAGAGGGGGAGCCTGGAAGGGGTGAGGCACAGAGAAGCAACACACCACGCTTTTTTAGACATCACTAATGCTTCTGCATGAGCCTGGGGCTCTGGGGACAGCAAGGTTTCAGCTGACACGGGGCTGGGTGCATGCTCTGGAGATTTTCAAATGAGGCTTTAATAGGTCTGTCTTGCTTATCAGTGCCTCTAAGAGCTCAGGGTTCAGATAAGCACTGCAGAGGATGCATATTTAAATAAATGTGGAGAGGACTCTTATTTTTTCATCCATCACTTTAAGGTTTCCTTTTTAACCTCCTCAGGAGGTATGACTCCTGCTTGTGTGTGTGTGTGCGTGACTGTGTAACATCTTCCCCATTCCATCTGCATTGTGATTAATTTAGATATAAGGCAGTCAATATAACTCATTCAATTTCTAGATACGTCATGTACAAAGGGTTGTTCAGGAACATGTCTGTCAGCCTATCTTCTTTCAGCAGCTTAGAGAAGAGAGAAAAAGCAGTAGGAAAGAATATGCAGTGTTTTGAATGGTCATAATTCTTCACTTTGTTCTCTATGGACATTTTTTTTTCTTAAGCCTGCTAGTTTATCTTGAACCCATGGACTTGAAAAAACATATCATTAAAGGATTTTTGTTTCTTTTTTGCTTTCAGCAATAAAAAGATAATTGGAGGGGGAAACAACCTATTCCTCTCATGAATAATCTTCAGCGTGGGCCAGTGACTGCTCTGTGGTCAGCGGTCTGTTGACCGCCGTGGTCTGGCTGTGCTGGCTGTGAGGAGACATGAAATTCTGAAAATCTCTGACCTCTTCCCCAAGCAGTGACGCCATGAGCTCCATCCCAGCTGCCAAGGTCTGCTCTTGCCTCCAGCATCACAGCAGGAAATGGGGCTGCCTGCGAGATGGTGGGAGCAAAGCACATCGTGCCATAGCTCAGCGCTGTGCCAGTGGGTGCCTAGAGTAGCTCGACATGGTGGAAGGGACAAGCAACCTGACCAAAAAATCACAACTAGCCCAAACTGGACTATTACTGAACAAGCTTAAAGTTAATGAGGTTAAAGTTGCCTTGTGGTTGCAGTCAGTAGTCCTCCACCACAGCCTAGTTAGCTCCCCTTAAAGGTCCTCTATTTGCGATCTCTCTTCTTCCTGAAAGGTCCTGTAAGGGGCACCATAGAAGAGGCAGAGCAGCTTTGGGCGTCTAGCTGGGCAAAATTTACCGTGGGTGTAACTGAGGGGGCAAGGCATGACATTTCTGCTAGTGTTACCCATTCCACATGCTCTAATCATGCACTTGCACTTCTGCAGCTATTCTGTGCATAAGCTGTCACTGCTGAGAGTGGTCCTGGTATTGCCCAGGTTACTGTGGTCCAAGGTAACATTTTTATCCATTTTTTAATCTCATACAAGGCCGTATGGGCTTTGGAAACCTTTTCTGTAAACTAGTTTTAGAGTTCAGTTGTCTGGGCCTATCTGGATTTATAGGTGACCTTCTTTTTTTAGCTAAATGTTTATATAAAGATGACATGAGGATATATTGGACTTTGCCTGCCAAATTTTTGTCTCACTGTTTTTTGGATTGTGATCGAGGTCCTGCTCCTCTTGTGTTAAAGCTACTAAGAGTTGTAGCATTTACTTAGATACTCCTGTGTCCAATGCATGTATAGAGCACTTGCTGAGATCTTCTGGCAGTAGAGACAACTTAGCACCTTTAATCGACAAAGTGCCTCACAAACATTACCCACAACAACCTTATGAGCAACCCACCATAAATATCTGCAGTTTCACATCCAGGGAAACTAGCATAGATGGGCTGAGTTAATTGCCTTCTTATTATAATAGTGATATGTTAGGAGGATCACAACTGCTGCCCAAGACTTGGACCTCCCAAGTGCTTAACAAATGCACGGCAGTTCAGATACCTCCTCATTCTCTGCCAGGTTTCTTTTGAAACAGACGGGTCAGGGGAGGCCAGCAGAGGGGATATCCTGTACAAACAAAGGACTGGAAACGGGTATGCAAGAACGAAGTGACTTGCCCAGGGTCACAGAGGAAGTCTGTGAGGAGTCAAAAACGTAACCCAGGCTTCCTGGGTCTCAGGACCATGCTCTGTTCCAAAGAGGGAATCACGGCTAGAAACTGCTCAGAAACCAGGAGGTTTTAGCTCCTGGCCATACAGTGAGATTGTGAAATTTTGTTTCCTTTGGGTGATTGTTCCAGTTTCCAAAAAATTGCCACATGCATTTTGGAAGCTGGACTGCTACCCTTTCAGCAAAACACATTGAAACCTGGGAAAGGGCTGACAGAGGAGCTGAGGGCTCATTGCTGTGGTACACTGTACCACAGGGGAGATGCACCTCACCATGGTCTAAAAACCACTGATTTACAGCTCCCTCACAAATCTCCAGCAAGTCTTTACCCTCCATGTGTCACCTATTTCCTCTTCAGCATGAACCAGTTACATTTGTTCTGCTGATAAGGTCTTTATCGTCTTTCTTTCTTTGACCATGTTGGCCACCCCGACCTTGCAAAAATGAGATGAAATACCACACAGGGACCTAATGATTTAAATATGAGACTGCACATTTCATCTTGAAATTCAGATGATCTTATTAAAGTGTGGAGGGAAAGCAGATAGAAGTACAGCCTTTTGTGTTTGGTTGGGTACATGTATTATTTATGATGTAGAATGAATGACTGATTGCCTTGAATTTTGATATGAGGCAAATGAAGAAAAGTTACCTCTTTATATACAATGCTACAGGAAAGTGGTTTCTTCAGGCCTCTGATGTGGGAAAAGCTGGATTACGGCACATTTCATGTGTTTAAACTGCAGCTGAAAGGTAAATAGGCAGAGCTGATTTAACGAGGACCTACAGTCATCTGTGGGGCAAATTCCATTATATTTAACAGTACAGTACCAGAGCTGTATTTGCCCAGTATCTGCTGATTAAAACTTCATGTAACTGCAATGTGGTTACTGGCAGAGCAGTGACCTTCACCCCTGCAACTTGGCTTCAAGGGCCACCGAGCTCTGCAGCTGAATAATAGACTCATGTCTGCAGAAGACTTCACTCATAAAAAAATCAAGCCACTGCTCTGACTTTGTGATTTTTCTCATAATGGCCATCAGGACAGCAGGTGAATTAATCTCTTTTTCACACTGCCAAAACAACTTCTAAATTATTAAAGGCAAAGAGAGGAAAACTGAATTTGTATATAGTGGGAAAGGACTTGGGTCACCAACTTGCATACTTTATCAATAATAGCATAAGTAATCACACTGTCAGCAGGTATTTAAAAATCATTTCTACCCCATTCTTCAAGTTACCTTTTTTAGCACATAAATGGAGAGGCTGACTCCATTTTTTAGTGCAACTAGGGGCTGTGAGACGATGTCCTTCCCTCCCCTCCCCTCCCAGAGGAGTCCTGACGGCAGGAGCTCGACTGTTTTCCAACCACTGCTATGCACAGTTTACTCATTTTCCTGTTGCGTATACTGACCTGCTGAGTGTTGTCCATCTTCCTTGTATGTTTATGCAGAGTATACAAAAAAGGATAGAGCACCCACACAGCTAGACTCGCACATACGTACTCTAGTGATACAAGTTTAAATATAACCAGAGTTCGGAAGGCATTTTAAGGTGAAAAGCTTCGTGTAACTGCTGACTGCCCTTAAAGGTATATTCCACTTTTTTTTGCTTAGCATATACTGTCTGTAAGTGTTGACAACTGAATAGGTTATTCTCTCACAGGATAATGGCTTTCTGCTTCTACATCGTGCTGAGGTGAATCGGAGATACCCATGTGTGAGCAAGGGGAGAGTGCTCATTTCCAAAGCAGAGAGACACTCGGTGACATCTTCCTGCAACCAAAGCTTTATTCTTCTTCTGTAAAATGAACTTAGGCAGACGTTGCAAGAGTAACTCTTCATGTTGTGATGTGTTACAAAAAATTGACTCCCATTTTATCTGTCCGCTGCCTCTAGATACCAGCAAAACCATTGCCAGTCAATGCCAGATAAATGGACTATTTTACCGGCCAACAAAAGTAAACGAATGCACCCCACCTCCTCCACCGGATTTTGATAGCCTGATGCAGTGAAATAACTAATACGTGAATAATCTCATTGACTTTCTGCAGCTTTTTGGCATGGCAAGGCACTGGTCACCGTGAGGGCTTTTCTACGCAGAAGGTGTACTACTGCGAAGGCCTGGCTGCACTCAAAATTGGAACTATACTGGTACAGTAAAAATGGTAAAATTTCCCTAGGGTAGAAACAGCTATACCACTATAAAGATGCTTATTTATGCCAAAATTTCTATTTCCATACAAACAGGCGAAAGAGCTGTACTGGTATAAAGCACCTCTGTGCCAGTACAACAGCGTACCCAACTAGTGGTCATATTGGTTTATCTATTTCAGTAAAAAATATCGCACCTCTAATGGAAATAGTTGTACCAATACAAAACCTATGCGTTGACCAGGCCTGAGCAAAAACTTTAAAGACAGGCTCCTTTTTTCCTCTTAATACTATAAAAACCAACTTAATAAGTAATCTGGCTGGATATTTTTTGAGCACTGGCTTGGACTACCTTTCAGTGCTCACTGGTAAATGTGGGTCAAATATTCAGTAGTCCGACAGGCAGGGAGGCTTGCTTCCCAGCGTGATGACAGTGCTTGCAGGGAATACTGTATTTTAATCCTTCTTATTCTGGTTCTTTTAAGCAGCAATTAATACCCTGTGTGGAGGTACTAGCATGGACAGGGACCGAGCGAGGAGCTGTGCTCACTAGGGCTGGCTGAGCTCTGCGCTGACACAACATCCCTTCTCCCGGACCTGCTGCCTTTGGGGCCAGTTTGGGTTTCCCTGCCTGTCCCCGCAGCACAGCTGGGGGGACGAGGCGGGAGAGGATGGCGCTGACAGTCATACCCACACCCCACAGACAGACAAAGGAGCTTCAGAAATCAGGCAGACCAAACCACACGGCAGAAGCTGTTCCCTTAAAAAACAGAAAAATGCAACCCTCATCATACTGGGGACTGGTCTCATGATTTTGCGGGTCTGACTCATGATTCTTCATCTCCGATAATTTTGCCTCACACACTTAAAAATAAAATCTGCTCCTAGGCACAGGTCAGGTAGAGCTGGGATGTATTCCTTACAAAACCAGGTTTACGCCTTCCATTTGATATTTTGCTGGCAAACTCCAGTGCTGGACTGGTTTGCTGCTGTAACATTACCTGCTCTTGGGAGAAAATTCCCCTGGATAGTTAACCTATTTTTTCTAATGCCACCTTTGATTATTGGTGACAATTTACTGTCTTGGGCAACTGATTGAAAGCAGTTTTGAAATGTCATTCACATTTCACCCTCAATAATGTAACATGAGATCAGCCTCCTGAGGAAAACAAGAAATCCTCACCTTTTGTTCCCAGTTTTGGGAACATGCAGCACGTTATTACCCTGGGTTGGGCTCTGTGCGGTCTGTTAGCGCCAGGAAAAACACTCTGGAAGTGAGGTACTGCATTTTGCTGGAGACCACACAAACCTAAGAACAGCTCTTCTGAGTCAATGCAAAAAACCAAGAAAAAGGGGGTGGGGGTGGGAGGGGAGTACAGGCTGTCCCCCAAGCCCTTTCTTTGCTTGTGCAATTACTGCGCTCACCAAGTTTTGACTTGTTTTAGAATTGGGATTAAAATCCCCAGTCCTTCCACTGTGAAAAGAAGGGCGAGTTGTGAGCCTGTGCTGATGTAAGGCTTTTCCTTGAGAACAGGACTTCTCCTGTGCTGGGTCACTCGTCGGGAATTTTATTAGCATGAAATAGTCTCCTTTGCCTCCCAAGTGCAGTATGTAACACAAGATCTACTCTTCACAGATCGTGCCCAATGATTTAGAACGTGCAAATGATTTAAAATGATCCATGCTCCCTCCACTCGGAGCTGCCTGCCTCGGCTGCCTTCCTATGTTTATACAGGGGCTAATAGAAAGGTCCTTGTTAAAGTGCTCGGGTGCTGTTGAAATGGCAATATCAGGAACTTTTTCCTCAGGTCTTCCCTTGGGGATAGCAGGCAGTATATAGCTACAGGTGGGCAGGAAGCCGTAACGGAGGTATAGGCTATTTAATGATCAAGGAACTTCTAGCATGCAGAAAATCTGTTTTAAATTTAGCAGCTGGATTCCAACTCCCTCTTGTATTATGTTTGCTGGAGATGTGTCTAGTTATAGATACAAGTACCTAGGAGTATTAGCTAGTATTTTCTACTTCATGCATTTGGGAGAACAAATGAAAACACAAGGGTACATTAAGGTGTCCGGTATGACAGCCAGCTGAATAGCTGCTTTCCCTCCCTCTCTGAAGCTTGAACCATACCATGAGAGGCTGAGGTTTTTTCTTATTTGACCCATATTTACTGTATTTAGTATACAGGCCAGGAAGCTGCAGGACTTGGAGAACAGGGCCAAAGTATGACACAGGAGCGCCAAGCTCCAGTTTTGCCTCCGCCAATAATACCTTGGGTGACCTCAGGCAAGTCACCCGACTGCTTTGCTCCCATCCTCCTCTTCTTCTGACTTTTCTATTTTGTAAAGGTCTTTGGGGCAGGGACAGTCACTTACGTTGTGTTTGTACAGTACCAAAGACAGCAGGGCTCAGGAGCTCAATTAAGGCTTGTATTTACAAATATAAGTAAATAGTAATATAAATAGAAGACATTCTGCCTGCTCAGCATACTGCTGCTGCAAAGGATTAACCCATTCCAGAAGTCCAATGTCTTCTTGACCGCTTTGATGCCAGGACCAGATGAATAAAACATGCTGCTCATTACTTTTAAAAAGCATTTGCATAAAATATATTGCTATATTTTACTACATTTTCCTGTTATGCAAGCCCACCTTTATGTGGTAAGATTTATTGCAAGCTAAGATTTATTGACTTATTTCAGCATGGAAATGACTATTAAGAT
Organism: Sagittarius serpentarius; assembly: GCA_034782735.1. NCBI lineage: Eukaryota > Metazoa > Chordata > Aves > Accipitriformes > Sagittariidae > Sagittarius > Sagittarius serpentarius. Next base: position 21,222,741 of record JAVKLA010000047.1, on the reverse strand, counting down.
TGACCTGTCAGCAGTTTTTAATTTAATTGCTCTTTGATCCTTCAGCCTTGAACATATTTGCATTTTCACCTAAGCATCTCTTGGCAACACTTGTAGAATACAGCAGAAGCAGTAGCTGAGATGCAGAGTCCTAAGGAAACCTGTGATTTTCTCCTTTTCTGGACGTGTCCTCGTGTTGAATTACCGCAGCTTTTCAATCTCACTTTATCCTCACAAGCATGCTTTTGGGTGGCAATAATATGGCTCTTTTTGTTTTCATTCCCTAACCTTTTAATGCCGCTGTGAGCATAGAAGAGGTAGAATCTCAAAGGAACAATTTCCAACCTGAAGCCAAAACAAGACATTATCTAAATCTGTCCATATTCTGTGGACCCTGCTCACTTAAGTGCACAGGCTTCATCTACAGGGTAGGGGGCCACTCTGCATGGAAATGCGTCTTAGCTTGCTCTGTAATATAAAGCAAAGGTCTATGAGGATGGATGATTTCCATGGCATTTGTATGGAAGAACTTTACATAGCATCCTTCTCTGTGTAGAAAACCAGCACTAATATGCAACCTAGTGCAAAACTGACTATTTGGAAAATAGGCAGGATGATCAGGACTATAAATGAGAATGAGAAAGGGGAACTGCCCTCTCCTGGAAAGAAAGACCTGCTCTGATTCCCAGTTTGAACCTGGAAAAATTCTCTCTAATGACAGATGCATAGGATAAAACTAGCAAGCTTTAACTTGTATAACTGGGCTTAGAAGAACACTTTGTATGAACACTGGCCCCAGCAGCAGTAAAGCAGTAATTTTACATAACACTGAATTGTTGCTGAATTATTCATCAGCACATAAAAATACAACTCGTTGCACTTCTGCAGCACTGGCTATCTGCAAATCGCCTCCGACAGTTCCTTCCATAAGGAAAAAGCTGGAAAGTTTTTAACATTAGCAGTGAGGCTAACGAATGAGGGAACAGGCACTGTGCAGGCAGCCAAACCACTGCTCTGTGCTCAGTGTCGGCTGGTTAGGGAACGCGCCAGGTTACACCCACCACCGTGGCTGACTGAAGGACTGAGGGCTGGATTTGATCAGCAAAGGGTCTACAGTGGGGACAGCTGAGTCTGGTCTTGAGCACGTTAACCGACCATATTGCTGTATTAGCAGAGATACTGGCAGTCTCGGGATCTCTTCAGTGACTTCCAAAATCCAGATGTATCACTGGTTTTGGTGGACCTACTGCTTACTGAGGTGCCTCTTGTACATCATTTGCACTCTTAGGTGTTGCTGTGGAAGGGAGGGCTGCAGCTCTTTGGGTTACATGTGCCTCACTCCTAGGTTTTGTCAGAGGGCAGACGCATCCATTTCCCTCTCCCTTTACCGTTACCTCTGGTTTACAAAGGAGATGAAACTGCACAGGCTACCGGCTACTGGGATCTGGGTACTGTAGTTGCGCAAAGGCTGAATCACGAATCACTCTCAGATGCCATTCACCTGTGGAGCCTTTGCTTGTCACCGTAGTGGAAGCACTCTGTTTGCCATCCTGAGCACTGGCTAAATCAAACCACATTTTGGTTTATTGCAAGGCAAAAAAAAAAGTGACACAACCCATCAGTGGTGCCACCCAAACCAGAACCCTCAAGTCGTGACCCACTTGCCCGTGCCAAGCACTACAAGGGACAGATCCCAGCGCTACTGACAGAAACTCCTCTGTTGAATGCATGAAATGAGACAAAGGAAACCCATGCATATTTGCACTGTGTTTGCTTTGTTCCTATTACAGTAAACACAGGTTACAATGTAGAAGACAATGATGTTCCACAGTCTTGTTCTTTCAATAAGGTTTCCTTTTTCAACTCCTGAATTGCAAACTGGACAGTGGTGTTTGTGTATGAATAATGTCCTCTTTCAGTCTGGTGTTCAACTGCAACACCACTATGCTTTGTTCAGGGGGAAACCTTTAGGGCTTCGAGCACAATAATGACCTCAGAAAAGAGACATGGCATGTACATGCTTTTATCAGTCTATAGACAAAAAACTAAAGAAGAAAAAAAGCAAAAGGAAAAGAAACTGGCTGAAGACAGCACTATCTGGAGCTGGATTTGACATCATTGCTTCCAACAATGACTGTGTATAGCTGTTGTGACTGTGTCAAATCTTGGACGCTGACTTTCTTAAAGTTCCTATTTTACAAGACAAAAAAAGCTACTGTTAAAAATGGTAAAGGATCCCATGCTTCTTTAAGTATTCCTGATTTCCTGAAACGATGAAGGACTCTGTGTGTGTGCGTGTGCTCCCGTACATATGGAGTGAGTGATGGGAGGGCACAGACAATGGAAGTGAGCTTGTTCTTTTAAACTCCCTAAGTGTGAAAAACACAACATTCCTGTTAAGTAGTTCTATTTTATATCTCTTTTTCAAGAGTCTTCAATATTGCAACAAATCAGAAAACTATTTAAACAAGAACAAAAATAATCCTCAAATTGGTAGACAAAACCAGGAGAGTGTAACTTTTATATCTGGTGCAGCATCATGTAGCCTGTTAGTACTTAACCAAATTGTATGTTTAACAAATACTTAATAATATTTAGTAACAATGACCAAAAAAATGTACCTTTTTGCTCTTAGAAAGGTCCATCCATCTTAGCATACTTTGATGGATAACCCTAGGAATTCAACTACATGGAAACTTTCTCCAGCCAAGTGAAGACATCAGCAATGAATCAAACTCCACACCCTACTCAGCAAAAAAAAAAAAAAGCAAAGCAGATCGGAACAATGTTGCACCAAATCCAGGTGAACATTACTAAAAAATCAAGAATGTCTTTGTTTCATTTTATCTTTAAAGAAGGAACTCCGTCATTGCAAAGGTCATTTTCTGCAAGCGGGGAAATGTAACCATTATGGCAGCTATAGCTGTGTGTGCTCAACAGCAACAAATGGAGTAAGAATAGGAATAGTCTCATAAATCTTAACAGGTCTCAGAGGCAAAGCACATTGGTACACATAATACACATGTAACTCAACAGAGGATTAGAGACGCATAGAGAAACAGTACACAAATACTCTAAATGTGTAAAAAGTTGCTAATTAACTGTTGTAGAAGACAACTATTTTTCACATTGCATCAGCGAAGAATCAATTTATGAACATTTCATTCAGAAAAACTGACTCAAATCAAGATTTGTGCAGATCTTAGCATTTAAATTAAACCATGTGCTTAATGATAAGCAGTACCGAACAACAGAACCGCTTCTTTTTCTGGAGAGGTTAGAGGGAAAACATCGCAAACTATATTGGGGTGGCATTTTCCATCGTTTCATAAATGCATCTCTCATTCTCTTCCTTTTTCCTACATGCTGATGAAGTGCCAATTTTTGGCTGTGCTAAATGCAGCATAAATTGTACAAATCACTTGTAGGAGCTGGGGAAGTTGAATCCTGCCATCTTTGAAACTCTGTAGATTGATGTGCATGTCAAAAGGTCTTTTGGTCCAATACTTTGCACGACCAACATTAGCAGGCTGTCTGTACAAGAAAAAAGAATCTATAATGAAGCCCCCTAAGTCAAATAGCTCATGCAGACAGCCAATATTATTTAAAATTAAATATCTAATCAGAGTGACTTAATGCTGGCTTTATGGTTGAATAACACTCTGAGCTCAGTTAAAAAAAAAAAAGTTAATAAAAACATGTAAAAAAAGAGGAGACCTACAAGTTTTATTTGAGACAGGAGACCACATTTCTTTAAGCCCCGAACATTGATTTATACCTGTACAAGGAATAAAGATACCAAATCCAAATTCTCCATTCAATTGCCCTGGTGATACCACTTTTCACCTCATTTTAATATCTTACTTGAAAAGACAAGATGAAGGACCAGATGAATCGGGCATATATCAGACTCTTTCCTCTGGCTGAACTGAGGTAAGAGTATGTGGGGAAAATCTAGGCTGAGAGATACACTGGGGAAAAGGGAAGCTCACTGCCCTTCTTTCAGTCCTTCAAAAAAGAAACCAGCATGCAGATCGTCCAGCTACAAGTGCCATGAAAGACATGTCAGGGACTAACTTAGGAGGCATGTATACCTCTAGACATAGGCTATGTCTGCACTAGCAAACTGCATGGACCAGTAAAAGCAGATGAAAATACTTGGTGCTGAGGACACAATGTCTTTACCAGACATATTTTGGGGTTTTTCTTTTAACTGAGGATGAGGTCCAGCCTGGTTCCACAGACTGAATGCCAATTTCTGTTGGAGCGCATCTCCTGTATTCATTTCATCCAGTAAGAACCCAGTTTCTGAGCCGTGAAGCAGGGTAAAAGAAGGGATGAGGGAGTGAAGAGCTTCAAAAGCGCTTGCCTGATATGCATTAAAATACTGATGTACGATTACTTCCCAAACGAAGACTACTAAAAGCACTAATAGAAAGTTATTATATGGAATAATATAAATGGGCTTGTAGTAAAATTTCCATCCACTTAGGGTTAAATTAAGCTGCTACCAGGAATTCAACAGCACCTGGATGACAATGTAAGAGCATACACAACTTGCATCAACAAAAGAAGGGAATGAACACCCAGTCTAGCTTCCAGCTGTAGAAAGCTGAACTCACCCTCCCTTTTTAGCTCAAGCTGTGACTGAGTCAGCAGGATTTTTTGTAATTTTTTTTCTGTCACAGTGATGATGACATCTCATCTTGCAGCTGTTCTTACAGTTTTTTACTCATAGGAATTCGATACTCAGAAGTTTATCCATTAATAACTCTTTTATAAACTTTAGTTCTATACAGTGCCAAGCACCCAGAACCAGAACCTTTGCATTGCAAAGCCTGGAGGATCTTACTAACTCAAAATCCAGTTTTGGATCCCTTACACTGAAAAGTAAGTACCCATACAACTTACTACACTAAAGGGGCATTAGTGAGGAGGGGCTACAGACCCAGGGCATTCAGGCAACACTAAGAACAAGGAGACCTGCACTGAATTTTGTCTTACCACACCTAATCAAGGAAGCTGTATTTGCTGCTGGCTGGACTATCTACAGCATTCAAGCTTATGAGAGACCGAATTGCTTCCTGCCATGGCATTTTTAACGTTACTATTTCTGATCTAAAGCACACTGAGACAACTTTTGAGGCAAAAGGCGGCTAAGCAGTCAATAAAGGTTATCTTAACTTATCCTAGGGAGTGACAGAGCACCTTAATGCTGAATATATTAGCTTCCCTAATGAGGAAATGGATCATTATCAGTACTGCATCATTGTCGAAATGTATATAACTGACATCTTGATTCTAGTTGGTGATTTCTACTGTGTTCCTAGATTATTAGTTGTGAGCCCTTTCCTGGCTTGAGACATTTTATATTAGACCTGAGAGATGAAACACAGCATACTGGTTTGCTTAAGTCCATCTCTAGTTCCAATTTCTTTCTGTAAATGGAAAACATTTGGCAAAAAGAGTCTTTCAAGCCATGTCAGGTTTTGATTTTGTTTTTATTTGTGGCACTAACAGACATCAATATTTTACAAGATATAATATATAGTCACATTAAATGCAGATGGGTAAATATTTTTGTGCTTTCAACATTACGTATCTACACATTTTAAATTTCAGCTCCAAAAAAGAGAATCTGCCACCACTCCAGTCTGTGATTATAAAAATGTAAATGTACAAACTTCCTCTTCTTCAGTGTCGTTACAATATAGGAAATGTGAAACTGCATTTTCATTTGTCCTTTTTAAGTTAATCAATTTAACGAAATATTTTCAAAATATGTACAACAACTACGAAAGTAGTTAACATTTGGAAAAGATGCTGTTATAAATACCTGTGAGACAAAGGCCCAACTTATGCATGACCTGAACAAGAGATGACAAAAGTCCTGCTTACTGATACAAACCAGCTTGACTTCATTTTGCAGTGCAGGAATGAATTCGAAATCTTGGACCTTTATGCAGTACTCTGAATCTTATTTATAACCTTCACAGTATGCTGCAAATAGAGATCCTTTAAGGTATCTCAATATTTTTAAAGTGCCATGAATGTTACTAGGGTTCAGTATGTCTCTTCATGTTAGCATTCTATATGTCATATCCCATAAGTAACTTTTCAATAGACAGTGTCTCACATTCATTATTGATTGCCTGCTTTCTCAGAGCTCCACCAGAGATATAAAGTCCACCTAATTTTAAAATCCAAGTACTCCAGCATATGACAATTTAGGTCCTTCATAATGTACCATAACGTTTTTCTTGTGATTGTTTTTTATAGAACTTTATTCTGGTTTTCACCCTAATTGCTTACAGCCCTTTTCCAAATCAAGTAAGAAGCAAGTAAATACTTTGAAATAGTTACATATTTTTAACAACTTGAAATAAGTATTAACTTTTCAGATAGCGAGCAAAGTCTTTTAATTTTGCCCATAAACACAATTAAGTATTAACACAGGACTGCACAGTGTTTATATTCTTATTAGCCTGCCAACAAGAATAGTTTATTGGCAACTTCAAATATTCAGAGGCAAAACACAATTCCTTGGCACAGAAGCTTTACAGCAGAGCAACATATTTTCCCCTTAGAACCATTATGCAGGAACACACAGAAAATTAACTACAACTTATTTTGGCTTGTAGACAAGAGAATAAACTAAACTTCTTGATGTTTTTTGCCACTTCAGATCTTGAATGATGATTATGGGTGCATATGGGGTTAGATTTTCCAATTACCTGTTCTTTATACATAATTCAAACGAGCAGAGGGACCTATAACAAAGAAAAGCACATGATCATTCAAGATATTTTTAAACCTCCAACTGTTGACTTTGTTAACCAAACATTCTCCAGTGGGGCTGTTTTCAAGCTTGGTCTCTTCATCAGCTCCTTGAGACTACTTAAAGCTTATCTGCTTTTTTATAGCTGTATCAGTCGGTCTAATGAAAGGTGTTATCCTTCCCTAAAAAACCCACACCTCATACATCCTTAGGTATTACGGTTGCAATTACATGATTACTGGAACACAGGTGATGCATTTTTCTGTGAACTTCCTTCATTTTGTGGAATGAAGAGAAACCCAGGCTGCGAGTACGCAATATCTGACAGTCAAAATCTGTTCAGCATCGGTTAGCTGTCACTGGTCATAAAAATCAACTGATGAGTACTTTGCTTCCTGATTGAATGGAGGAAACTCCCAAAGGCTTTGATTCAGGAAAATACTTAAACAAATGTTTATCTTCCTTCTTAGTCCTCAGGTCATCTAAGCATATGCTTAATTTTAAATACGTATGCTAGGGTGCTCTTCCAAAATCAAAGTTACTGAGGTTTGATTCTATCAGAGAGATAGACATTAAGGTCACCACAAAAGCTAAACAGGAATAATGTATTTGATGAAGTTTAAATCTTCCATTTTGGCCTTAGTATCCACGGCAGAAGCTCTATTCTTGAGGAAAAAAATAGGTCACAGTATAAATTATTAGCAAGGTGAAGAGTTCAAATTAAATTTTATCTTTCAATTCAAATAGAGTAACAGCATGCAAATGACTGCCTCTTACTGTGCATGGGAACTAGAATCACTTTATAGGCTCATTTGACTACCTGTATATCAAGCTTGGCCAACCTTTTAGTGTGGCCTTCTGCCCCATTTCCAGCATACCGAAGCCAACATCAGCTGTGGCTTTGAGTCTGTAATCTTTGTCATTGCGCCCACAGACATTGATGATAAGAAACAGTATTTCTTCATTCACAATTATATCTCTCTGATTATGTGAGAAGAATAGTCCACTGCTTGACATAAAGGTATGGAACTAGGCCATGCTTCCTAGAAGATACTCAACGTGCCATAATTCAGATCAATGCATTACCTGTTGGCAACCAATTTCAAATTATCCCAGCATATACCAGTAATTACCTTACCTGGCTCCTTTGATTGCCAACAGAATGATACACTGCACGTATCAGGAGTTCATGTGACTAAATGCCAATGCCGAACACTGGCTTGAACACTTGTGGATACTGTGATGGAGCCAAATAAATTTTTAAAATCGCAGTGAGCAAACAGAAAAGGCTGCTTAGATGCAGCTGCAATCTTTCTGGAAAATGTGAAATCTCTAGACGCTCTCTTGCATGTACCTTTAAAAAGTGGTCTACAGCAGTCATTTTAGCCTGTTCTTCAGATATACAACTTGCCTTGTGCAGGCACATTCGCTGCAATATTCTACCAAATCTCTGGGTACAACTCTACCTAAAATGAATACATGGCATATAAGCTAAGGCAACTTTTATAGCTTCTCTTTGTTGGGTAAGATTTTTGATCCTTCATGGGCTTGTGCTGAAACTATACCTACAACTAGATATCTAACGGGTTATTTGCATGCGTAGTTATGTTTTTTTCCCACAGATAATCATGGTAAATCCCAAGGCAAGTTACAGACACAAAAATACACAGGCAATGAGACACAGAATTTCAGAAATCTAGCTAGGTTATTTCACATTTTCTGAGATAGAATTAGAAAGTTAAAAACTAGACATAAAGACCTTAAGTATGTCAAATTGTGACAAAAGTCGCTTGATATGATTTAAGGAAAACACTAGTTCACTTTTAACACTAGAAGCTCAAACTGTACAGCTCTATCACCTGAGTTTGCTCACCAGAATTAGTCAAAATTTGGTCTCAGATCAGCTGTTTGTTTCCTAGATCAGCTGATTCTCCTTTGTACAGGAGGCAGACCGCGTGGCCAGGAAGCAGGTTCCTCATTAGTGAGACGTTCATTTCTCAAGACAATTAACCACCAAAGGCACTAGGTCAGCCACCCTGGTTGGTGGCTTTGCTTGATGCCATCTCCCTGACCTGCTGTTATACTTTGGACATGTTAAACACCTGCCAGGTTCCTCAACAGAACACTTTGAAAACTGAAGAAAAAGGCTACTTCCTGCACATTGTCACGTCTTTTCCAGTTTGGTAAGTTCATCCCTTTCCAGTAACAGGTCTGTGTCTCCGTTCCCTTTGGGTAGGATCTGTAGCGTAACCACTTTCTGGCAGGTCTCCGAACTGCACTGCACTGGGGATGAACCATTTTACTGAGCAAGGCCAACTGGGCTTGGCACCCACAAGAATTTTCCTTTGGGAGTCTGCGGACAGCAACAGTGTGCAATAAAACAGAAGCTGTTTCTTCAAAACAAAGTATGATTTATTTACCAAAGCAGGCACAGTACTCCAAGAAATGGATTAAAGAATAGCCAGGAGACCTATGTGCATACTGTCTTACCTATACTTGGCATTTCCATCACCTACCTATTTTTGCTCTGGTTTGTTTTGGCTGACCCAATTACAGCCTGTGTCGTGCAGACCCTGACTCTCAGCAAGGCAAGGTCAGGCTGCAGCAATTTCTCTCCTCCCTTCCTGCACAGTGGATCTTTTAACCTTAAAGTTCATGACTTTAGCAAACAGCTGTGTAATCTGGGGTGGAGTGGAGGAGTTGCCTTTTCACAGATATTAACAGAGCTCAAATGTTTGTTGGGATGCTCCTTATCTAGGCAATTGGTTGCTTTTTACGTTTCTTTCCCCTGACAGCCCTGTTTGATCTACTTCCATTGCAAATAACCCCTCATAAATAAGCACAAACTGAGTCATACATAACTAAGCAATGCAGATTCTTCCCAGTTCCCCACAATACTAGCTAAATAAATGATTTCACCATCAGAAGCCCTTGTCTGAGAAAACTCTGAGAAGACAATGGAAGAGAAACAGATGCAATTACTGAACTGAACTACCTACTCTGCTCTCTAGTTGCTGCAACCAAAATCTTCTAGAAAGCAAAGCCAAAAATGGCTCTGTGCTCACATCGCCAAATCACAACATCATAGATCTTTGACAGAGGAGGCAAAACAAAGAAAAAAGTTTGCTTCAGCCCTAGCACAAAACCACTTGCCATCCACTGTCTACAAAAACCTCAGTGTTCCTTGGAGACATGCTCTTCATGGAAGATAAAGGGAAAAAACCCTGATACGCAGCTATCATGTATGCTCTCTTCTCTGCGGATTCAACTTTTGCTGTCACAACTTGTCCAACTGCAGGGAAGGATCAGAATTTGACTCTCATTTAATGCAGCAAGCTAGAAGAGCTATTAATACGCACTGGATAGAAAGCCTTTGAGAAACCTGACAACATTTTTACTTTCATCTGTTATCAAGGGCATGAGATCTCAGATGTCAAAGTGATACAATGTCTTTGGCATACACAAGGCGTAGCTTGCATATCCAGTATCTAAAAGGACAGCACAGTAATAAGAAAATCATACTCTGTCTTGGATAAAACACTGCTCTCTTTTATTTTCATGAAGGACCTATATAGTAAGAGATGTACTCTTCTGTCATTTCAATGTCAAAACTACCAAAAATTACTCTGTCTTGAAAATGAAAGAAGACAGGCACAGCATTTAGCAGAATACATCAGTATATCCAGCTTACTTTCATGTCCTGCGCTGGCTATTCAACTGTTTTGAAATAAATCCCCAAGGATATGATAAAGACTTGTTTTAATGAGCTATGGGTCCCCTCAGAGACTCCTGCAAGAGTAATGTAGTTGGAAGAAAAAGGAGTTTGGAAAGATCTAGAAAACAACTGCATGAAGTATTCTTGAATGTCCAAATCATCTTTTTTTCTGTAAATTGGTGAAGTGGGGAAATAAAGGCCTGCTATCTGGAGTGCTATTTCTTCATAATTTGTAGTCCTAGAATCATAGAATATCTCAAGTTGGAAGGCACCCATAAGGATCATCAAGTCCAACTCCCTGCTCCTTGCAGGACTACCTAAAACTAAACCATATGACTAAGAGCGTCATCCAGATGGTCCTTGAGCTCTTGACAGGCTTGGTGCCACATCCACTTCCCAGGGGAGCCTGTTCCAGTGACCAACCACCCTCTCAGTGAAGAACCTTTTCCTAATGTCCCATCTGAGCTTCCCCTGACACAGCTTCATTCCATTTCCTCGTGTCCTGTTGCTGGTCACCAGAGAGAGGAGATCAGCATCTCCCCCTGCCCTGCCCCTCTTGAGGAAGGTGTAGACTGCGATGAGGTCACCCTGCAGCCTTCTCTTCTCCAAGCTGAACAAACCAAGTGACCTCAGCCACTCCTCATAATAGTATGCATAATACAGATGTAATTTTTCACACACAAAATAACTGCACATGCAGATTTCTGTTTGCATGCTGATGTCAAGTTCCCTGAAACATGGATTTGTTTGTGCCATTTGTATGACTGTGGAATTTCTGGTCTATCAGAAACAAGATTTTTTTGGCTACTTTTTAATGTTAAAATTTGATCATATTTTTTGAGTTATTTTAAAGAGGACAAGTAAGCAAGGTTAAAGCCTATTTACACATTTATGGTTGGCATCAGCTAAATCATGTGTTGGGAAAACTACATCTGCTTTTGTACATTCCCTAAAGTCCTTGGATCAAAGTCTGTTCTTGGATACTGCAGTTTAATATTGGGATGATTCCACTAAGGCCAATTGATCTGCTTCTCTTTACCAAGAATGCAGTGTAACTCAAGGTTAGAAAGAACAACTTTTTATCAAAGAGATAAGTGAAGTTACTCCAAAAATCACACCCGGGCAACTGAGCATTTAGCCATTTGGGAGCTGACTGACCCATAGCTGGCCACAGAAGTGAAACACACATCATCTAGTTAATGAAGTCCAGGTAGACATTAAAATGATCCCACAGTTTTACTGACAGCTCTCAGCATGTGCAACCAAGGTGTAAGTGTTGGGAATCAAGGTCTAGGACACACTACTGAACTTAGGAGAGAATACTTATTTCTAAATTTGCTTCAGGGTCTCATATCTGATCTTTCCTAGGTGCACCTTGTCTAAAGGACATCCAGTATTATCTCAAATTCACAAGAATGAAAAGGGCATGAAAATGCTTTCTGAAATTATATTCATGCTCTTGATGTTCTCTTTTAAAAAAAAATATTGACTATTCATACATTGCATATATGCACAGGCATGTTTCAGTCTTAATAATACGTTTTAATAGCTGTTCAAAGGTTTGAAATACACTCCTGATCTTTGATTCAGTTAGAGAAAACAGTGCATGTACCTTCTTCTGGTGGAATACAGAAATGTGTGGCTAGAACAGCTTATAAATGGCTCTCAAAGCACAGCAAGCATAGGTTGTTTCATCCACAGTAAAATATAAAAGTACATTTACCTTTTTTAACTTTGCTGCTCCAGCACCAGAGCGAATGGCCTCCATTAGGGCTTGTCTTGCCTCCCCAGGGTTACCTGTAGCAGTGGCAGAGAATTTAGGAGCTGCTGCTGCCAGCTGAGTGGGAGGCGGTGGTGGTGGCTGGGCAGGGGCAGGTGGGATACAAAGCTGCTCTTCCTGAGGGTCTTCTGCCTTCTGCAAGGACAGTTCTGCATTCCTAAAACTCTGCAGCTCTTCAGAGGCCAATGAGGAGATCTGCTCATGATGCAGTTGAAAGGAGGTGATTAATATCAAGCTTGACTAAACTGTAATTATTTGACATTTGATGCACTTTCAGTACCCCAATTTCACTTTGCTTGAATGATGTAAAACACAGAACTTTTGTTTGCTCACGGGGTTGAACATCTGTTACTAGTCACTCACATCACTCAGCTGGGCTGATCACCAGAATCAAGGATTTGGCATTGACTCTGTCTCAGAAACTCAATCTTTATTTACTGTGAGCTCTAGCATCCTGTAACTCTTCTTGGCATGTAAGGTAAGAGAGAGAGATGGACTTGATATTCATTTGGAAACAACCACAAGGGTTTTGGAATCAAGAGGATATATTAAGGCTGCAGTAGCCACCCAGGAATCTTATTACTTTTTTGCAGTCTGGGCTGCACAGAAATAATCTCAGATGACAAGGAGGCTCTTCTAGATCTGAGCTCTCGGACGTGGCTTCATTGAAAAAAATGCTGTTAAACCTCAAGTTTCCAGCCATACTAAAATAAATAAAATAAAATAAAATAGGACCAGAGAGAACTATGTGAAAGCACTGAGATCAATTAATTGCTCTTCCAAGTGTGTTTCTGTGGAATTTCTGAAACTAAAATTTCTGCACGAATTACCAGCCTGGAAACTCATCCTACTTTAAATGAATGCAGGCAGAGGAGGCAGTCTTTCTGACTAAGCCAGCTTTTCTGTCAACTGTCTCAACAAATATTTTTGCCATTAACAACACTACTAGTAATAATCATGATAAATTGTTAGTAATTATAATGATTTGGTGATTATTAGGAAATTCAATATCATATGCCAAATGGGAGGTTTTCAAGCAGATGCATTAGCATTCCTTTCTCAGAGAAACTAAGGCACAAAACTTCTCTAGAGAAAAATGAAAGGATTCATCTCCCATCATATAATCCACATTCAGACAGCTATATTCTATTCCTTCACTGTACGCAAACACACAATATATGGGAATAATGCCATGTCAGATAAAACGTGAACATTTGAGGTAACATGAAAGGGACAGCCTTTTCATCACAGCACATCTGTATCTAGCCCACTACACATACAAATATGGTGCTTTAACTAGCACAGGTGACATGGTGTGAAAAAGCAGCGTATGGTTTCCAGGCAACTTCCTTTAAAATGGTGGCAAAAGCTTCTCTGCTGGAGGAAAGTAATCCAAAAAGTCTCTGTGATAATACACCACCACTTCATTGTCACAGCCTCTTTTACACAAATCTACATTTATTCCCAGTGAATGCAGAATGCAGTGAAGTATGTGTGAAGATGGCTGCTGCCTAGCACGTCCTGCTCTCAAGCTCAGAGGAAGCTATACCCTACCTGCAGCAAGGGCAGTAAGATATTTGAAGGACGAAGTAATTCCCTAACACAGGCACAAGATTCTTTCTATCTAATGCCAGTTATCTGGATATGTATAATGGCCTGAATCACTGCTGGAGGGAAATGGGAACCTCCTTGCCAAATACACATCCTTGGCTGGATTAGTGAACTGAGTGAAAACTAAGGCTAGAACAATGCAGGTTTGGCTATTAGGAATAAGGGATACTTTAATGATTAGGTAAATCTTTCAGACAGAAGGAATCATCCTGCTGTGGTGAAAGCTGATGTTCCATCAACACCAATTAATTGCATAAAACTTGGATGCAACAGCTCATGTTAACAGATAAACAGCATGCATGAAGAAGTCCTAGTGTGTTTTCAGGTAACTGGGACTGGATACATACGGTAGGTAACACAAATATATTAATCTAACTGCATACTCCTGAAGTACAAAAAAATCCCACCTAAATGTGAAAATGATGAACATTTGGTATCTTCTACGTACACTTCCTGTAATCTGTTTGGATTTCCATGTGCTGCTTTCTCAGCTAAAAGCACACCATTTGAAAGAGTGTTAAATTTTATAGCAGTGGATAAGACTGGACCCGCTATCTATCTGCGTAAGTCAGATCAGGTCTTGTGTTGTATTATTTCCCCATTAACTTTTCTCTTTGTAGCACGTTTAGTTTGTGGCATAATTAGATTTATTCAAAACACCCAGTAGGAACAGACTGCACTTAAAAAGATCACTTACCATCTTGATTTCTTACCTTTTTCAGCTTTGAGGTGCCACTGTGGCCTCTAATTGCTGCTAGCAGGGCTGAGCGCTCGTTCTCTGGCTCAGCATATGAGGGTTTCCTGTGATTGTCATTTAGTGTACTGTCTGAAACCTAGAATATGAAAAGAATAAACCTCACATTGTTACCAGATACTTACTTAGAGATAGCTTGTAAACACTATTAAAAATATTTTTGGCACTTGTACCAGAATGCAAGCTATGGAGACTAATCAGTCTGTCTCTTTTGGGCCTTTTACAACCCTTACTCACACTGAACGGTGAGGATATGTGTAGATAGTAATGCTGTACTTAACAGATGCAGTCTCATATCCTCTGAGCATGAAGTTAGCGGCAAACTAGTATCACATAGTAATACAAAATGCAGTTTTCTTTCATTGCAGGTATTTACATGTTTTCTCCTTCCCGTGTATTCCTGTTTTTACATAACACACTGAAACGCAGGTTCGGCTCTTAGGCTAACCTTGATTACCTCTCCTTTATGCGGTACCTCTGTACCCTCTGCCTCTTCTAGCTAGTGCAGCAGCAATGGTGTTGCATAATATACAGGATATGCAGAATAAGCAGTGGGTTGGTCTATATTTTGCCATTATAAATTTTTCAAATGCCTTGTGTACTCCAGCTCACCAGCAACTGTACCAGTTATAATACCTCTTGGTGTCTGACAGGGTGAATACAAGGCTCTGCAGACTGAACAGGCTAAAAAAAGTCTCCACTTTACCTTTCTGAGTTTCTCCTTTCCCCCTCCTGTTTGAATGGCTTCCATTAGGGCACTGTGCAGTGATGTGTCCTTTGGAATTGGTTTTTGGATAACAGGTTTAAACTTCTTCTTTGGCCCAAAGATATTGGTCTGCACATTAACATCCAGTTCACTGATAGCATTAATATCTGAATCATCAGGTTTCTCCCCCTGTTCTGTGTTTGCTGCTGCACCATTTAGCTCGGGTGAAGCTTTCAGCAAACTGTTAGCAGGAGGCCGTTTAGTGACTCGCAAAGATGAGCTGGAAGAGGATGGGACTCCTTGAAGATCAGGAGACTTGAGAGATGAGGCTGAATTAGTATGGGTCAAAGTCTCACATTTCTGGTCAAACAAAAGACACATCTTTTTCTCTGCAATACTTTGTTTGTTGTTTAAACCACGATCGTCTTCTGCACTGTTGTTATCCTTTGAAGAGGATTTAGGAAGTGGGACACTAGCATTCTTTTTATAGAAACTCAGAGGAGTTGCTTGATTTGGTGCCCTGATGTTAACTACTTTGTTTCCCATGCCAGAATTATCACCAGGTGTAAACCTGTGGGATGCTTTTTGACTGCAAGTAAAAATACTTGAAAGTGTTTCTCTTGTTTCTGTGGATTCTGTTTCCACAGGGCTGTATTTGGCCACAATAATACATCTTTTTGGTGAAACTTCTGCTTCAGTTTTAACCTCTCCTGCCCCTTGCTTATTTTCATCTTTCTCACGATATTCTGTAGAGTCAGCCTTAAAGGTAGTTACATTGATGTGTCTTGAAATGGCAGAGGCAACATACTGACTTGAAGTTCTCCTGTGTGGCTTTACAAATGGAAGCTCCAGCTTGTCCTTATTAATGGTTGGGGCCACTAATGGTGTTACCTGAGACTGTGTAACTGGAAGAGGTGGTTTGGTCCTTTCATTCTCAGACTGTCTTTCAGCTACCTGGGTAGTAACAGTTTGTGGTGCTACAGGTTTTGGAGCTGCAAGACAGACAGGTTTTTGTTCATGTCTTACGGTAAAGGGCTTAGAGTTTGTAGTGACTGCTGACTTTTTAGGAAGATGCTCAGCAGAGTCATCACTTTGCTTTTCCATAGAACTTGACCTCCAGAATGCCTTCACTTTCCCAAGATGAATTTCCTCACTTTCATCAATAGAGGTACCTGGTATGTGTTTACTGACACTAGTGTTTGGGCCTATAAGGTTGCCTAGTTCATCTATCTTAATGGCACCAGTGGAGAGTGAAACTCCTCTATCAAAATGTTTTACTTCAGGTTTGGGAGGGACAACTTTAAAGGTTGTCAAACCCATTTTAGGTTCGTAGTTTGTTCCTGAATTCTGGGCACGATGACACCACATGGGTGTTGATGGTACTTCTTCTACTTCAATTTTTTTTGCTGGTGGCCATTTGATTTCTAATTCTGATTTACTTTTTTTCAGAGTTCTTTCCCTGTTACTACATTCATTAAATGGATTTATCTTTTCTTTTGCTGTACTGATTTCAGCTGAGGCCTTGGAGTGAGATGGAGTCAGCTTAGATGTACATTCCTCAGACTTCACACCATGTTTCAGGGGGAGTTCCAGTCTTAAGTCCTTTTCATTTCTTTTTTCGAAGGAGGATGTGAGAGATTCAAACATATCTCTCCTCTGTTCCACAGGCAAGTGACTGAATTCATTTTCAGGTGGTTGCTGATGTATTAGGTCCTTGGATATGCATACAGCTCCACTATCTGTGTGTCCCTTATGAAAGGAACCTGCATTGTTGTTTTTATTTTTAAAATTTCCTGTATTAACAGAATCAGCTGAGATATTTTGTGAAACTGTCTCTTGATTTCCAGCTGAGTTAGAGGTGCTAACTTCTGGAGCATCATCTATGACTGTTACTGGGACAGAAATGGTAACATCTTGGGCAGCCTCAGTATTTCTTACATGTGGGCTCAATGCTTCATTGATGTACGCGGAGTCAGAGTTACTTACACCATCTAGTGCTGCAAAATACACATACAACATTACATATAAGCAGCATTTAGGCAGTATGACTTTAAATTATACAAACAGCCAGTACAAGCTTAAGCGGATCAGGTATTTTAGTTACACTAACAGGAATATATTTATGCCTGGATTACAAAAAAGGAGAGATCTGGGTCCTTTTTATTGTCTGGTTGCTGATTAGGATCAGCCAAATACTCCTGCAGTCCTCCTGCTTCAGCCAGTGGGAAACATACAAATGCAGCTGAAAGCAGAATTTAATCTATTGTTCATAGCTTATCTTTGACTAACTTCTCTCAGTGATAAACATTTCACCACATGACTCCAAAGGAGAAACATTTCTCAGAAACAGCGAGCAACTTCAAATTATGTTTCCCAGACCTAGTTAGTAACAACAGCCCAGCTGAAGGATTTCCTTGAGCAAGCAAACAAAGAAACAGTACTTGTATTTTTTTCTCCATTCTTCTCACCCTTCATTACCAGCAACTCCAGAAGCCTCACTGTGCAAGAAGCTTAACTCTCCTCTCAAATTTGCTGGTATGTATCAAGGTTTACAACACAGAAGCTAAGAAATGGCAGTGTTAAGAGAACTCACAGAAATTAAATCAGAATCAAGTCCACTGCAGAAGTACTGAAATAAAGATGGGAAGTTTTAAAAAAGCATTCAACATCATTTGGTGACAAACCATTAACACAGAAATATTTTTATTCACAGTAGGAAAAAGAGGAGCACAATACGACATTTTATCTCTTCCCACTGTTTCTTTTCATGTTTTCTGATTTTTAACTTTAAAATAGGTCTCCTAATGCAGAGAAGGCATTGGGTACAAAAATGTCCCCCCCCGCCCTTCTCCACTTCATTATGATAAAATACAAAAGAGAGACGTTCATTAAACACAGCTAAATTCTCAACTGATTCACCTTCACTCAAGTCAATGAAATTATACCAAATTCGGCCCCTAAAATGTGTCCATGAACTGCTGTTCACCTCTTTTTAGGAGCAGACACTGAAATACAATGACAATCTGATAAGCAGCTTGAAAAATATTCAGTGCGAGTCTACAAAGAGCAGCTTCCCAGAAGAAAAGGGAGAGCAGCCACTTCAGATGGACCACATTCTGCCTCAGACCTGTGAGTTGTTCCCAGTGATCTTAGTGAGAAATGTGCACGTCTCAGACTACAGTTTGACTCTGCATCTCCTGGATATGCCTCTCTCTTTTGTACTTCAGAGGTAACACACTTCCCTACCTTCTAAATCTTCATCCAGGCCAGCCAAAGTCTGCTGAAGTTGTGCAGCAATTAACATATCCTCATTCTCATGCTTATCTGAAGCCATTTCTTCATCTCTCCTGCTAAACGAAAGAGGAGAAAAAGGTTGGGTCTCCCCCTTTTTTCGCTTTGCACTGTTGCGACGCAGTACACTGTCATTTCAGCCCCTTTGGTTCCACTGGGGTTCTGAAACTTACTCCCCAAAGTACGAAAAATATGCAGCCTTAGAGACACACCCCACCATACTGACACATCCACTTCTAGGAAGGATCTCTGTGGTGCCTGAGCATACTCAGGGTGCTGGTGACCAAGAGATTAGGATTAATAAAGCCTGTCACAAAGAAATGGTCTGGCTTCACCGTGAAGTACACATTTCAGCTGGGCTGCAGAAGAGCAGCATATGCCAAAGCAAAGGTTTTGCATATCCATACGATTTTAAAGCAGACCACTAGCCATCCTGTGCACCCACTGTGCCAATATATCTGCATCTTAATTAAATAGAAATTGCACTGTTAGACAATCACTCTGCATCCTGAAGGGAGAGAGGGGAGGAGGAAGGAGAAACTAATCCCTTGAGAGCTGTTCCTAATGAAACATATCAAGACGCCTGATTTTGCAAGAAAATAACTCCATGGTTTTTGATGAAGTTGTACAATTATCTAAAACAAGCCTGAAATCAGAAAGAGTGCCAAGCGTTGTCTTGGTTTATTAAAAGAAAAAAAGAAAAAGATGAAACTAAGAAAAATCCTAATGAAAAAAAACTAAAATTAAAAAAAATACATATGGCAACCTGTTACACAACAGACCTTCTGTTTCTTAAGAAGAAAAATACTGATCAGCAGAGCTTTTCTATCTAAATCACTGACGAAAGGACTTCACACCGGGCAATTCATTTTTTCCAGCTACCTGTTCCTCACCTGAATTTAAGACACTGTTGTCTGTGACACTGTATCTAAAGTTTTGCCCTTGTGATTAGCCTATTGAAAAAAAAAAAAAATTTTCATTCTAGCCACACTTAAACTAACTGGTCAGGCGAAGCTGTTTTGCCCTCTTCAAGATCAAACCCTTAACAGCACAGATACAGTAACAGATGGCATTTTTTGGTAGTTTACCAAACACTACCTGAAAAATGCCATTTTTCTGCTGCCCTTTAAGATAATAATCTGAATAAAAATTCAGGGATGTTTCCTGACATTGATTTAAATTATGTCTAACAATGTACCTTCCTTTTTCACTATTTTGTTGTTTGGTTTTTCCCTTGCTCATACCAGGAACAACGGAAAGCACATGTTGAAGCATCAGGCATTTTATTTTATTTTATTTTATTTTACTTTATTATTTATTTATTGATTGATTTATTTAGCATTCTTTCTTTATGACTTTTGTAGTAGTTCTGGAGCCCGATTCTTCTACTCGCACCTAATCTGTGTTGCGCTTAAAAAGATGACTTCATGTACGTGGGATCAATGAAAACAGCAAAATACACCTGCAAGAAAGCCTTCCAAAACTTTTTTCACATACACATCCTTATTTATCTGAACATACAGATGGGATGAATTCAAAATGGCAAGGCTATCTATGTGCCTAAGTGGTTTCCTAAACTGGAATCTCAGACAGAAATCTGTATTGCTTTTCTAAATACAGAGGAACAGACACTGTGCTCTGCAAATGGAATACAATTTCTTCCAACATTTGCCATTGACCTGAGCTTTGACAGGCCCCGAACATCCCCAGAAGCCAATGTGAACTGATGATGCTCAGGCTCAGCACCCACACTGCAAGACTCATGGTAAACTGAGTTTTACCCCTGATGGATTAAGAGAAAGGTGGCACAAATCAGGCAAAGTCTCCATCGGAGGCAACTGGTGCTGTCAGACTGCAGTCCTACTGTACCCTGAAGCACACGTGCACACACATGCGCATGCACACACACACACATAAATCAATGAGATTACGCATCTGAGCAATCTGACAAAAATTTAAATTTACTGCAGCATTCGGATTGGGAGAGAAGACTGGCAAACAAAACTCTCAACTTGAAGGTGGCAGAAAGAATGAACTGACTGACTTTGCAGTGGAAAGTTTTCCAAAATTATTAAAAATTACTTGCTCTCCTCGGAGTGCATTTTAAAACAATTTATTTGCAAACTCAGAGAGAGCATTTTCGATGGGAGAATCTTTCAAACTGCGCACCTGCTAAGTAACAGGTCTATCCAGCATGGAAGGCAAATACTGCTTTCCTCTTTACAAAGCTGGTCTTGCGGGATAGTTGTACGTAGCTGGAAGCAAATTACTGACACACATTGAGACTCTTTCTCTAAGCTACTGTGAAGAAGTTGTTTCCAAAACCTTGGAAGAAAAATGTGTAAACCTGTATCTACCAGAGAACAAGACCTAATTTCATGAAGGCCATGCCAGCTTACCATCTTTTTGGTACCTGATCGTATCTTTCTGTCTATTGCCTGCCTGTTCTACCATACAGCCAAAATCTGTATTACTAAGGTCGTCCGTGCTGGGCTTTCTCCAGGAAATAATAGGAACTATTGGCTTGAGAATTTTATGGGCAATTTATCTAGGAAGGCATATTTGGGACTGGAACAGGGATTCCTGGGCTCCAAACATGCAGTGTAGGTCCATTTCACTGACCAGCTCTCTCCTCACATCAATCAATGGGAATCTTTCAATGATTCCTTATAACAAAATTATCTTCTCCTTGATGGGCACAACAGTCAGCAGAGGTCTCTTTCATTATCCTCTGTGCAGTGACTGCATGTAATTTGCCTCTCAATCTCTGCTTCAGTCTCCTTATCTAGACAACTGGGATAATAACATCCAATTCACAGAATTTTTCTGAAGGAATGAGAACAATGCAGTGAAAATGAAAGGATTCTTATTTGCTCTTACAGAGGGAGCTTCAGAAAAAGCAGATCTTTTCTTTTGCATTTCCAAATTCCTAAAAGGGCCATTGTTCAATTCATCTCCAAACTCACCTACAAAGCAAGCCAGAAGGTATAGATTAATCACAGGGCTTTACCTAAAATTCTTAGCATCGGGAATTAAAAAGTGATACGTGTTTTGTGAGGTGAAGGTCTGGCAGTTTCCAGAAGCTCACATGATTTATAAATATGCCTAAGACGACTCTTTCTCACAACAGTATTTGGGAAAGGAAAGCAAAAGGGCCTCTATTTTTTTCATAGCCTTCTTCCCTTCTAGCCCGATACACTTTTCTCTTGTTGACAGCTCTGTTTTGGCCAGAATCCAAGAAAAATTTGACTTATTCCGATACCATGTTTTACATTCTGGATAAACATTACCAGTGGTATTTTCTCACACACACTTTTTTTGACTTAGGGAAGAACTTGATAACCTTTACGCTGCCTTTCTGGTAAAACGTGAGGCACTAAAAATACTGCATTTGTGAGCATTTAGCCCAAGCTCGAAATGGCAAATGTGCATGGTTCCTTGAAGCCTGTACACTTATTACTTAGGTAGATCAGTAGAGATTTGTGCAAGAGCACAGAGCAGAGCAAAGTGACTACTAAACTACAGCCTTTAGTGTTCCAATGAGGTCAGGCTACAACGCGTAATTACTCCTCGGTGGTCATTTGCACAGTTGGAGACAAAATGAAACTTACAGCACCATTTCATCAAATTAGTGACATGGGAGATGGACATTTATGAGAAAGTTTACATTCTAAGAAAGAGAGAAAATTCTCCGATAAACCTAGCTGGAAATGCTACATTAAAAAGAAACTCAAACCAGTGGTAAGACAATGGAATTGCAATGGCAGAAGCCGCCATTTTGTTATAGTTAGAGCAGCCTTTTGTGGGGGTCTGCAAACGATAAAACTGACCCGAGTCTCTTTGAGCACTTCTCAGGAGTTCTGGTGAGCTCCATGTATGGTACCAGAGGTAGAGACCACAACTCCCACCATAACTGTTTAAATACAACACAGACCTGTGTAAACTGCAGAGAAGGGACTGAGGTAGAGATTAAGTTATCTAAACTTGGACACTTGGTGCCATTTGAAATACTGTAGGATATTCAAGACATCTGTCTGCGGCTGGTAGACATAATATGGAAGATAGGGAGACCCATGTCCTGCTGGAGTGGCAGCAGGCGAGAAGAAATGGCAGTAGACATCCCTCAGGTTAACTGAATGTGACTTGAAAGTCTCACTCATTTTGCACTATGTTTGTTCTATCAAAAGGCTTGAAAACATGGCTCCTGTGAATTTGTTACCAGCTGGGGAGGGAAGACAGAGCCACTGCAAATAACAGAGTCAAATCCAGACAGGCACACCGTGCACTAACATAGGCAGGGACGTAGTGACTGCTATGAGGCAGTTCACTGGACATCGAGAGCATTCAGCTTCTCACATGTCTTAGGCAGCTAACAAGGACTGACTGACATGGAAAGCTGATATGGTTACTCCAGACTGGGCTTTGGAGCATCTGGGCTGCTTTCCCAGCTCTGATTGTCTTCTCAGTCTGATACTGGGGAATTACATTAACCCATCTGTATGTATCCAAATTTGTCCTCTTCAAAATGAATCCACAATATTCTTCTCTTACACAAATGCTGGAAAGAGAAATGCTTCTACCTTGGGTATATATCAAGGTGGTTGTTAAAGAACAGACCGATGCTGAACGATTTTAAGTTATAGAAAGTATGGCTGAAGCTTTTTTGAATACACCTTTCTATTCAACCAGGCCAGAAAGATGGCATTAAGTAAACTCAAGGTGTTTATATATTTGTTTTTGTGAGTGATACAGCAAAGTACTCTTCAAAACTGGAGGTAACTATTTTCCAGATTAACAAATAGTTTACAAAATCTTAGGGATCATTTTTCTATTCTTTGCATTTCTTAGGCTAGATGACTTTTTTCTATTTCCTTCCACGGAAGGAATATAACAGCAGCAGGAGAGCAGCTATTATAAGTCGTGGACTTTCTGGTCACCTAAGCAATGACCTGACCAGCGATATCTTTCATTTCTGCTGCCTGCTGTGAACTTGAGCATAAAGTTTTAATGTTCAAATAACCAAAGCCTGTTAAAATGCAAAATGTGTAGATTGAACCACCAACTTAGGACTGATTAGACAGCAAAGTCGTCACTTGTCTTTGATGCAAGATTTCTGAAAGTGGGAGGCAACCAGGAAGAGAAAAAGCACATGGTCATATTCTTGAATATGCACTTGAATACCAGATAACCTTGCTTTTTATGTCCTTCAATGAGCGATAAAAAAATAAGCTGCACATACTTTTTGAGAGCAAGGTACAGGTATCATTTCCATTCCAAGCTTTTTAGTCTGTGTTCTGTTTCTAGTCCTGTGGGACTGCATCAAACTTACAAAAGTCTTTAGACAGCATTTATAACTGTGCTGAATAAAAATCACCAGAGATTGTATTAAACTGTTTTCCAATCCTAGAACACACAGGTCCAGTACTGCCTTTAGATACAACACCACCCAGTTAAAAATAAGAAATTGCAAATATAGATGAGGAGGAAAATGAAGTAATTTTTCAGCAGCAGCTGGGTTTATGGTCCTTTTACAATCCTCCTCCATGGTTACTGGTCAAAAATCTAAACAGAAAGCAAATGAAAATGCTTTTGCTTAGTATCATTTTGTGTTTTAATGCTAGAAATCTCTAAGCTTGTTACACACCAGGGTGATTTAAGCTTCCAGAGTCCCCTGACATATGTCGGTTCCAGGGTCCTGCTGCATAAGCAGCAGCTTGTAGTTGCTATACAGCTGGAAGCATGACCCTGCTCCCCCCTCCTCGCATGGGCCTCTGGCAACAGCTTCTCAACTGGAAAGCCCGCAGGCAGACAGCATTGCCAGAAATAGTCAGGAAAGTGGACTTGCATGATTTAAATCTTAATACAGCCACATCACCTGTGCAATGTAACACTGCAAGTTAAAAGATGGCACAGTGAGGTTAAATAACTGCTCTTGGTTTACACAGAAAAATAAGAAACAGAGCAAGGACCAGAGCCTTTCTCTTCTGGAAGCCAGCACTACACCTTTAGCAACCCAAGCTGCTTCCTAACATGTAAAATATTCTACAGCTCCAAAGTATATGGCATTTTTCCAGTGGATGAGTTTAACAGAAAGGCTAATCTGGATTCTTGCTCTGTAACAACTGTGAATATCTATTACTTAACCATAATATCATTCCCTCCATGAAGATCTGCCAGCAAAAAAGTGCATCAGAGGATCCAAATTTAAAGAGTTTTCTGGAACAAGGGGAAAGGGAAATCCAGAGATAAGGAAGGAAATTAGCAAAACTATGTAAGAAGCAGAGGCTTGCAAATCTGTCAGACATCTGGGTCTTAATTAAGTAATTTTTCATCCCTGAAATTCTCCCTGTCACTTTAACCCTTTCTCTACCTTGAAACTACATTTCTGTTTTCAATAAAGTAAAACACATGCCTACCCAGCTAAAATAAAACCTATCCTATAGAGAAATAACAGAATAGAACTTTCCCGTATTTCTCAGAGATGGTTACAACTGACATGTAATTATATAGAACGTGTTTGCGCACAGAGGTATATATAAGACATACATACACTGCTATTTTTCATTACAGTTTTTCTCTTTCCTTCCTGCCTGCCTTCTGCCACTCACTATTACATTTTTGCTTCCTCCGACCAGCTTAATCGCTGAATTCTCTCCAGCTACCAACTTCTCTTTCCCTCCTGTCCTTCCCAAGTGGAATACAAAACCTTGTAACATTTGAATTTGAATGGACTGAAAATTAAGCAGAACAAGTTCACCCACCCCTATCCTTTCAAGCTTTTGTTTTAAACTAACTCATCAAAACCCTAACAGTTCCGTAGCAAACAGCGAATATTTCTCAGGTTGGTAAGGATGAGGACTCTTCTCCTCCCAGTAGCTTCAACTACCCCAACCAGAGCCAAAGGTAACAAATTCTTCCAAGAGAAAGGGAGGAAAAGGGATTATCCCTGTCCAGACCCACAGCAAGAACTGATCTCAGGAGGGTTCCCCCACCCCCACCCTATGCCCTCAACTAGCTGTACGTGAAAACATATTCTTCTCTCATGGCTACTGAAACAGAAACTCAAGGGAGGGGAAAATCCCTTTCAGACCTTTGGAAGGTATTTTATCTTTTTGTCCCAGACAAGTCTGTATTTATTTAGCTTTATAACTGCCAAGTTCCCTTTACATTTTAAAATACTTTTATTTGTTAAATATTTTAATACATTTAAAACCTTTTAAAAATAAAAAAAACTTTTATATTTTAAAGTATTTTTCCTGCTCTGAGAGAGGCTGGTGGAACCACTCGCTCTTAGGATCCCTTTTAAAACATTGATTTCAATTGATTATAACTTTGAGAAATTATACATCTTTGCTAGGTGGCAGTCCCAATTCGACAATTTATATCATGCCCATGATCATTCTATTATTTTATTTCAGCCAAAATGGTTAAATGTCTTCCAAGAACAGAGTTTCGAGGAAAAGGAGAGCTGCATTCTGATACATGAAATGCTATTTAATGCATAGTTCTCTGAAAAAAGGGGGTCCTGTGTGGTCTAACTGGTCAATAATCTGCTTGACTCGCTGTGCATCAGCTCTCCTTCTCTAAAATAGGATAATGCCACCTTTTCATCTCAAGTGAGTACTGTGCAGAGAAATGAATTTAAGTCTGCATGGCACATGAATACTAGTGTGATGAGTAAGATAAAAAGAGCAAAAGGAAATTAAATAGTCCTGTCTCCAGAAGAGAATTTGAATTGAGAGTGAATGGTGGTATACCTGCTTTATTAATTGAGCTCTGAAACTTAGAAAATAAACTAAAATAGAGCACGATCAGTTTAACTAGAGACTTTATCATGTTCCACAAAACGGGGGAAATTAAGGTTGAAGAGGGGAATCTAAGGTTACACAGACAGTCTTAATATTAATGTTACCTAACTTTCAGCGCATGACCTAGCTCCCCTAATAATATTATTTTAACATAATTTTTAATGTGTAATTATTTATAAAGCTTCAGACGGTAGGTGTACATGATGCTTTATAGGCTTATAAAATTGTCTGATCCCTGCCTCTAGGAGCTTGCGTGATGACACCACACAAGGGATGGGAAAGGAGGGGGTATGGGAGGACAGAGTTGCAACACTGAGATCATGAGATGTACTTACTGCTACATAAGCAACATTTCAGCTTCTCTGTGGTTTTCTTGTTACTCATTTAACACTATATATTAAAATTTGGTGAACAGATACATAACACAAAGAAATGAACCGTAAGGAAGGATATGAAGAAAGAGAACTATGCAGTACAATGTTCAGTCAGCAGTTAATATTAAAACATTCACAGCCAAACACTGCATGTAGTCAATTATTTGTATGGGGTTAGCCTGTGGCACCTCCAGCTGAGGTCTGGATTCTGCTCCACCAGGCACTGTACAAACATATCGTGAGATATGATAGCTGCGTTATGGTTTTTACTGTAAAAAAAGAGTCAGTGGCTGAAGGGGCTATCAGAGGCAGACAGACGAAGATGGTTTAACAGGTTAGAGGCAGAGCCAAGGGTAGAACTAGAGTGTTTTGACATTTGATTTGATATTCTACATACTAATTAATATGTGTACTTGGATTAAGATTGCTTGAACAAGAATCACAAAACAAAACAAAACACAACGAGTGCACTTGTAAGTTGCTCCCATGCACTGGAAAACAAAATCACGGAGGAAAGACCCCAGCTTGGAAGCTCTGGAATCTGGGGACTTTCTTTTAGAAATTTCTGTGTCTGTGCTCTGGGAACTGAACGAGATTTGAGTTTTGCTGTGGTTGTCATTTCTGTGTGTGCAAAGCCCGTGGCATGTGCCATTTCTGACCCGGCCTTACTATTATGCTGCTATGTGCAGACAAACCTATTGTATGTTGAAGACTGAACCCTTAAATGCTCACAACTTTCCTTGACACAGCAGCAGACCCTGCTGTGATATTCTAATGCTATCAGACATTTCAGCTACACAGAGACCACCTAGGCCACTCAGTAAACAATTCCAGAAGCTTTAAGAAAAACGAATGAAAAACTAAACATACAATTAACCAAAGTAAACAACAAAGCAAAATACTCTTGATCTCTTGGAGCACAGACTAAGCCTCTGGACCAAACCTAGGTAAGAACTGTGGACTTGATTCTGCTCTTCGCTGCAGTTCTTCACAGTGCATGTGCAAAACACCACCTGGACTTTCTTTATAGCGCTTCACACTCCAAATATAATTTGCTTCCACTTTAAGGGTACTTTTCACAGCCCACAGAGTACAAAATTATTTTAGTATACACCATTATAAATTCTTAGGAATTAGTTATTTCACTAGGTGAAAAGCCCAAGTTTTAGTCAGCTTTATGATTTAAAATGACAAGCTAAATATTTCCATTGTTCTTATTAACCTTTTTTTCCCAAGCCTTGGCCAAATTAGTCACTAAATAAAATTTCTGCCTTCAGTGAAGCTCAGACTCAAGGAGGACTCGGATTCACTGCTGCTAACCACTGCTACTTTACAGTAGTGACATGTTCTCCCAGTTTCTTTGTTCTTATCTTCCTGTTAGAACTGAGTCAGATCTTGGTACATGGACTAGAAGAAGTTAGAAAGGAATGAATAAACTCCGTGTAAAAATTTCCATTAAGTTTTGTACCTTATGAAACATGTTTAAAACTCTGTATAGCTTGGTACCAGTTATTGACATGAACTACACTTTGACTTGTCTGGGAATTCAGGAGGCTGATTTGGTCCTGAAAGCAGCCCGTTCATCACAAGAACTACATATAATCTCAGAGCTCCTAACAGATTTTATTAGTAGGGTGGCAGCTGTTCTGACAGTGGAAGTTGAAACTGATGTTCTCGAAATTTGGCTGTACTCAAAATTGTACTCTGAATTCATTTACATCCCACTAAAACAATTATTTCATACAAACAGGTTTAAAAAAACTCCTTATTTTTTTCCTTCCCTCTACACTTAGGAAGTGGCTTTTGAAAACTTAGCAAATTGACCTCAAAAGGATTTAGATGAGCACAATTTTCAAAGCTGGTTTGTTTACAAACATAGGTTAGGAGCGGAATTGGATTTACCTTCAAATATTACTGGCACGTTCAGAGTATAAAAGTTTAAAAGATATTACTATCAGCATGGCTGCTGTGGCAACCTAAGTGGTTGCTGACATAAGATTACAATAAATCACAAATGTTGTTTCTGCTACACCCTGAAGTTGATCTGAAGTAATTTTGCTGTCCCAGAGCCTGAAAAATAAATAGAATTTATGAAAAATAAACGCACTCCCCAAACAACAATAACTGTCTCCTATTTCAGTCTAAAGCCACTCTTCTAAAATTATGACATATTAGATAAATACAGAATATTTAGCATGATAAAACCACAGAAAAGATTAAGGTGAAAGCCTAGCCCAACCTCCTGCCCCAAGCAGGGGTAATTTCAAAGCCAGACCAGGCTGCCCAAGGCTTTGCCTGGCTGAGTTCTGAGCACCTCCAAGCATGGAGATTCCTCGACCTCTCTGGGCAACCCCTTCCACTGCTTAACCGCTTGTGTTTTGAGGAATTTCCTCAAATTGAATATAATTTCTATTTCCTTTACAGCAGCCGGTGACAGTTGCCTCTTGTCCTTTCACTGTATATCCCTGAGAAGCCTCATAGTCCTTCTTTTGCTTAGGGAAAGACTGCAATCAGGTCCCTCCTTATCCACATCGCTTTTGCAAGGTAACAACCCAGTTGTCTCGTGCGCTCCAGTGCCCCAGCCCTCTCAGTGGCTCTCCTCTGGACCCTCTCCAGTTTGCTGATCTTTCTCTTGAATTGGGGGCCCAAGACTGGACACAGTACTACAGCACTGGCCTCGCAGCAGCTGAACAGGGTGGAGTAATCACCTCCCTGATTGCGATGGGCAGTACACCACACTACCCTTCCAGCTGCCACTCCTTTGGCTCAGGAAGACCCCTGAGCAGCAGTCCTTCCAGCCAGCTTATGAAATGTGGCATTGTCCCTTCTACGTGCACTCTTTCCAACTTCTAAAAATTTTGTGTGTTTGTGTGGCAAAGTAAATCTCAATGCAATCTACAGAATATCTGTCTTTGGCTGAAGTGAAAGATGGAGAGAATACTGACTTCCAAGAGGGAACTTGTCCCTTAATGACCTGTCGTCAATCTTTTATTTGCCTGAAAAAACAGAGAAAGTCCAAACTATTTTTCACTGATTAGTACTTCTTACAGGGCTTTGCTTTGATGTCTTTGCTCAGCATTATGGTAACTTCTTCCCCCCACAATCAATGTGCCTGTGTGTTTTCCTAACCATTTTAGATCCTGCATTTTGAGGAAAGTTGGGATTGCTTAGTTATCTTACAAGGCCCAATCTAAGTCTACTGAAATTAATGGGTTGCTTTTTTGGATCAGTTCTGGAATGTTAGTCGCAGTTACTAGACTAGACTGTATAATCTTCCAAACAGAGACTGCATCAGGACCTAAGAAACTGTAAAAGGACAAATCACGAGAAAAATGTATTGTTGAGAAAGTATCTAAGTGAGGCTTGACCTTGTCCCCATTGATATTGATGGATAAAGAAAAGCCCTGAGATCATTCCAATAGGTTAAATACTGACTTTGGCCTAATTTATCCCTAATTTATCACCCATTGCATGATCCAAGATGAAGCTCCCCCTCAGAAATGTGTGGAAGGAAATAACTAGGTCATGATACATACTCTTATGAAGGGGCTACAGATTAGCAGCTGAATGGAGAGAGACCAGAAAGCACAGACTTTGTGTCAACTGAGAATTCAGAGGAATTTCTGGCCCCTGTCCCATGACTCTACAGCACAGAGCGGATCCCTGTCAGCATTACCAGGCCACCCTCCTTGCTAGAGGCACAGCTTCCTATTTGGCCAGTTTGTATTTGCAAAGTCCTATAAATTTTGGGCTTCCTTTGCAGCCCTGCCACCAACTATGTGAGTTTTGGCAAACAAACAGTGTCAGAGTCACTTGTTCTTGAAGGCAGTTTCTAGCTAAATTCCAGGTTCTTGTATTTTCTTGCAAAAACTGCAGGAAAATATTTGTTTATGCAAAGAAAAAGAAAAAAAAAGGAAATATGCCGGGAAAAAAACCCCCAAGGTATAACACCAAGGGAGGTTAGCATTAGGTGAACATATATATGCATGCACACACCCACAAACCAATTCCCAAAGTTCACTGAATACAATCCTTTTCCACCTGGCTTTCAGTGGCTTGAATTTTTTCCATTTTATGACCTGCATGTCATTTTCCCAGATCAATATACAGTAACATTTTAAGCACTTCATAAGCTATCAGAACTACAAAATAAACCCAACTGTAACAAAATTATTTCAGACTTCTTGGAGAAATCAGCTCTGGAGGGTAGTGGTCTTTTGCAAGAAATGAAACTACGAGTTCAAACAGAAAAGTGACCTTTGCCTGTTGCTACAAGTACGTCACTGGAGGGGATTTGGCAGTGAGCTTTTCACTGGGAGGAGTCACTTGGCATTGGTACTGGTTTATGAAAGAGCAGAAGAAAGTAGAAGTTGGTTTTCTTAAATGATTCCCTACAAGGAGGACATGCAAGATATTTTCCAAGACTTGGTTGCAAATAAATTTTTACCTCTGTGGAGCGCCGTCAGATCCCACGCTATTGCAGTAGGTGTTCTTTACAGGGCACGTCTCTGTGCCGTACACTGCATCCGCCTCAGCTGAGTCCATGTAGCCATTGACCAGCTTGATGTCTCTCAACTTCATACTGTCGTTTTGTGAATCCAAAGATACAACATCAGATGGGGAGCTCACAACACCCGAGTCTTCTGTGGTGTCCTCAGATGCCAAACAGCTGCTTTCTGATGCTGTTTCTTCTACCTCTGATAGCTCCAGAACCGTGTCATCCACTACATAAACATTATCATGTGCAGGCAGCAGGCTCTCTAAATGAAATATAGCAAGGAAAGTTAGCTGAAAGTCATCAGTACATAAATCAAACACAGAGAGATATTCCTTTGTAACTGGAAAAAAACACATGAAACGGAGCTCAGTATTTCTATATAGGATAAAGACGATTTGAAAAGTGACAAAAATTTCGTCCTTCTTTGCTTTTAGAAAGGTGGTTTGCTATGCCTGTCCTGCGGAGTTTGGGTTTTATAACTTTCACAGCAAATCAGTTTCCTTACTTCTATGAAGAAACAACTTTCCAGGGACAGTTTCTTGGGGAATTAGACCAAAGTTTAAATGATGTGGTGCAAGAAATTACTCCTGTTATTGCTTCTGACAACATAATCTCATTATTCCTCTTCCATGCTGCCAAACAGATCATGACATTTCCAATAAGAAGTCAATACATAGGTAAAAATGGGCAGCATTTCCCAGTCAGGACACTGAACTGGTAAACTAGATCTACCTCTGGCCCACTGGGCGTCACTTTATTTTATCACCCTTCAATTTCCTGTGCATTAAGCAGGAGAATAACAATCGTCTCCTTTTCAAAGCATACAAAATCTACTAATAAGTGAACAGAAAAGTAGACACTACCATGCTTAAAGCAGAACCTTTCCCAACATTTAGTAATTTATAAAGAAGATGAAGGGATTTGCCCTTTGAATGTTTAACTCTATTAAAAGCTGCAAATTTTGAGGGAAGATCAGACACAGTACAGTTTTTCACACTCTGTTTTAGTTTGCTTCCTATGAGCTACTTGCATTTTACTTTGTTTTGGGGTGTTGGGGGGTTTTTTTGCGAAAAATCAATTTTGTTATTTCCCTTAAGAAATGTACAACTCTAGACTCCACCCTGCAATTATGCCATTAAAGGGGAACTCCCAACAAGGTCAATAACTTCAATGACCAAAATTATTGAGTGACTAAAAACAGAATCAAGCCCAAACACACATCTTTTGATCAAAAGGAATCAATAAAGACTAATCTAAATGTTTAATTTGGAATTATAAGTGTGCTCCATTCTCTTCTTCAACCTCAGTAAGCAAAAGGAAGATTAAACAATAGTTTATGGTCTGATCCTGCAGACACTTGTGGTGGTTGTTAATTATATGAGAAGTCCCAGGTCTGCAAGATTAAACATACACCTCACTGTTTTTTAGGGTCAGAATCTACAACTTCTTGAAGCATGCATGAAGCTACAGCTCAATAAAAATGATCAACAGAGAGAAATACTTCTGTATTATGTTGTATACACAAAAGAATTTAAAGTCAGAGAACTGAAAACAACTTTGTCAAAAAATGTCACAGAAATAATTTTGTAAGGGTGTAGCTTAGCAGTGAAGTTTTGAGTAAAACTAAAATAAAAATCAAACCAACATTCTCCTTGACTGAGGTTACAAGATGCCATTAAGTACTGAAATTGATTTCTGACAGCAGAAGCAATAAAATTCAGAGGGTTACAAATCATGATTGAAGTTGTAAGTGCTGTCAAGCATCGATATTAATGATGGAAGATGATCCAAACACTGTTGCAACTTTGGAAGTAGTATTACTTGATTTCTTTGACCTTATTTTCTAGAACATTAGCTTCGGTTTCCAGATTTAATCCAAGAGATCATTCCGTCTAAAAGTGGCAATTACAGGAACTAAGTATGTGTCACTGAATGGATTAGAGTATGCTCATGACAGAACTACAGTTAGGAAAACAACATCAAGGAGAAATATGAGTAATTTGACATTAAATACCAAATAATAAAATACCACAAAAATAGACAGTAAACTAACAGGTAAGAGTATATGGCCTAGTCGCCTTTCAAACAAAAAAAACCCCCAGTTAACAACTCACCACCAAAGCATTCGTAAAAGCTATGGTATGTTAAAACCATAACAAAGTAGGATAGCAAAGAAATCAATTTAAAGAGTGGAAGCTGAAGAGTGAAAGCACATGGGAAGATTTTGAAGTGATGCACAATGCAGTATACCTTGATGCAAGAGACTTCTATATAACACAGGCCACATCTGTTGTCAACCAGGGTGCCATAAATGACCTCCACCCTATAGCTGGCACAGCAATTTATAACAAAGTACCTACTTCCAGTTTCTAACAGGAGGACGGCAAGCTTTTCTTCCCTAGCTGTCTCTAGTTTCCTCATCCTCTTCTTGCCTGCCTACAACTATTTCCTGCATCTTTCTGCTCAGGGATTTAGATCCTTTTGGTCACATAGTCCTACTTGCCTACTGTAGTAACACCACTTGAGTCTCCCTAGATGTGATTCAGCAAGCTGCTCTACGGCAGGATCTCCATCCCTCAGCACGTTCTTCCCAAATGTTGACAAACAAAATGAAAACCAATTCTCCTATCATCAGGGTCCACATGCAAATCAATCCCTATCTGTTACATCTGGATCTTGGCAGCTCAATCATCCAGTCCACTTTAAGAACCTACTCATTCAACAGCAGTTTTACCCTGAAGCATGAACTGCAGAAAGACATCTTTCATTTCAACAATTAAATTCCCTGTGCTCATGCAAAACCAAAATGTCCCCCTTTCTTCAAGCCTACCAGTTTGTCAAGGAGCTTCCCTAATCTTTTATCTTCACCGAGAAGATCCATTGATTTTTAACACAGTTAACACATGGCACTGAACAGACCTGCTGGCTGAGGCAAGCCGTTTTGATTGCCACTACTACTTGTCTGAACATGAAAGCACACACATAAAACACAACTGCTATGGTTCTGTGTCATGTTAACAACCTTGTTTCAGCTAAGAGCAGCACTAAAACACTCCTGTTCTAATGTTAAGCCATCCTTAGATGGATTAAGAATCTATTCTTCCTTCTACACAGTTGATTAAGTCTCCACTGGTGCAAACTGAAGATGGATAGGCATTACTGGGTAATGATACATGACATGAAAAAAACCTACATCAACTTTACTGAGTGGTCCTGACTCCAGGAGTCAGAAAATACCTTTTAAAACTTTTTAATTCTAGACAGAGAACTGGGTAATGCGCAGTAGATGTGATTCTGCCTTGTGATTTTTGCGTATTTTTTTTCAGAAGGGGTGGACGTACAGAAAACCATCACACACCAAGCACAGTGTGATCACAATGATGGCAGCTACTGAGGTTATTTGTTGGTCGAATAAAGAAAAATCTCAACATTTGTTTCTCTCTTCTCTGTCACAACACTAAGAAGATTTCAACATGGGCTCTGATCTTCAAGACCTCATGTAGACACATCCAGGTTAAGACAGAATATTCAGCAAGTACTTCAGAACTGGACACACAAATAACAATTGCCATAGATAATGTATTACTGAAACACTGCTGTACCTCAGAAGACCGTCTGTGTTTCCAAATACGTAACAATGCCAAGACCTTTTTTTCAGTATACATGTGACCCTGTTCACTGGCTTCAGGTGGGGTGTGACATTGAAAGGGGTGTAGGACTTGGCCTGTGGTCTCCAAGTCATACTGAAATAACTGTGGGACATCTCACTCACAAGTGGAATTGAAGAGTGTCCCTCGGTGCCCTGCATTGCCACTTACCTACGTCCTGCTCCAGGTTGCAGACTGCGCAAAGCCCAAGTGAGCACCATACCAGGGATCTCCCCTGGTTAGCAGGAGCAGTGCTGTCGCTGCACAATTAGGTCAACCACAAGTTACAAAGGCTTTCTTGCGGGTGGGACTGGGACATCTATTCGCAAGAATGTTGCCCGTGATCACCAAGAGGGAAAGAGGAGAGTAGCTCATCAGTAAAGAATGTGAGCTTCTTGTTTAATACAAAAGAGATCTTGTCGCTTTCATCTCAATAGGCTGTAAGTAATTAGGAAAACACTGAGTTTAGAGAAGTCATATCTGCACTCTGCAGTTTGATATCGCATATATGTACACATTACTCATACAGAATGCCAATGATGGGGAGACAGATAAACCTCACCTGGTTTAAATGCTAATCAGCACTTTCAAAAATGAAGATTTCATTCAATAGGTGAAGACTACTGTTGTGGTTTAATCCCAGCCAGCAACTCAGCACCACGCAGCCTCTCACTCACTCCCCCACACCCAGTGGGATAGGGGAGAGAATCAGAAAATAAAGTAAAGCTCGTAGGTTGAGATAGGGACAGTTTAATAGAACAGAAAGGAGGAAACTAGCAGTGACACTAATAACAATAAGAAAGTGACAATAATAATAAAAGGATTGGAATACACAAGTGATGCACAATGCAATTGCTCACTACTCGCCAACCCACGCCA
The DNA here is from genome assembly GCA_034782735.1 of Sagittarius serpentarius. Lineage (NCBI taxonomy): Eukaryota > Metazoa > Chordata > Aves > Accipitriformes > Sagittariidae > Sagittarius > Sagittarius serpentarius. Next base: position 21,186,921 of record JAVKLA010000047.1, on the reverse strand, counting down.
GAGCCGTGCTCCTCTCTCCCCCCGCCCCTGCAAGCTGGGCATGACGTCCCATGGTATGGAATACCCCTTTGGCCAGTTTGGCTCAGCTGTCCTGGCTGTGTCCCCTCCCAA
>JAVKLA010000047.1:21144948-21186710 GCA_034782735.1 Sagittarius serpentarius | reverse complement strand
AGTCCTTGACTTGGTCTAAACACGACTTAGCAACAACTGAAAACATCAGGGTGTTATCAACATTCTTCTCATACTAACGCAAAACATAGTGCTGTACCAGCTACTAGGAAGACAACGCTATCCCAGCCAAAACCAGGACAACTACTGTGGGTAAAATACTTACTTTGATTACTACTATGAAAACAACCACCACTGACTTTGAATGAGATTAGAACCAGACCCTAAGTGTTCAGAAGACGCATATCCAACTCAGACTTACAAAATCAGCCACCAAACCCCAAGCCGTCACTCCATCTTGAGTCCAATGGGCACAGGGGGTAAGTCTTGTCAGACTATAACTGTTCGCTAAGTGCTGTGTCCTGCTGGTTTTACAGCATTGCTGGTGGTTTACTGTCACATTCAATAATGACAGAAACAGTATATCCAAAAGTGTTTTTAAAGAGGTAACAGTTGATTTAACCCCTGCATGGTGAATAACCTGAACTTCACAATGGTTTTAGAGATGCAGAGCTCCTCTAATTCCTCTGAGTTCTTGCTAAGAGTTTGGGAATTATTTTCCAACTTCTTTCGTCACTTGTTCACTTTCTTTTCATGGACTAAGACTGCTTTGCTGTAGTTCAAATGGTCTATTACATTGAAGTTGTAAAAAATATTACAAACTTCATGATATTAAAGAATATTAATTCTTTTAATGATCCCCGAATTACAGTATAAATATTTCACTGACAGTACTTAAAATTTCTAGCAAGAGTAAGAAACACTGCTCTAATTATTTGTACAGGCAGTAAAAATTTAGACCATCACAAAAGACCAGTATTAAAAAAGTGCAAATTTTTTCATACACTGGAAAGAAGGCTGGTGGAAGAAACGGGAAAGGGAAACATTTATTATGGCAATGATTAACAGAGATTATGAAAATGGACAACAGAGAATTAGCTTAAAAGTTTTCCCACAGGTACAATATGTTCTGTTTACATTTTACTTGCTCATCGATCAAAAATTTATATGTAGAGATAGGTGTTAAAAACCATTCAGTGAGCAGTTAAAGCACAAGACAGAATGGGCAGACTTCTATTTATCGCAGTTAAGACTGTTTAAATGCAATATGCTTCTTAGTATATTTGAGCTTACACACATTCTTTTTTTTTAAATCAAAAGAAACAAAGTGAAAATAAATGACCACTGTTATACACTAACAACAGCATGGAGGGAGTGGGGAAACAGATCGAGCTCTGAGGTTCTCCTTCTTTCCCAACTCCTGTATCTGCCTGGCAGAAACTGAAGGTGAGGACAGGAAATGCTGAGGTGAGGAACCATGCTCTGCAGCTCCAGCCCTCCTCCAAAATGAGGATGTAAAGCAGCTTAATGTCGGCTCAGGTCATTTAGAATAATTTAATTTAGAATGAACCTCTGGAGGTCACTTAGTTTAACGTCCTCCTCAAAGCAAGGCTAACTTCCAGTTTAGACGAGGTTGCCCAGGACAGTGAGCTGCCGAGTTTTGAAAGTCTCCAAGCACGGAGACTCCACAGCCTCTCTGGGAAATCATGAATCATTCCCTGGGCAATGTTTAATGCTTCTCCCCATAAAGAACATGTTTTTCTGCCAAATTCTGCTCTTCTGCAGGCTGAACAAGCCCTGTTGCCTCAGCGCCTTCATGTACATCTTTGATGCCTTCTGCCAGACTCTGCTGCCTGCGCTCTGGTTTGTCAGTATATTGTTCCACGGAACTCAAAACTGAACCCACTTTTGGACAATGGACACTGATGTGGCTTCACAGCAGCCAAGTAAAGGGGAGTAATCATTTCTCTTGATCTGCTCATTATGCTCTTGCTAGTGCAACCCAGTCTGTGGTTCGTGCTTCATCACCATAAGGACACGTTGCTGACTCACACAGTCCTGCATGTGACTCCCAGTTCTCACATAATGAGATATTTTTCAGTCTCCTTCCTAGTCTTATGCCCCACGCTCATGTTTTCCAACAGGTTCTTTAATTGCAGTCATTCTTAACGCACAAATCCTGCAAACAGAAGTAAATCCATTCCTTTACATGCTAGCCAATAACAAAAATTAAAAGACTCACAAAAGACACGTCTCACCAGACATATCATCAGAAAGGTACATATGGAGTATTATTAGATACAGTCTGTGAATCTTCTGCATTTCCACAGCTGATCGCAAGCTAATCACAGTTAACTTAGCTGCCTAGATCTACTCTCATACAGTTGAAAAATAAATGGAATGTGGACTCATTTAACCTGCCTTATGAATTTAAGGTACTTAAGCACTTCCCTTGAGGTTAAACCTGTCTGCTGTTAGTTGATATCACAACACAGAAGTATTGTAACTTTTACAAAAGCTTTTTTGGCAATGGTGTTTCCTACACCAAAGGCAATACAAGATAGGATCAAGCCAGGGAGCAGGAACTGAAGGGTATTCCAGTTCCTCTACTGTTTTTTCCATGCACAAGCAACTGTGAAGGTCTGTGCACTGATGTTTGATCTTCCTTTCAAACCTATGCTGATAATTATTGTAAAGTCTCTCAAAACAACGCTAGGTAAGACTGTCTGCTGGCTCTTCAAAGATTCAGAGGAAACTACCACTTCCAGTAAATGTCTGCTACCCTCTCCCATTTCAGACCTTTATTTTTACCACCTGCCAAACAAGCAAAGAAAAATCTCTGAACTAACGCAACACAGATTTTCAGATAGGGGAAAATCAACATATTGGACTTGATTATCTCCATTTCTTTCCCGCAATCCTTTCTTCAATGACCGAAAAAGCCTCTCTGACCTCTGCAAAGTCCATTTGACCTAGAATGCTGCTGCTACTGCTAAACTCTTTTTCATCCTCTCCTTTTTGGCACTCTCATGAACCTACTAGTTCCTTGCTTTTATAAAGCCTTGTTTGGATGCTCTGACAGCTCTACACCATAGACAATAACCAGCCTTCCTTATTTGAAGGAATCAGATGTCTCAAAAGTGACCTGAAGAGCAAAATGCTCTTTGACAGGAAAAGGACTGTGTGTCAAAGGAGATCTTTCCTTGATTAACTGGAGAATGTTGCCACTTGGCTTAGAGAAGGACAGATTTTAAGTCAGTAGTGTGAGTTGTTCATTTCCTTTTATACACAATGAAGCATGATGGGGAGACTTTCACAACAGTTCCTGGTGTTTACTATCTCAGGTTAACAGCAAGCTAGAACAAGTCACAAAGTGCTTTCTTGGCTCTAGTTGGTCCTTTACTTAGGTGTGAGGAGGGGGGCAGTGTGCCTAATCCGTGCAGTTCAAAGAGACTATGAACAAGCAGACAATGTAGGTTAGAGGAGCAGGATAACATGGAAATATATCTAAGAGCATATAATAGATAGCTCCAGACTTGCACACCATAAATCACCATGTGTAACACTGGTAACATGCCATGATCAATAACGGGGCTCTTTGGAGGCCTTTGCGGGAAAGGAAAATCTAGATCTAAAACCAAAGACTGCCCAATATAATGAGCCTGGTGAAGAAATAAACCACTCTCCGCATTTTCCTGGGAATTATTAGTCTTAAGTGATAGATTTTGGCAATCTGCATCCTTTACAGAGGTGGCCGGCTTCCATTCAAGCACACTGCAGGATCTAAACAAATGGACTGTGACGGTGATTTTCATGAGCCACCTTAGAGAACACACTCTATAAAATTGCCTGGAAAGTGTATGTGGTGTAACGATTAAAACCAGAAATGATTAGTGCACCTATGCAATAAAACAAAGTTTTATTAGGTGATTTTTTCAGACCACAGAAAAAAGGCAATTTGCTCAACTTTTCTTTTTAAACTTCACCATCTTTCCCCCACCCATGCACTCTGTTCTATCAATTCATTCTCTTCCCTAGTTTGTCTGTTAACAATTCCATAAAATCTCTACTAGAGTTTTATATTTCTAGCATAATCCAGGGGAGAAAAACATAAAACATTTTTGCACTGTAATTATACTTTCCTTCCCCAGAGACTAGCTGCCAGTAAACTCAGCAAAGAAGAGACAAAAAACCCAACCCTAAACCAAACACATGTACACATACATACACACACACACTTGTGGGATTTAAGAGCTCCTTCCATAGTAGAGAGACACCATTCCACTCACAGTTGTGTATTTACTTCTGATTAAGAGTGATTTAAAAGTTAGGAAGTGTGGAAGAGAATCACGTCAATCTGTAATAAGCTATCTATTACTGAAACCATTAGGTATTACACACAAAAATAAAAAATTTTTGTAAGTTGTTTTCTGCTTATGGGGACATATGCCTTGGGCATATGAGCACTTCCATTGAGAACTGCTGCACAAATGACAAAAAACAGTTTTAGTATCTTCCTAACAATGTAGACTTACTAGGCAGTAATGGCAACAAATACTGGTTTTGCTTAATACCAAAAGCTAAGAGTGAATTCCAGGCTGGAGTGGTGGTTAACAAAATGAGATTTCATCACTTTTGCAGATTTTTTTCTTATCCATCCTCACAGCACCTTAGTCCATTCAGATCTGTGATGTACCCTTCAGTTCCCCCATCAGTGCATCCATCATTTTCCCTTACCTCACCTTCTATCTTTGTATAAGATAGTATCTATAGTATCATCTGAAGTTAGACAGAGCCCTGAGAAAATGAAATGTTTCATGCACAAACCACCTGTCTAACTTACAATTAGGACAGCACAAAAATTTAATTGGCCAGAACATGCTTCAGCCAAACTGCCAATAACGTAAATACCTTCCCAGAAGATTTTCAAGAGCTAGCTCCAGATTTAGATATGAAAACATTTTCATACACCTCTGTGCTATAAAGTCCCAAAGTTCTACTCTCACCTTTTTTGATGTATATTAACTGACTGCTCTTGGACCTCCTGATTAATGGAATACCTGCTTCCCTCTCCAAAGTTCAAACAACAACAGGCTGGTGGTTTACTTTGGCCATTATATTTCCAGAAATATTCTAACCTAGAAGAGTATGGTCCTTTTCTGAGTTTAGTCATGATACATTTTACTGCACATTCACACTTGATTACTCTGCTATCATATTTCTCATAGCTGTAAGACGTCCAATGATGTCAATAAAAGTATATACCTGGAGAGACTGCTTGGAGTACCTAACACTTCTCATCACTACGGCTTTTTGCCTTCTGAAACTGCCCAGTGAAGAAAAAATTATTCTTGCAGAGAACAAAACTGAGGACCAGAGTACACTAAGTATCTCCCTGAAGATCTTGTGCGATAACCTCCACAGGCACATTGTACCATTTTCAAAGGACATTTCCTAGGCACTCTGAAGACCAGACTCCTGTGCTGGGAGGAGGGCAAATCGAGGGCAGTAAGGCCAGGACAGTGTATGCCAAGCACACTCACCACCTAAAACATTGCCAGGCACCGTGGGGCTATGCTACCAGTAGAGAGCCACAGACACCCATGAAGGGAATTGGTTGTATGGAAAGATGGCAAGGGACAGACTTCTTTTCCAGTAACACAGACATAGCCAAGAAATCACTGCATGGGGCAAGAATCAAATGCAGGGTATCACAAACACTTCAGGCTCTAGCCATGGGGTTCTTTTTCAGCAGCACACACTGAAGCTCTCCCTGGAAGCCTAGTAAGGAGGGAAATATTGGAAAGGTAGAGAACAAAGTGGTCATGGAAGAGCTCTGTTGTCACGCCACCACTCTTCTTTGACAGCAGATGGACTAGATCAGATAATTTCAGACATAAGCAGAGATGGGAATACTTAAGTCAGAGCTGAATTTGGCCCGCTCTTTCATAGTCCTCTTGTGAAGTCAATTATCTCATCAATTGTGCTTTGCCCTGGAGCTCTCTTTCTCTATTAACCTGAAATACCAGGAGGAAGAAATGCAAACATGCAAGAGTGGTAACTGGATGTTATGCTCTGTACTGATTTGCGGATAGTAAAATGTTAATGGCAGTGTCATCTTTGGTGCTATGGTGAACAGGAGCCTGATGCTAGAAATGGGTCATCATCTGAACACCACCTGGAATACATTTTCCCCTTTCGTATTTTGTGCCTGTTAGTATCAGATCCTGCTTCCACTTCAGCAGCTGGGTTTTGCCACTGACTTCAACGGGAACAGGATCGGACCGCTCACTGATTAAAATGCAAAGCTGCAGATATCTCCTGCATGGGATGAATCCCCACAGGGAAAATTTGTCTGCGTTTTTATTCATGTGAAGCATTTTAAAGCTTTCATTTACACAGTTCATTCAATAATAATGTGCATGCTGTATAATGGGGTACCTGATTAAGTATGCTTAAGTGCTTTGCTGGAGCAGGGCCATTTCTAGAATTTGAAGGTTCACTATGATCATACCCTCAAAACAGACAAGCTAGTTTGGGGAATTTTTCACCTGAGTTAATGGGCTTAATTAGGATCAGCATAAAAGGTCATTTTTCCTACGGGAAATTTGGAAATGTCTATGAGTTTCTTTCTTTTTAGCCTCAGTTCCTACAGAAATTAGGTTGAGAAGGTCATGCTGTTGTAGGTTTATAAGTCTGTCTATGAAACCCTCCAGTAACTTTTAAGGTGGCTGCCAACTTCTCCCGAATTAGTCAGGAAGGAGAACAGTCTAAAGTTCAGTTCCAAAAGTTTCATAAAGAGGTAGAAGGACAGAGCAAGGAGACTTTCTTCATACATGTGCTGACATAAAAGCTCATTCTCTATTATCTACCAGGGATACCTGAGGGAAGGATGCTATGAACAATAGCAAAGTTTCAACCCAGACTGTGCTGGAGTTTAGATACCAGAGAAGTGAGTCATTAATGCAGAAGTCCAAAAGAAATGCTTAAGGAATTACTCGATGGGGTCGGGGGGAGGAGAAGAAGAAAACGAAGAAAAAAAAAAGGAAAAATTCCCATATCCTAACATCCATTTTTGTTTTGAAAAGCACGAAGCTGAAGCTTCTGGGATTTTCTCCTCCATCTATTTTTCCCCTTTTTTATCGATTATTATCCCTTTGTTATCCTCTTTCTTTTCCCTTCTTATCCCTAATTAAAAAGAAGGTAAAAAGAGGCACCTCCTCTTTTAAACTCCAAAGAACCAGTTAATTTATTTTTCCTAAAAACACTACACAAGGATTGTGTTTGCAAAAATTTTTAGTAGGCGTGATTGGCCACTGTTCCACTTCGTATATTACAGTTTGTACAGTAATGCTCAAACATTATCTTCATTCTCCTGATTGCTCGTAATTTCAGCACGATATTATAAAACTCTCCTCTCACCTTAGAGTGGTCCCTATCAGACCAGCACAGAATCAAGCTGGTGGTTTGTTGTTATTACTCTTCACATTACAGCATGTACGCTTAAAGACTTCTGTCTCCATTGCTTTCAGTCTGCTAATTTTCTCACAGGCATTAATTTAACTCTGTGGAAAAAACACAAGGAATTTCCCTGTGCAAGGATTTTTTGTGTAAAAAAGTGCAATCGATACATTGCCAAAGCCTTGTATTATGAACAGTGGCGTGTATTTAGTGAAGTGTGAAGTGTAAAAGTGAAGAAAAGCCTTTTTAGTACAATTTGTGTCCTTTGTAACAGCAGACTGAAGACGAAAGATTTTATTTGAGGAACATCTGAATCCCATTGATTAGCCTGATGAACACAGAACAGGAAAGCTGCCAGGTACAGAGGAAGCTGGGCATGTCCACAAGGGAGTGGAGCAAACAAGCACAAATTACAGTATATGCATGCCTTTTTTTTTTTTTTTTACCAAATGTTTTCATTTGGAAAACTTGGACACTTAAACCTCTAAGTTTCTTTGACTGGTCAGTTAATCAGCATATTGTTCTCATTTTCTGAAGGCAAGCAGAGAAGGGTTTTGAAAGTAAAAAAATTGTACCTTTACATTATAAATAATCAATAAAATGTTCACCTACATTGTGTTTAATTGAAGTAAGATTTCTTCTGGGGGAAAAAAAATCTTTCCTCTTTTTGGGGAGAAAGCAGGATAAGTTTTACCTGGTAAACAAGAATTGTGTCGCTCCTGAGCATCGATTTCACATATCTGAGAGACTGGTAGTACTCAAAAAGGGTTTCAGAATAAAACCAAAATACCAATGCATTTGTGCAATAGTCCCCAAAGTAATATCTACTTGCAGCAACACCAGGAAGTGATAGAGGCTGGCTCTTCTACAGCCCTTAGCAGTCTACTGTGAGGCTTTCTGTAGAGCAAGTCAAGTATAAGAGTCTGTTTAGCTTCCAAAATGCTCTGTCTCCTAGGAGTAAAAGTCAAGTAAAGAAAGTTCTTACCTTGAACTTAAAGCCAGTAGATCAGTTTTTCTTACAGTCTTTATAATTCTTATATAATTCTTATAATTTAAGAAATATAAGAATTCTTAAATTCTTACATTCAAGTCTTGGCTGCTATACCTATAGACGTACCTTAAAAATAAAGCTGTTGCATGCTTTCACTTAGTTAAGAAAAAAATGTTGAAAATATTTCTTCATGAATTTTCATGTTTTTACAAACTGAAAAAATATTTTCCCCTTTAGTTTTTAACTGCTTGTCAAGTCAAAAAATTGAGGAAAGAAAAAATCATGGGAGAGCAAAAAAGAAAAATGCTAACCTACATGTTTTAAAAATAAGATATCACTAATAATTTTCTTTAGATGGTCAAAGTGAAAAATTTAGTTGTTTTGTTTGTTTGCTCTAACAAGTAAGTAGATACGCCCCTACCAGTCCTTCACTGTTTATGGGAGGTTACTATGTATTTAGCAACTTTCACCTTTTAATCACAACAATCTTAGAAAAATAAATATTTGTCTGTCATAGTCCTCCTTGGTCATTCTTTCCTCAGTCATCTTTTGGTTTAGGTCTTTGTCCTCCATTACACTCCACCTTTGCTTATGTTACAGAAGGTTGAAAAGTAATTCTTTTATCCATGCCAGGAACCAATTATGGAATCCACCAAAGGAGCTGACAAAAGAGACTGTCTTTGCTCTCAGCCTTTTGCTCCCTCAGGCCCTAAAGCCCAGAAGTGAATGTGCATGGCCAGAATTCTCAATTTCTTAGACAAAAGCAGGCAGGCATTCTAGTCAGTGTTTACTGACTTGGAAGTGGTAATAGGAAAAGCTGAGTATAAGCATCTCTAAGGACGGACAAGCACTTTGGTATGGGTATTATCACCTACCTAGAACAGAGAATAAAAAATTTTTCAACAGTTTAATTTCTGTAGCTCCCTGTGCAATGCCTGCATTTGAATCAGTAGGATCTTGCACTATAAATTTCAATGCCATTTCCAACATTCCACTTTGATTTGGCCCATACATGTGTAAATCAAGCATAACTTCAAATTCATACCCAGGATTAAAGTTTTCACACACTCACACTCACACCATGTGCGTTGATTTGGCTGGGCATTGATATTTAGTCCAGCTTGTTACCAATAAAACATAAGCCTCTCTATCTGTATGGGTGTGATGATTTCTTCATATTCCACTGCTCAGGTACAACACAGTATGTTTAAGATGCCACTAACTTATTAAAGGTACAGCTTATATAGTTAAACTGCTCTTAATTTGACTAAGGAAGAGGAAAACAGGGAACTTGGTTTCACTTAGAATAAACATTCACAGTTTATCCACAGACCACTTGGATTGCAGAGCTGAGCTGCAAGGGAAGTAGAAAAGAAATGTCTTTACATTTAGTCAAGATGGGAAATGTGAAGCTAAGATTTATTCCACACTCCATGAAATAGGTAAATAACCAGTTAAAAACCTAAATATCAGGAAATGAGACTAGAAAGACTATTTGATTCACTGGAGTCCAGTCCCATACTTAATGTAACCAGAAAATATTTTGTTATATTCAAAGGAATTGTTCTCCCTTAAAGTAGAACTGACTTCTGGCTCAAAGCCTGCAAAATCACAGGTATTATTTCCAATACAGGCAGCAGAGCGAACATTTAAGGGAATACAAAACACCTTTCCAACTGGTGTTACCTTTACCCAGACTGAGTCTCCTTCTTCAGAGGTTTCTCAAGGCATGAGAATATGAAGCAGATCTGGTGAATCAAATTTACAATTTTCTCATTACAACTGAACAGGAAAAAAAAATCTTCCATGTTCAAGGAATATTTCAGGCATATAAAGGATTCAGTAGTTGATACCCATTCAGTACGTTGTCAATTTCTAAAGTAGTTCACTCTTGCTACTGGGCTTGATCCTTTCAACAGTCATTTACCACCTGAAGTCAGAGCATCACAGAAGAATATGCAATAAACAAGGAATAAAGCAGCTGATTCTTGCATAGAAAAATACAAGATCACCTTCTCCCTTCTCCACCTCAGCAAAAATCAGCAGAGTTTATTACATGTAAGCTCTTCTGGATAAACAAAGAATTATGTCACTTTTTGTTTTGTCAACTTACAAATTTTAACAGTGGACTTCTCTAGTCATACAGGTGCTATACAGAAGTTTATCTGCGTACTATACATGGGATACCTGAGTAAGAAGTGTGTAAACAGTGACAGCAAGTTTGTCTCACTGTTCTTGAGGGGGGAGTTCATAGTTTTGCAATGACATTAGAAAACAACATGGATGTAATTTTCAAGGGATGGAATGAGTTACGTTCTGTCTTCTAAAATAACATGTATTTTAGTATGGAAAGTTAAATGGTGCCTACTGCATGTACTAAATATATATTGAGAGTCATGGTAGTGACTGGAAACCAAGTTAGGAAGACAGAACTGCTGTCTTACATATGCACACACAGCCCAACTCTCACGAAGAGGCACTTTTATACTGGGACGGAACAATAAAGAGGGCTTAAAGTGGCTATAAACATAAATGATGAGTGTATGAGAACCATGACCATAGAGTTTACTTTACAAATGCAGAATACAGGGATAGATGATGGGCATATGATAGATTGCATGGCCATATGTTTAATAAATAAATGCATCATAGGTCTTTGCAATTCATCATACAATTTGGACTGGATGATTTCTCTACCAATCACTCTCCCTTGGCACTTATTTGAGCAATCTAGATGCCACGGACAGCTTTAAATAGTTCCAGTTAAAAATGAACAGAAAGAGAAACAATTCATTTTCCCATTCATATATTTAGAATATTCTCTCCATATTTTACCTGCCCAGAATAATTTTCAGTTCTGGACCAGCAGCACATTTTCTAAAGATAAAAATGGAATGAGTTCAAAGTTTAGTACTCTACAGCCCTATCACTGGAGAAGAAAAAAATCCAGCTGCTCAGTGAGAAAGACAACATTCATTTCAATCCTCGAAGATTTCAGTCTTAAGGAAAAAAAAAGAAAGCATTACATGTAGAAAAGACATTTAAGGATGTTTGGAGAGTCTCTGAATCCTAGATTTTAGTCTCTGACTGAATTGCTGGTAACGAAGTAATTTGTCTGCGAAAGAGGATGGATACTAAAACAATCTGCTCATGCTTTTAAAATGCTAAAACTCAAGTTGATAAACCTTTGTAGCAGAACAGGTCTTTCTATATTATCACTAAACGTGACTTACTCCTATGCACTTGTTCTTAAGCACATACACCAGCCATATGCACTGATTTCCACACCTTGGACACAGATGCCATAAATATACAGACAATATCTATGCAATATAATAGCCAACCCATCATGCCACCACCCTTTGCAAGAATGCCTAGAGTAAAAATTTGAGCTTACGTCTGGAAGATGCCATCACAATGGCATCACCTGCAAATATGACTTTATCGTCATTTTCCTATTTGCGATGAAACATTAAAAAATATATAGAAAAAAATTATTTTTATTTTTAGTTGCTGAACAGAACAGCTCAGTAAACTGAGTTTAATTTTATGGCATTATTAAAGAATTGAAAGTCTTTGTGGAAGCGTGGAATCTATTGGCTTAAATCCACCCTTAGCATTATTTTTACTTGCTACCTACTGCAGCTTTGTGACAACATCGGCTCCCTCTGGTGGTCAACATAAAAAAAGTTTTATGTGGCCTTCAGTAAAATCTGCGCACCAGGAAGCTTAACCTGTTTTCTAATTCACTGGATTTTGTAGGGGTTGAGCACATTCATCAGGTATCAGAATGGGTTTAATCATAAATTATACATCTGTCATTTCCTAAGAGCACTGAATATCACGGACATTGGAGTCATAATACTGGAATTTGTTTTGATTTGTAAGCTAGCTAGCTATGCATTTACTTGTCCTCCTGAAAGGACTCGATAATATTTTCCAATTTTTTTGTTTGTTTGTTTATTTCTTTTTCACCCCAGATATCTTACCATGAAGGACAGTTTTTGAGCAATGCTGTTTGGTAGTGCAGATAAATCCTCAATATATTAAATGAGTTTCTTACTAACTCTGGTAAAAGCATTTTCGTGAAAAATTGTAGCATAGTAGTCAATCTGTTATCAACTTTTCTATGTCATTCTCATTACACTTCTAATGTCTCCATGGTTACAACAAAAGCAATGAAACCAAGCCAACGTCCTTTCATATCACTGCTAACCTAAGACTCCATCAAACTGACATTTCTTCCCCTCATTGAAAAATGTCAGAAAAACTCTCATTCTCTTCCAGAAGCTGAATTGAGGCGATGTTAGAAATCCTGGGTCAAAGCCTGGAACAAGCAGGGATTCCCCAGCTGTACCTCGGCGCTGAGATAGTGCTCATGAACCAAACTTCCAGCGAGTTCACGCTCCCATGATCACACTTTGCTTAAACACTTTACCCCCTTGCACGCACACTATTAATGAATTAACAGTCGTGAAACAGAGTATCTATGCAATTCCACTGAAAAGATCTGGATTTAATGAGTGTCACTGAAAGTTTTTTCCCACACTGTGCATAGTAGTATATTATAGTGTAAGTATCATTTCTTATAAATAAAATGATTTCTTGTAAAGATGCAGCAATTTTTCTTTTTTTTTTAAGTTCTGTTTAATACTAACATGTACCTGGCATTTATGAAATTGTAAGAAACAAATGCTATGAGCTAGCACAAGCAAGGAATTTTTTTTTAAATTTAGAAAGCCAGAGCTGGCTAGCTTAAACCAGTCATTAAAATATTTTACATAGGAATTTCAGAGAAAATGTTAACTCTCACAAACATATTTTTAGAGGCAAATTTTGCATTTTAATTAAAAAAACCCAGTAAATTAAGGATGAGTAATGGAACTTTTTGAGTTTTCACCTAGAGCTTTTAAGAGTTTGAGCAGATCACCTGAAAAGAGACAGCTTTTCACAGCAAGCTTGTCAGCTGTGTGGGCAGGGGTCATAGCTGTATTCTTTCAAAGCAAGGAAACTTTTCCATTGAAAATGTAATTTTGTTGAAAACTCAAGCCTCCATTAAGCTAAACTGGTGTCAATGCAAAGAACTGCTTTTACAATACACTGTACCTCTACACTGTACTCAATATAAAAAACTTTGTTTCACTACTTCATCATTCCATTTTTATACTAGTCTGAACTCCACAGGGCATGTAACCCTACGGAGTTACAAATAGGATGTAAACAGAGTAATGAGAATGGGTAAATTAGGTTCTTAATCTTCACATTGTGAACACCTACTAGTTTTTTTTTAAGAGAAGACTTACAATTAAACCATTGTCCTGTCTTAAGAAGCTCTTACAAAGTACCTGGCAGCGCAGAGAGTTAAATACTACTCCACTTTTATTAGAAGACCCTTAGGGTATTAAGTATACTTTCTGAAGTATCACTTAAATCTTATTAACTACATGTCATATTTGTATAAAAAATGTCAAACCCCTTTTTAGTCATGTTTCACATTATCTGTAGGAATGCTTTGCTTTCCTATTCTCCATTTTGCCTACCTGGAAAGGATTCAAGATGAGCATGATTATTTGCTTGAGGGTAAAACAATAATTTTTCATCATTTACATTAGTTATGTATTGCAACTCACTCATTTACATAACATAAATGTCTTAAATCACAGTACATGTGAGGTCAGAATAGTTCTGGGTGTGTGCACCATTACAACTCATAAAATCAAAAATAAAATAGTTCAGGATGATTAAAAATACATGTCTTATGGGCCGATCACATGAAGAACTTTCTTCAGCACAAAGTTGTTTTTGTAAGTACAATCCTATAGCTGATACTTATTTATAACTCACTGACTAGTTCAACTGTAAAAAGGAGACTTGTGGAACAAGACTTATCTTGAGCAAAGAGTGTTTTCATCTTTTGTTACAGAAATAGAACACACACCTTGATTTCCATAAGATGTCTCCAGCATCAAGATAAAATTACTCCTAAGCATCAGGATGAAAGCAGAAGTAAAGCCTATGAATCAGTGCATTTGGTACTGGTTCTTAGTATTCCTTTTAGGCCCCTTATAGATCCAACAGATCTTTCTGTTTCTTTTTTACTCAGCAGCTTGATTGATAGCCAAGATACAGAAAGAATCTTGCACTTCAACTTGACTAGGTCATGCACAGTTCTAGTTTTGTTCCAAAGGAACAAAACATGCAATGAAGGAAAAACAGAATATATTAAGAGAATGTACAACGTTATACCTAGGCTAACAGAAAAAAAACAAAAAATGTTTTTAGGAAGTTTTCATTAAATCTTTAGACAGTATTGAAAGTAAGACACCCTGTCCCAAAAACACACTCTTTGAAACATCAAATCAAATAAAACTGTGGCTCAAAATAAAGAGACTGTTTTGAAAAGGAACAGACAAATGTACGGATAATCTTTCTGAGGCTGATATATAGATTTATATAACACAGCATTCAGTTCTGGAGCGTACATCTCACAAATGAGTATGAACCACAGCCAAAAATAATCAATAGTAATTAAAAGAGAATCTGCAAGTTCAAAAAGAAAGGAAGCCAAAATCTCAGTCAGAAAAAAAGGTTCTTTTCCAGCAGGGGAGGAAGGAAGGCAACAGAAGAATCAGGGTAGCAGAGGCAACAGGAGGTGCAGAGGTATGAAGGTCATAGAAGAGGCAAGGTCTGTCAGACGCGCTTGGTATATGAAGGGAATGATGCACAACAATAAACTGTTGGAGGAAAAGAGTAAAAGGATAAAATTATAAATATTGTGCAGGTCAGACAGCAAAATGGCTAGCATGCTCAGTAATGTTAAAGAATCAGATGCCCAAAGGAGGTGTAGATGTGTGGGCACATGTATTAAAATTCAGAATCCCACAGATGCTCTCAGACTAACTCCCTGGGATCATGTAGAAGCTAACTCAATCCCAACAGCACAACACGTACTGATATGCAGCACGTCTATGAATTCTGCTTTACTTGGCTTGGATTTTAATTCTCCAGAAGGTACAAGATAGATGATGTTGGAGATTCAACTTCATTCTTTAGCCTCAGATCAGGCTGGATGAGTAAAAGGACTGATGGTGGTATAAGCCTCCTAAGTCACATTTGCAAGTTTTCTTGCTTTAAAGACCATCTCTAAGAAAGAAAAGGCTGGGTCACTTGACAGATGCCTTCTGAGGCAGTGCACTATGACAGGCCAGCAAACTTCCCTACTCAGCAGCCTGCAGTTCTCAGTTAATTTAGAAGCACATGTAAGAAAATGTAGTTTCCTCTCTGTGAGTTTCTCTACCTGTTTTTGCTTCAAGTTAGCAAAGTCCAACTGTTAGAGACTATACCTAATGACTGAGAAAGACTACTTATATATTTAAGGTGACTGAAGAAATACGACCAAATTGCTTGTGAAACTGTCATAGCTTTTGTCAAGTGGCTTGTGTTACCTGTTAATATATCAATGATATAATGAAAAACATTAAAAATTAGATATGGGGAGAAGGAGGCTCCTTTCTGTTCTCCTTGTTCCTTAAAATTAACTTGGTATTATCAACTAGTAGTCTACATGTCATCTATACAAAATAACTGGGAAATGCTTATACCCACTCCTTCATCCCTTTCAAACTTTCTGGTTAAGTGATGATTGATTATTTTGATCTATAGTTAAAAACAGAGACACGTTCAAATCATGACTTCACTTCTTTAAAGACAGAACACTTTCCAAAATCTAAAAATCAAGCAGTTGTCAAGTCCTTATCCAGTGCGAACCCTGAGTTCAACGGTACTTTATCCAGTGCCCGTGAAGAATTTAACTTCAGGATCTCATTCTACAAGAAGCTGAATTGTTTATTCTTTTCCAAACAGCTTTTAATTTCTTACTGCATTTCTTAATGACAGTTCATAACAAGCCAAATAAAGGGCTAATCATGGAGGTTCACAGGAATATTGCATTTACTCTAATGAGCTAGTGAAAACAATTGAAGGCAACATGGTTTAGTTGCTCATCTAGGTGCAGCAATCTTTCAATATGAGCATTCTTTACCTGACATAAGCAGCACAGAGCTTACTACTGACTCGTTTATTGGGAACTTCACAAGCTATGTAACACGACCAAACACCATGCAACAGAGGTGACAATCTCCATTTCTGCATTCCCAAAGCGCAGTCAATCTTAGAATCACAGGCCATGAACCATCTGGTTAGTAAGATAAGGAAGGAGAAAGGATCCCATAAACATACTGTTTTAGACATGCACACAATATGCAGGTAAGGGTCTACCAGACCAAAAGATAAGAGGAAAGGTCATGTAATGAGAATAAAAAGATTAAACAGCAAAAACTGTGAGTAACTGTTGTACTCTTGTTTGTGGAAGAGATTCTTACCATTAGAGTCAGAAAAGCCCATGTATCTTACTAAAGGCCTTATTCATGAATTACTTACACTCCACATAAGTTTGGAAAACTCCGTGAAGAGCTATTACCACCATCCTCTATGAAATAAAAATTCCTCAGCATGGGTTTCCCAGAGCACAATGGGACAACTGTGTGTTTGCTAGGAAGGAACGAGGGGTAACGCACAGTGCCCCACAGACAGTGGCAGATTGTAAGTAACAAGAATTTAAACCCCACATGATCACAGAATTTTAATTTCTGAATGGGAATCTCATCCTGTTAAAGACAAACTGCTGCTGACAGTCACCCACTCAGCAAAGGAAGACCACAATCCTCATCAGAGAACGTTGTCTTGAGAGTGATTTAAGAACAAATATGCCTTTCATCAATAGCTGGCATCAGTAGCTTATCCTCCCTCCCACCTTGTTCTATGAGAAAACAGATTTACTGAGGTTAGAGTTAGGAAGACTGAAAATATCGTTCTTCTTTGAATCTACCGCCAAAGTCCTATTTGCACTGCTTGAGGCATTCTCAGGCAATAAAAAACATCATTGCAAAACTCTGTTCTTACACTGCTCAATCACTACAGTATCTAAGCACCTTTCAGAACAGCATTAGGCAATACAATTAGCAATCTGTCATATGTGCTGCTTTCTCTCATGGGTACATCTATACACATTTCTCTTATGTAAATCTACACACATGCCTTTAGGTAGAGCACAGCATAATTATAAAGCTAAACTTGCCCCTCTCCAACACTGATGCTTTAAGTCTAAAATAAGTACCCACTAAGCGCTATTCTTTTGCTCTCGGTAAACTGAGGATAATAAAAGCTCATGTTATGTTTCCACATACAAGATTAATCAAATCCTTTTGGCTGGGATATTGTGTTTGTTTAAGAGCAAATGATCAGGCTGATAAAATCAGAGGTACATTGATTAAAGGGTATTTGATCACCAAGGTAGATCAGGAAAGCATTGCAAAATAACAGTGGTAGAAACTCAAATGAAGCAGAAATATTAATGCAAAGAAGGCCACAATGGATTTTTAATAAAGAAAACATTGCAGGCAAGCTGATGGTATCCAGCAAAAAAACCCAAAGATTTTAAGTATGGTATGATTTCTGTGCATATGCCGGTAAAAATGAATTAGTGTTAATCCTCAGTAAGATTCAGGTTTTCTTTTAGTATGGATCTCCTTAATTTCCTTCTCTCCCCCTCAACAGAACTTGCCAATCTGTATTTCCTCTGCACAGATCTGAGAAATAATGCTTTAGATTTAGCCGGTATCCAACAGCAAACATACCAACATTAATGTATCAGAGTTAACTGCTACCTGCAGAAAATGTCCTGGAAAAAGATCTTTGTCAAATTAGCAGCTAATGGAGACATTTCTCTGTCGCATGGTTAGAAGACACCCTCCTAGCCTTCAAAGGAAGTGTGTCCATGAGATGCCTTTGCTGCTTTTACAGGATCTACATGGGCGTGCAGGGTAAGCCCAGAGGGAACATAATACATGATCAAAGACCTGGATTGTGTACGAAGATTTAAAGACAGTCGCTGGATAAGCATGAAAAAGTAGTATGAAAACATGCTTTTCACGAATACACAAGGACGTGGAGAATACTGTATTTCTTTGTCTGGTAACTGTTATGCCCCAAGGGGAAGAGCACAAAAAGAACCATCCAGAGATGGCAAGGAAGGTGTACCCATTAGGACAGGAAGGCCTTTAAAAATATACAGCTTCTGTAAATGGTTTAATTTTCCTAAGGGAGACACCTTGTAGTTTTTGACCTAGACTGATAGACCTACTGACTCTCAAAGGAACCCACCTCTGGAGAGACACAAAAAACGTTATTACATAAAAAAACCCATGGAGGATTAATACAAGACAACAGATTTTTGCTTCCAGCTGCACAAAGTCACAAAGTTTAATGGTTGTTTTTAAATGCTTCCATACAATGGCCAGGTATCATCCACAAAACTGTCTCCAAACGAGTGTTTTGTTTATTTTATATTAATCAGTTACACTGCATTGGGCATTTTAAAAGACAACAGGCTGGAAAAAAGGGAAAAAACAGACATGTATGTCTAGAGAGCAGAGAGGAAAGTCTGGAAAAGCTACCTCTGAGAGTAACCATCAGAAGAGTGGAAATGCAAATACATATATTTTCAAACATACGTTTAGGTACCAGCTCTGTTGGTGCTGTAACATCTGCTTCTCTGTAACAGACTGTTGGATCCACAATGTCTGTGTCAGGAGGAGGGTAAGGTGGGGGTGGGGGGATCACTAACTGAGGTGGACCACGAGTGGTGCCTCTAGGAGGCTTTTGTGGCACCAGCCGTCCATCACCTACAGGGGGATCAATTGACTAGTTACTTCATTGCAAGATAATGATTGCTCTGTTTATTGTTAATTTTTTAAACACACATTGATTTTCCCTTACCCACATTCAAAGTCTCTCTGGATCTAACTCTGCTCTTATTTACCACAAAATAATTAAGGGAGAAGGAAAAGCTAGGTCTCTCTTAAGCCAACAGCAATGGGACCAGAACTGAGCCCAGCACATACATGTACATCACAACTAACAGTTAAAATCACCAGTTTTGGCAGACATAAGGAAGGAGAAAAAAAAAGTTTAACTTACAAAAAAAATGAAAAAAGCTATGTAAGGAAATGTGAAAAATGTGCTTTATTTTTATCTTCTTAAGTGCCAAACTGGCTGAATTTGTTGACCTCTAGGATAAGAGAGAGAACGAGGAAGATGTCTCAGGTCTGTACTTTGAAGCAGGTATCTTGACAGGTTTTTCTTTTCTTTTTCCGAGTAGGTGTTTTATTATTTTGACATTGTGGAGAAGTAGATGATTAAGCTGCTTTTTGCAAAACAACATTGTAAGCTATCAAAGGAAATGCTCATAACTTTGGCTGGTAGCTTATTTCAATACTATGTGCAATAACTAAATAAATACATGAACCTTTGTACTATATTAACCATTGCAATGTTAAAAAGCTGCTGCCAGTTTGTAGTGCACAGACCTAGAGCTACTGCAATCTGGAAAGTCCTTAGAGGCTCAAAGTGCACTGAGAAACCATGACTACCTGCTCATTCTGCTCTCATACCCTGCCTTAAGCACCTGCTGTGGTCAATGCTGAAGACGAATGCTGGCAGAGACAGACTTCTGGTCTGATCCATTCTGATCTCTGCTATATTCTTAGGCTCATGCTCTGGTGCTGCTGAGAAGGCAAGCAGCACTGAGAGGGAGGAAAAAAGATTAAACCATTATGATTTTCTACTTACAAGTCACTAGCTTCCAGAGATTCAAGACACAACTTAATGCTGGCAAATGTGCAGACCCTTTTTACTGCTTTGAGAAAACTGGCCACAATACTTTGGGGTCATAAGAAGTGATTCAGCATTGAATACCGAAGTGAATTCGCCAGCTTGAGAATATTTTTGATAGGATCTTTTGCTTTGATGTGGCTAACTACTTGGGAGATACATAGGTAGCTTTAATTCTTTTTCCACCATGTGGCTGCCTATTTCTTGCAGCACGTTTTTTCCCTCACTACAGTCTTGCTTTTTTCACAGCTTTTCTCTCTTGCTCTCAGAGCCATCTGTGCTTTCTCATCGTTTTCTTGCAAGGGCCCTGAAGAGAGGCTGTTTTACCAACCTTCCCTTGCTGTAACATTTTTTCTTGTTAATGAATGTATTCATTCAAGAAAGTATCAGAAAATGAAAAGCACTGAAGACAGGGCTACTGTGGGACAAGTTCTTTGTCAGTGTAAAATAAAAAGGCTCCATTAAAGTAAAAGATACTACAGAATCCTACATCAGCAGAGTCTGGCCAGCAAGCGCTTATGTACACAGTACTGAATGGACTAGAAGTGGCTCTGCTCTACTTTATTTCATCTGTAACATTCTAGGCACTGATACAAAATAAAACAGAACACTTACAAAAAGTTAAAGCACCAAATGTCATCAATAAGTGACCAGCAGTAGGGCAAAGCATGAGGAGTGACAGACTGTAACATCTGCAATGGTTAAAAGTAAGCCAATTTGCTGAAAACTCCTGTGTTATATGGCACAGAGATAACGTTCCCCTTAAAGGGTTTAAATAAGAGATGTCAATGGAGCCAAACATGTCACAAGATAATGGGACTCCTGATGTTACATAAATGCTGAGGCATTAAATGTGAAGCATTTACCGAAAATAAATGTTGGAACAAAGCCAAGAGGTTTCTTTCTAAACCGCAAGGCATTTGTAATGTAAGTGATTATGTATGACAGGATGTCATATCTGTATGTCTTAGGCACTTTATGAAACGTGAGGTCAAAGGCACGAACTGAAGTGCACTGAGTGCATTATGGCACTTGAAGAGTATTTCTCTTAATGTACTGAAAAATGAGTTCCAATATGTGGGGTTATTATCTCATATCTTTACCCATCATAAAATCACTTTGTTTGCTAAAAGCATAATCTTGAAGTCCTCACTTGGGCAAGTTCTCACCAATCTGAATAAGCTAGCAGTCAGATAACGACAGAGATCTGGGAGAACGTTCTTCAGTCTTCCAGTATAAGAGCAAATGTGGTGTCACAAACAGCTGAAGGCTAGAGAGTCTTTTGTTGTCTCCAGCTATGTACAGCATTCCTCTGAGACCACCAGTTCTCTTCTTCTACTGATTAGCTAAAGACTCATCAGAGAATGATAAATAATAAAACTGAGACTAAATTCAAAAGAAAAACTTCACTGAATATGGTCAGTTGATGTCAAACTGTTGGGAGGACTACAGGAAAATAAAATGTCTTCAGGCTTTAGGAACACGAAGAGATACTGAACCAGCTTGACGGTACTTCAGTTCTAGCAGAACCCCATGGCTTCTGATCCATTCAGTATTGCCTGGCCTACCTCCATGTAGTAGCATTTCCATTTACTATTTCCGTATTTCCATTTACTAGCAAAACCACCATGACCTTAAAGGCACAGAATAGGCCCAAGGCTACTGCTTTTGGACATCCAGCTTGTACCAAACATTCAAATCATCTGATGAGTGTTATCTGCCTTTTACTACCCTATGGAACTCTGAACGGTGCCATTAAAAAAAACAGATGTAATATACAAACACTTATTTCCAGACTTTCATTGTGCAGAGAAATGCATTTTCTTCCCCAAGTTACAAAAGCTTCCGAACTCACAGCATAGCAGAATTAAGGAAACTTCAAACAGTGAGCATTGAAAGCACATGCACAGGATTACACAGGAGAAAAGAATGCCTCTCACCCATTGTGCTCTTCCTTTTGTCTTCCCTCTCTTCTGTCCTGTTTGGCATGGCAGGAGTGGGTGGAGCAGATGCAGTTGGTGGAAGAGGGGCACGCCGCTTCTTTTTCTGTAAATCGTTTAGGGATGCTCCTTGTGAAATCTAGCAAAGTTGAAAAACAGGCATAGAAAAGGGTATGTTTTGTCAATGTTGTAAATTGTCAGTAACAAAAAAAAAAGTGATTGTCATATGACCTAATTTCTCAGCACAGTGTATTTATAATGAGCATTATAGTGAGAACTGGAGATTATAGAGACAGATCAGAAGAGGTATAGTAATATTGCACTCAGAGAAGGAAAGGGACATGAACTGCAGATGAATGTCACAGCAGAAATACCAGTCTGGAGACATTTAATGGTTTTGGTAAAAGGGAACTAGAGAGCCCAGCATTCAGCAGCACACAGTATGACACTACGTGTGTTGTTAAGTTTGAGCCACAGCATGACCTTGTTTTTCCATTGGTTTCTTCAGACCTTAAATTATGGTGAAATACTCCAATTGGTATGCATAGGGAATAAACTCTCTCTCATTTCTTTTATTTTCCTCTCAAATTCTTGTTTAAGGACTTCTGAAAGAAGAATCAGAATTGCAAGTTTGCTTGCATGATGATATGAGATCATACTGTACTCTATTTATGTCTACTGGACTTCACAGACATACTTTTGAAGATCTGTAACACTTTGGCTTCCAGTAATTGCAACATGCTGGCTGGCAAGCCAAGACTTCATTACTGTTTATGCTGCTTTTAAAAGTATGAAAAATTTTATTACAAATGACTTAGGTTTCACTGGGTTGCATAATATTTTCTGTAGCTTACTGGAACTTGGCTCTATTTCCTTTTTCCAGAAAAAAAATAATAATAAAAACACAAACATGTAGGAAAATCTGTTGAATTTTTGTATTTGAAAGGTACTGACAACACTAGACAGAACCAGGCTTAGCTGAAGCAGAGGGTAATGGGAGCTGCCCACAGACGGCATGCTGTTGGCACTCCTCAGTCTTCACTTGTGTGACTTCACTGCTCTGTCCACCCTGATACTCCCCATAGCTGAAGATACATAATATACAGAACTGCCTGGTCGTTTTCTAATATTTCAAAGGCCTAAACAATAATAATGATCTTTCCTTTAACCCAGAGGATTAATGAACCCTTAAAAATACATTTGTTGTGGGAGATTTCGTTAAACAAATAGTAGCTTTACACTGCTCAAAGCTATTATCAGAGTTCAGAGGAAAGGCACTCATTTATATGTGTCCTTTCCCATGTTGAGTGAAAACTCAGAGAATAAATGAATTTTACAAAGAGCAGGACATGCACAGAGCCTCCCTTGCTTAGCCTTCCTTTTTGAAAGCACTCAGGAGAGTCTTAGGTTATACACACAAACATCTTTCAGGATAATGCTTTAACCACCATGCCACATGACAACTGGACACTCTCCACCCCTTCTTGGTGAACCTGCACTCTGCATATGGAGAAACTTGGTAGTAAATGCACTGGACATAGAGCACGTTAACCAGGATGAGCTGCAGCTTTGTAGTAAACAGTTTCTATAAGGTGGAGGTGATGGAGGGTGGGAAAGAAAGGTGTCCTGGTCTTACTTCCTACTACCATGGATTACTTCTGCATTTTACACTAAATGTCTGCTGGATACAGCGCATGACTAAAGCCAGTGAGGCCAGTCTAGATAAACCTAGGCATAGTAAATGGGCGAGAATGTTAACAGTAACTAGTGATTTTGCAGACTTCAATTTTGGCCACCGAACTTCACAGAATTTTTAAAATTAGACTTATACCCAGAAAGAAGCACCAGGCCAAACGTTCAGGAATAGACACAGCAAAATTTTAGAGCTCCTCTGAAAAACTTCTGCCCAAAGCTATGATGTTGCTCCATAGTAAGACGGGGCACCTCTCCTGATGAAGAAACTGCCTGCCAGTGGTTAAGAACTGACTGCAGTTAACTGAAGTTGAACGCTACCCTCCCCCCCTCCCCCCCCCCAATTCTTATAGAGCCAGAATGCTCAATATTGAGCTGAACATGCGAAAATGTTCAGTGAAACAGACTCATCAGGCTTTGGTTTACAGAGGAGGAATTACATGGAGGACAGCTACCTAACGCTGCATTCTTCTCCATGTCTATTTGGGGCAACTGGCAAATAGGCACTTGGAAAAAACATCACATTCTTCTGCACTGCATTGTAAATAACTAAACACGTGAACATTTAATATTGTATCTTGATTCTTCAGGACACTGCCTTACAAAAAAAAGAAAATTATCGAAGAGGTGACTTCAATTAATCTGACTAGCAAAGTCTTCAAAATTCAGTAGCTATGGAGAACCTGAATCATCTGGGAGATAGGTAGCATCTGAACTTCCCCAACACTTCACAAGCACAAGCCATGACTTTTGCAAATATTTAATGGCATTTTGCAGCTTCCACATTCACTCCTGTCTCTCCAGACAGAAAGGTCTGGAGGACCTTACTTAAGGAGAAAAAATGGATGGACTGGTCATTTAAAAGATAAGTCTAGGAAAACAGTAAGGAAACGTGTTTCCACTTGAAACGGTAGAGATCACTAATCACCCTTCCTCAAGTATCAGATGAGTTAAGGATGTTAGTTTGGTACAGTCAAATTCCTCAGATACATTACTGCTTTACTAAGAAAGGATCCTTGTTAGAAGCCAGTTTATCTTTTTCAGCTCTATGCATTCTTATTTAGTTGAATCCTCTGAGGAACCTTGAATCTTCTGAGACATATGTATGAACATGCTGCTACAGCTACAGAAAAGGCTAGAAAACAGTGTACAACTGCAATAATGTAAGTTTGGTCAAATACACACAAAAAATGCTTTTATTATACTGTCAGCTAAGTGCAGCATACTTCACAAACACCATAAAGAAGATGAAATGCTTGTTTAAAGTCAGCTACACTACAATGTATATAAGAAGTGTCTAGTGCAAGAACAGGCCATAAAAATTGTTAAAAGTAGTTCGCTAACGCTAGCCTCGGTAAACCTATGAGGCTAAACATAAATGGAAAAAAACACAAAGAACATTGTTTCTTTCTTACAATTGCATATACCAAAACAATACAACTTGAAAATAATTTGTTATGGCTGGTTGCTTCTTTTATAAAGAAATGAAGCCTTATGCTTCACCTATATAGCATTTCTAACTAGAAGAAATTATTAGGTCAGCTTCTGTCACACAAGGAATACATAATTTTTAAAGATGTTAATAAGTGTTCTCTGACTATAATTAATGCCATCAACTGAGCTAGAGATGAATAAAGTGGGTGAAAAGGACCTAAGTCTGACAAATAGTGTCACTTCTGTTCCCATATTGATGAGAACATATATGACCCAAAGAACAATTTTCCATTAAATTCATGTCATGGCTCACACACTGTTTGAAAAATACTTCCAATATTGCAGACAAAATATCTGAGGAATGTGCTGAACGTGTTTTCCTTCCGTGAAAGCTTAACATCTTTATTAAAATTTGAGGGCTTTAGATAAGATTTTAGAATATCTTTAGAGCATAACAACAACAATATGGGGAGATTATGTGTCAAAATTGTGTGGAAAAGAATCCTAAAAGGCTAATGCTTGAAATTTTCCATCAGTAGCATTTGACAGACACCTTACTTGCTGAAGGCCTGTGGATACTGTAAGAGTGGATGTGTAAATTGAGGTTGACTTCCCTCATGCGTAAGAGTCCAGTATTTTCTTTGGGTTAGGTTGCACTGAATATGAATTCATGAAAAATATTAATGGAGGCCCAGGGAAACAAAAGCCACCACCACCAAAAATTCATCAAGCATTCAAAGACAAGGAGGTTCTCAGATAAATTTTCAATGTGAGCTCCTCTGCTTTGCCTTGCCTGTCCTCTACGTACAGGTCAGCCACTGGTTTTGCATATATCAACCCTTTCCTATTAATCTTTCTAACATGAAAGTTTATCTGTGCAAGTACTTGCTAAGTCATCTGGCAAATGCCACCTTTCTTTTATTCACAGACCAAATTAGGCCTAAATTTACTGCAGGTTTACTGCGCCCAAAACTGAGCCTCCTTCTGTAAGACAGAAACTATATCATTAATTTGTGCTCCTCTGTCCCTCAGTATGTACCAACATTGATAACCCACTTGATGACACTGACTACGTATCTCGGTTGTCTGAATCACTACTTTGACCAAGAAGGAAATCTCACTCTACTGTCTCCAAAGACAGATTAAAGACTCTACAATAGCATACTCAGAGAGCCACACATACCCAAGCCTGTTCCCTTAAGGACAGCCCACATACTCTTGCCGTAGATGGTAGAGAAAAAGGGACTGGGCTTAATGTAACCTTGGAAAGTGCACAAGTGGACATACAAGAGACACATACTTTCCGCAGGACTGAGAAAGAGCTTGGAAAAAAGCTGGGTGATCTCCATGCAGAAGCACAACTAAGAACAAGTAAGGAAGAACAACTTTAAAACTGCCATGGACAGACTTTCTTGGACTTGCACACTAAAAGCAAACAGCACCTTCTTGAGTTACCTGGAACAGGTTTTCCCTGAACAACTGCAGGTATCTGTGTTGTAGTTGGCATCCACACTTACTGGAGAAAGCCTGGATGACTGACAGACAGATCTGAACAGTTCTAAGTGTGCTTTAACAGAAAAACCCCTCAGTGGATCTAGTCAATACATGATTGAGATATTTAAAAAAAAAGTGCATAGTTTGTGTTTCAAAATCCAAACAACTCTTCTCAATGTTTTCATAAACATTACAAGAAATGCTTGTCTTACAGCAACAGATTTTTCCTTTGAGTCTCACTTCTATCATTTTGCCATATAAAAGGAAAAATGGAAACTTGAAAACCTAACAATTTTCCAGGTTTGCTATTTAGCAAAATCCTCCTTACAGCAATTTTTTCCCTGCTCAAACATTGTAGCTACAGCTGATACACATACTCTATCAGCAATAGGATTATGTCTGGAATAAGGATTGTTTTTAAGGGATGTCCCATGGTGGTTTAGCATACACAAATAAAAAATTCTATAGTATATGATATAAACTGTGTGAAGAAAGCTCATATACTCTCTTGCTGCTTTCTCCTTTTTATGCAAAATTACACGTCAGGATCTTTTGTTGTTTTATAAAACAACTTCTCTCTAATTCGTATACGAAATGTCTTGTTCAGGGAAACAGTGAGTGATTGTTTGTAGAAATTATTTTTAGAAGTAAATAAAAAGGACTGGAAAAAGAACACATGGATTCAATCACTGGCATGCCCTGACTACAAACTGGTTTCCATCATCCAACACTGACTAGACACACACTCTGATTTAAGCAAGCCAGATTCTGATACACCTGCTGGTGATGATACTGTGTGGGGTCAGAATGCCTATCAAATTACGAGAGTGTTTAAATATGATCCACAGAAAAATTCAGAGCTAAGTTGTAACTGAACAAACAACAGTATCACCACAAACTGTATGTGGGACCATCCCAACCCTCTTCCCTTCACAAAGAATTTTAAGAAATCTTGAAGTAATTAGAAGTCATTTTACAAGAAGCTCTAGAATTAAAAAGACATATCTTATTAACCAGTTTTAAACTCTTGATAGAACCATAACTGCACCGATCCTTTATAGCATTGTATGAAAGACAAGTGGTAGGTTAGTATGTGAGTAAGATTTATGGCTTCAGAGTTTTTAAAAATATTTTGCTGTGATTTTGTACATAATTTAAAGCAGTTGAGAAGAAAACATTTTGATCCAAGAGGAACCATTCTAAGAAAATCAGAGAGATAAATCTTTCAGTTGCAGAATGGAGACATAAATCTGTCCACTAAACTTGATGATATAAAAGCTATTCTATCCAGCCCATTCTGCATTTTCACAGGCCAACAGATGCTTCAACATGCCTAGCACTAGAAACCACAAGAAGTCCCAATTGAACATTAATGTGTCTTAAACAACATTTACTCATATGTCTAATATTCCCTGGACAGATCATACATTATTAGGCTTTTCACTGGCATACACGGACAAAGGAAAATTCAGGGAGCTCTCAAACAAACTGGGTGTATGAGCAATTCATGAGGCTGACCACTGTAAGTTACATCGCATTAAACTGTCTATTCAGCACTGAACTTCTCTACCTTGTTTCCTTATTTGGCAGTACCCCATTTCATTTGATTAAAAACTGAATGTTTAATCCACAAGTACGTTACAAACAGCCTTCAAAGACAGCAGTCTGATGTCTCCCAAAAACATGTCCTTATGTTGCAGAATGCATTTATGTGGGTTATTTAAAATGCTTGCTAGGATCTCATGCAATGCAACAACTTATTGCAAAAACAACATACACAGAGGTACTAAAAAATCTGGCACATGGAAACAGTTTTAAAGAGGATATTATTTGAAAAAATTGTCATTTTGGTAAAATGCACAGAAATAACTACACTTCAGAAATTAGCAAGCAGTTTCTCTGGATCGGTCATTTTAGTTCTGTACATCCTGATTTTTCAGTGTTGGATCTCACAAACCTGACAACAAAATGAATAATAATAAACCTAAAGGGAGATTTTTAAATAAGCCACACGAATAAGCATGCTGTGATACTAAGACTGACGTTTGGACTGACTGGACCCAATAGCTTGTGTTACAATGGACACACCACTCTTACATGGAACAAGTTTAGATGGGAGATTGCCACCCTACTGTCAACATGAGTTCAAGCCTACAATGTAACAGCAACTAACTCTTCAAGCAGAGCAACCATGTTTGTGTCCTGACACAACACTGCTCTGTATCAGGGGTTTCCTCCTGACTTTGAAGCTCTGCATCATGCTTCCTTGTACTGTGTTTGGCCCATGTGGTGGCTGCACCCCAGCCATACTCATGGCTTCAGCTTCTGAGCTGCTTTGCTCCTGGAAGTGTTCAGGCATTGCGTTAAGTGGGAAGTCTGGCTTGTAACTAGAGTGCAAACTGTATTGCTCTTCTGAAAATACCTGTACCAGTAACATTTTAATCAGATGCCACAAAATATTGTATAATTTTGCCTACTTTTATGCTGCTTAATTTCAAATTAATTTTTTCTCATTTTATGATTCTGGTATTAAACAGGGTTTTGTAATGAAATTTAGTATTATCAAAAATCAAGCTGTGACTGCAAAAACATCTCAGTCTGAATAACAGACAAAAACCTCAGCATTACTGGATTTTACAGAAATTGCTATGCTCTTGCTATTTTATTCATAAAATGAGGAAGACGAAAGCCAAGGATGTCCTTGAATACTCAGCTGATTGGCGACAGAAAGCTAAATCAGTTGACACAAGAAAGCCTCTATAAGGTGAAGGGGCAAGCTCATTTTTCCATCTGTTTTTATTGGACACACCCTTTGTGAAATGTCATGGTCAAGGGCAGTTAAAAATTAATGTCATTCTAATCTTCTTTAAACATTTTAACTTGTTCAGTTAAATGTGTCAGACAGGAAACTATCCATAAACAAATCTGAGATGTTAAGTTACTAAGATAGCTGTGATTTCCTTCTTTTGCAAAATCTCATTACTAGCTGCAATATTATTTCCACTCAAGGAAGTCACTCTACAACACCAAATATTTTCACATGCATTGAAACATGTAGACTACACAAGTCTGCGGATGTTTGCTTTGGCAAAGAATTGAACTTCCTCTGTTTCTCTGAATACAATGTAATCCTCCTCATTTATGTCTTCACTGGGGGGGGAGAACAACAAAAAACCCTCAAACACTTACAAATCACATTTTAAAACCACCACAAACTGATATGCTACTAAGATTCATTTCTCCTTTAGAGAAGTTAAACAAAAAAGGCAAAAACCACCTCCAAATTTTCATTCATATTTGTGCTTATCTTTTTAGTTAGAGCAATACAATTAATAGAACAAATGAACATTAGTAAGCATTTAAAATACATAGTAGGACTGCAGCTCATATTTCTTCTGACAACTGTCAAGAAGTTTGACACAATCAATGTCTTCTCCTTGAGTCACTGCCTTTGGGAAAGGCACTGGCCTACGGATTTTATGTATCATCTTTTCTTCCTCAGTCTCACATCCAGGCTGGCTGATTGATTGATCTGCTTGTCCATCCTTAAAAATCTGAGAAATGTTATAAGCCAACTGAAGACCAGCAAAATTTATTTTGCATCTTTGTCCAATTTTCTGCCAAGAGGATAGGCTGTAGCTTAATCTCTGTTAGGGCTAGAAAGTGGAAGGCAATTATACAAACGTTTGACTAGGAACAAGGAGAACCATACTCTATTGCCACTAAGCGACATACCTCCCCAGAGCTCAGGTTTTCCTCTACACTTACAATACTCTTGCGGAGTTGAATTTCTAGTGCTTAGCACTAAGTCCTAGGCAATCACCTCAGAAGTCTTCTCAATTTAGAGAAAAACATACCTGAATTATTTCTAGTGTGCAACCGCCTTATATCAGCCCTCCCCATCTGCAGGCCACAGAATGCTTGGGAAACCTGGTTTGGGTGCTAAGAGAAGTGACAGTTTTCAATTCCTTTCCAATTTCATAGAACCATAGAGTGGTTTGAGTTAGAAGAGACCTTTAAAGATCATCTAGTCTATGCCACCCCTTCACACTGCCCCCTGCAAATTTCCATTCAAGTCTAGTTCCTTCCAGCACTTACAAACGTAAGCTAGAAGCCCCTACTTCCACAATCTTCAGAAACCAAGAAGAAGGGGGAATAGCAAAGTGTTACCACAGTGTCAATTAGATGTATTACTAGGGAC
The DNA here is from genome assembly GCA_034782735.1 of Sagittarius serpentarius. NCBI lineage: Eukaryota > Metazoa > Chordata > Aves > Accipitriformes > Sagittariidae > Sagittarius > Sagittarius serpentarius. The sequence goes on along the minus strand of JAVKLA010000047.1, from coordinate 21,155,929 downwards.
TGTAGCGTAACATGCCTCTACATCAAGCTACCCTTTCAAGTATAAGATTTTTATCATACAAAACTACAAACAGACTCTGCTGTGAAGATTTGTTAGAGAAACCCACCATGGCACTTGGCTTGCTATCCACGCCTCAAAGTGTCAGTGACATAGAGCTGAGCAGGACTCGGGTATTCTGTTGAGCTATGATATTCTGATTAAGATGAGCACACTGCAAACAAATGAGGTGTCTATTTGTCCCAGTGACCTGCACCATCCATCCTCTAAAGAGGTGAAAAACTGAAGTGGTATGCAGTCAGAGGAACTGGATTTGCATTCCCCTCTCCCCACTTCTATTACTTTTGTGATATGACTGTGAATAGACCTCAAAAAATAGCATGAAGTAGCAGAGAACAGTTTTTACTAGATTAAGAGTGGTGATGTTTTTCCTTGCTTTCTTGTTTGGCTAAACAATGACCAGAATGCAATGCTATTAAGCCATTACATTAAACTCGATTTACACAGCACACATTTACTTAGCTAATTTTTCTATTCTATAATTTTTTTACCTTTTTAATTTAGGATCTAAGAAAGGTGGAGTTAAAAGCAAAATCTAAGAAGCAGCACAAACCCAGTTTCTAAATTAAGCATGGTGTTAGGGTCATTTTCATTGCATACCGAACGCCAGTTCTTCAGAAGCCTTGCTGCTTAAAATGATCTTTGTCTATTAACTTCCCCTAAATGCCTTGCCCAACAAAGTCCAATAATTACTTGACACATCCTTTCTCTTTAATGAGAGTTAAAGCTTATGATGACATCAGCCTGTCCTATTTCTCTGTGACTTGCAAGCCAGCTGAAGTTTACTTACTAAATGTTGCAACCCTGCCAAAATACAGGGCTGCATAGAACAGTATGTTCAGGCCCTGATGTCTTGCCAGTTTTCAATGAAGTGCTTGAGAGAGACCACATGTGGAGGTCAAGTGATACTATCATGATCTCACCAGATGGTAAGTTGTGGTATTATTCCCAAGGCAGGTAGTATAGTCTGTTCAGAAACAGTTGGCAGGTGATCCATGAACTCACAGCCAGAAGCAACTGGATTATTGCAAAAGATCAAGAACGCTATTGATGTTGGTGAAAAGACCATTCCAAGAATTTTTCTTGCATGTAATTCAAGGACTCAATTCTCAAGATGTACGTTTTCTTGCAAAAAAATAAACGGATCAATTTTATTAACTGCTGTCTTAAATCAGAAGCCCTCCTGTCAAACAAATCTTGTATTCTTGCATGATTATTATGTGATGTAAATTAAATGGTAATATAAAGACACTGCAAGCTCACCTTGCTTGGGTTCTTGTACACATATTAAGGATCATCAGGTCACTCTAACTTGGATGTCAATTCAGAGGTACCTACACAGGTTAGAGTGCAGGACTGGACTACTTTACAGAGAACAACAGGAAAGCAGAGGAGGAATCTTACGAAATTTTGTAGATTACATCCTCCCACCCCTCTACAGTAACAGCCTATCCAAGTCAAAACGTGAAACATTCGGCACTTCACACAATCCAGCCTTCAGTTGAAGCAGGTAAGCAATTGAAATCGTAACTGAACTGACATTGCTACTATTTCCTGGAAGAAGCTGCAAAAAACCTGTTTCTTAAAATGCAATAAAGCCACACAGTGGACTCCTCTTATGAAGCAGCAGCTTTTTTACCCAAGCTAAACAAACAGTATTCTCCTTTCAAAAACAGACATGATTTTAAAGCAGACTTTAAAATTTTAAGTTCCTCTATTGCAAAATCTATTAATTGACCATGAACTTTATCTGAGTAAAGTCAGATTCTCAAAGGACCAGTGCAAAAGCAGTCTTACCTCCCCTTGCACTTCTAAGAGGCTGCACCTTTTGGCTAACATCAAAACCTCCACTGAAATTCTGCACTAACATCTTCTTTCTTACTGGCCAAACTTCAGAAAAAAATACAATCAACTGCACTTCGTCACTTCGTGACTGAGAAAGCTAAGAGTCCTTTTAATTAATTCATCACACTGGGACACTTTATTTAAAATTATGGGATGAAAGAGTTGGAAAGTAAGTATATTAATTACAAATTAAAAAAAAAAGAGGGACACAAAACCTCCTGGAAAATAAGTTGATTGCCTAAAAAAAAGTTGCCTCAAGTTTTTAAAATGGGACACATGCTGCTAGTAAATAAATATGCAGCAACAGGAGGCTGAACATTAGGAACTCTAAAGAGGATGGGTGGCAATTTGGACTGAAACTATGGAATTTCTGTAGGTGTATAGAGAAGAAAATACTGTAATATAATATTCAAATGTAACATACCCTTAACTGATACTCTTTGAAGATGTTGAGAAAGTAGTCACTAGAGTGCATGTATCATCTAGCTGTAGCCTTTGATAACTACTTTAAAAGAATTAACGTTTGACTAAGTATGCATATAACAGAATTAATTTTTAGAGCTGTTCTCATAAAAAGAAGTACAAATTACTCCCTTTCACTAGCAGCTTTTTTGGAGCCTAAATTTGATGCTTTACGTGACAGCAAGATAAGCCTTCAGCATTCACTGCACTTTTCTCTCTTTCTCTTAATTTGGGCCTGCATAATTTATCCAAACTGGAGTGTACTTGTTCAGCTAAATTAAGCATCCAGACTGCACAGCACACATTATCTGATGTTCTGTCAGCTGGTTTCATGTTTGCCATCTGAGCATTGTTTTGTCAGACATGCAAAGAACAAGTCTGGATACTTCCCATTCAGCTAACTGAATGTCCTCTTTAAAGCTCTTTAGGGAAAAATGAACAAATCACCTTCAAATTGGAAATTAATTGTTCTGTATTCTAACTTCTTAGTCATTTACTGCAGTGTAGGGCATTTTAAGGACCACAGATCTCTTTTACTACTCACTCTCGTTTCTACTAATTGGTTCTGGTACATCTTGATAATGGACTCTGCAATAGGATAGCACTAGCCAGGTTCAGCTGCAGTGGAAATATTAAGTAGGTAAAACTTTTCAGGTTTATGACCGGTTACAAAGATGATTGTTTCTATAAAACTTAATGTATGTCATCACAAAATTTCATGTCTGTGAAGGGCAACAGTTTGTACATGGCTTTTTCAACACAAGGCAATTTTTCAACACAAGGCAATTAACTGGAAGTCATTAAGAGAAGCTCCACCCTTATACACTCTTCTTAAAGAAATACTGCCCAATCCTTTGGGCAAAAGTGGATGGATCCATGAAAGCAGCACATCATAAGAGATCAACTTGACTTGCTATCTCCTGAAAGTCAGAAATATCATTTGCTGACAAAACAATAGCCCCATCACTGCACAAGAGAGAAGTGTCCCAACAGTTCCTTCCTCAGAGGACTTGCACTCTAGAGAATACCTGGTATGCACCTGTATCTAACACTGATTTCAAATGGAATGGGATCAAGTCTTTCATGCAGCTTATGTTGTCAGTGAAAGGCCCATGTCCAACAGAGCGCACTGGACATCACCCATATAGCTCCCAGCTACCTGTAATTTGACCTGCATACCTGCACATCAGTATTTTGAAATGCAGCCCAGAGGGGCTGCAAATATGACCCTCAGAGTCCTGTAGGGCTCTTTGATAGTGCAGTTACAGCATGAAGTTGTAACATGTATACTAGGCAAGTTGCTTTACAGTTCATGTTGGAAAATTCTTACTGCTTATATGATTTACTGGCAAACCTTACGGCCTCATTCTGCAAGTGCAAAGTTTTGCACTTATGAGCACAAAACAAAGAGAGCGATGACTGGGAATAGCCATCAAAGACAGCTGTTTCTGTTTTTAACAAGAGACATGTTGCCTGCTTATCAAACTACCAGTGATAAGAAGACCTAGTGAAGGCACTGAGAATGCTGCCAGTGACTTTCCTGGGGTGGTATCAATCATATAGGAAACAAATATTTAGGTACAAATCTCTTCAGTATTTTCCAAAAATAGCTGAACTGGGTTAGATCAAGGGTTCTACTCAGGCTTCTGTATCAGACTGTGGCAAGCACCTAGAAGACAGCAGAAGAAAAGCGAACATATGTTGGATACTACCTTCTCCCTAATACTTGTGCAGCCACTCACGATCTTCATGGCAGGGACTTCCTGGTGTGGTTTATACTTAAAAATTCGCAACATACTTGTCATCCTTGCAGCATTTGTTCAGTCTCCACTTGAGCCCATGTAGACTTTTAGCGCCCACATGAACCCTTGGCAAGGAGTTCCGCAGATGTACTGCTTGCATGAAGAACCACACTCTTTGGTTTTGTGTGGTTTGTCTGTTTTCTACTAGGTTCAAATGTTCTTGTAAAGGCTGGTTGAACAGTCAAATCCCTATCCATAGTCTTCATGCCACTTTTTCAAGATGAAGAATCATGGTTTACTTAAGTTGTACAGCTGCCCCTGTATTAAGCTAACTCCATACATTTGATCACCCTTGATACCCTTCCACTAGTTTCTTCTGTAATACCCTTCTGACACAAGGGGAACACTGTTGTAGTATTTAAGATGGCATAATAAAGCTCACAATACAGTGGTGTAAAAAAGTTCTCTTTGTACCCTCTTTTCCTCTGCTAAAACGCTCTGCATATGATTTGCTTTGTTGATTGCTATTGAGCTTTGAGATGACTTTTTTCAAAGACGCATGTCTTACGATCTTAAGGTCTTCCTAACTGGTTACTGCCAGCTGAGAGACCAGTATTTTTCTAGGTACTAGGGAAAACTCAGAGTGGTCTTTTCTCATGTATATCACTCCACACTTACTTACCTACACAGAATTTTACTTGCTTTCACCTGCAAGTGCTGCCAGCACTCAACCTCATAAGGTCTTTCAACAGTTGTTCTTCATACTCAGCCTTTGTCCTTACCATCTGGATAACTCAAGTACCAGCAACAAAGTTTGTCACTTCACTGTTTTTTTCCAGGTCACTTCTTAATATATGAGGAGTATGGATCCTCAAATACTCCAAAGCTGTTGCAGCCACTACATGAGGGGATCATTTACTCCTAACTCGCGATTCCTCTTTTCTTTACTGTCAGTTATTTAAGAGTAAGATGACCTTCCTCACTATGGAATTTAGACTTGGTTTCCTTAAGAAATCCCTGGTGAGGGAACTCGGTGGAAGCTTTGTGGAAACCCAGACAGACTGTATCAACCAGATCACACATACCCATCTGTTTGTTGAATGTGTCAACAGCACTCTAAGAGAGTTGTAAGGCAGGGTTTCTGTTTTACTAAAGCTACGTTTACCCTATTCATTATCTTCACACAGATGCCAACTAGTTAAGTTCTCTTATATTTCTAGTAATTTTTCCACTACATAAGGCACAATAGGAGGCTTATAGTTTTCTTGATTTCCCTTATACTTTGCAAACACCAACTCTACTTCCACCTTTTTTCTCTGAATTTCTTGATGAAAACCCAAAATGTGGCATCGGTAGCATGTGGCAATACTATTCAGTAATATTTTCTCTATTTCTTTGCTCCACACAGTAGAAAGACTTAATGCAGATACGGCTATTTTATACAATCTTTTCCATTTCAGATAGCACTGCAGTCTCCAGTGCATCATCTTGAGAATACTTCGCACAGCTGCTGCTCAGACAAAGAAACTAGAGCGCATTCCTTAGACAAAGGAACTAAAGTGCATACCTTATCTACGTTATTGGACAAGCTTGATGTTCATTATCTGCTTATGTGGGCAACCTTAACCTCTGAAGAAGGTAAAGCAAAGTTGAACTGTTTTACCACCCTAGGAGAACAGCAGGCAATTCTCTGGCCAAAAAGTAAGGCAGTACTTATGTCAGTGTGGCAAAACAAATGATTTTTATATGTCTCTATGAGCAAAGGAAAAAGACCACATCATACCCATAATCTCTCAACATCTATAGAAATGCATAAATGAAGTAAATAACCTTCTAAATAAAATTTCAGAGAGAATGACTGGAATAAAAGCCCCAAAGAGAGATGGATACTAAAAGCCTAATGGAAAGTTTCATAATTACCATGCAGTATTTACAGCCTAGTACATGCAAAATAAATGATTGCTACATGAATTTGATGTGAAATACAGAGAAATCGATACAATCTCCATTTTTAACTGGTTTATCTATTAATTATCTATCTGTCTGTATTAACAGAGATAGACTCAGCTGCTCTTTGACCTTATCAAAATACCGCCTCATGCCAATTGTGTAAGAAGTCCTCAGCCTCTTAATCTGGCATTGTACAGCAGTACAGTGTGCACTCCAGCACCTAATATCCAAACTCAAACAAACACAAAGACATCTCATATGTTTTTGACTACCGGCTGACTTCTTAAAAAAAAAAAAAAGTTTCTACTTTAAGCCTTACGTAGCTTGAGCACCTGAACAGTATTCTGGAGAAAAAGCATCTTTAATAAAGATTCAATATCCCTGCCCTCATCATAAAAATGCTGTCAAGAGATATCATGCATGGCCTGAGAATTCTAACAAGTCTGCCACCAAAACTGGAGACGATCATAGCTAACACTCATGATATCCTCAGTTAACGAACAAAGACAAAGGAACTTTTAAAAATAACATGCACCATTCACATTTCAGGCCTTCTTCGTGCACAAAAAGAAAATCAAACCAGAACAAACGAAAAAGCTGTACAAAGCCAGTCATTAAATTCCTTTTAATCAACATTTTAAAAAATTTTAAAAGTCAGTCAAATGTTCTCCCTCCTCCTTCGGAACAAATCCTGCTTCAATATCCTCAGGGAACTTACAAAAACCTGAGAAGTAACCTAGAAGATGCAGTATTTTGTAGAAGCAAAAGACACATTTTGAAAAACAGCTTTTTCCTACAGCAGAAGCTGATTCATTGCATCCTTCCTCAGAATGTGAAAAAAGTATCTGTTATTCTCAAAGGAGACTTCTGGATGCTCCACAGAAAAAAAAACCAAAGCAAAACAAAAATATATTCACAGAGCACTTAAGGGAGAAAGGAAATGTGTCATAAGAGAAAGGTTGAGAAGACCTCACCCAGAAGACCTTTGAGTCAAAAGAAACCTCCCTTCCTCTCTGAAAGATGATAAAAAAAACATGCACTTATATCTTGTTGACTTCTAGTAGACATTTCTGGCTTAGGTGTAACCTATGAAAGGGAGATAACTAATCTGAGTCCATTCACCCTTTTGCTGAATTCTGGGCTCCTTATTAAAACAGAATACAACTGTCAGATTGTCTCCACCATGAACTGCTCATTACCTTTCACCTCATACAAAAGTACAGAAAAAGGTATAAGGTAAAAGGGAAGAAAATACCTACAGCATAAGACTATTCCGCTGCAGTATGAAAAACACACCCCACCCCCCCACCCCCCCCCAAGTACAACTACAATAATTTCTACAAAAGTAGGATCAACCAACTAGGTAAATGTAAAGCAATTTGAAACTTTTCCTCTTGGGACACAGGACTCTGATCAGACTGGAGTTTTCACAATAATGAATTACAGCACATGCACAAAGAAAAGGTAGAATACAGTAAGCTGGTAAGAGTACGGTTTTTATAGAGGTGATCACAGCAGATGTTAATCAAGCAGGTTTTAGACACCTGCCTACGATAAATCTCAGTTCTGTAGGTAACCGTGGTAGATGTTCTTATCCAGTTGTGATTCTTCTGTCCCTCAACTTCCCTACAATTGCAGTGCCTGTTGGTATCATGCCTCTCCCATAAAATGATGCTTCTGACAGGCTGTCATCTGCCCAAACATAGGTTCTTTCTAAGCGCTCAGCTGTTTCTCAGATGAAAAGCCAACTGCAGGAGTATTATCATTTGAAATACCAGATTTATATGAAATCCCCAGGGACAAAGCAGATTAAAGAAACTTTAAGTCACAGGGCATGCAGATGGAGAGCTCTACGGACAGTATCCTTACTGACACAGCTGTACATACTAGGAACATACCTTACTCTACACTGTTCTACAGGATCTGTATTCATTGCTTCAGGGCTTAATTTGCAGCCTCAGGGATATATGTCATTTTGAAAACCTGACGAGAACAGCAGTAACAGTGGGATTTCATACCAATCAAGATTATCCTTGCAGTCAGCTAAACACCAATCTGTGGCATTAGATTACGAAGATGTAAGGTAGAAGAGTGGTAATCACTTTGTGCAAACATGCAGGATATCTGTGCAAAAAAACCCGCTGTACTGGGGGGACATTAGTGGAAGAAATACTTGCTTTGCTCATATTTTTGTATTAACAATCTCAATTTAAACTCCTTTTGCAACAGAAGGTGGCACAGTGAAAAAATAATATGATATTAAAATCACAGTGGCCGGATAATGAGTTGCTGAGCAACCAGACGTAGCTTCTGACATCTTAAAAGTTCAGAAAACATCAAGCTACAAACTAAGCTTCCTAATTATGGACAGCTGAGCTAACCATTTCTAAAAATCTTGGCCACTGTTTTAAAATACATTTTACTTCTAAGGAAGATAATGAGTCACATTTCCAAGTGGCTTCCAAGCCCATGCCTGTAGCATACACACACACACACACATGGGCAATTTGAGAACTGCAAATTCAGGGACTGATTCTGGAAATTTGGGTGAGTCTATGGTTTAATAATGCATTTTAAAAATTTAATATGTTAATTATGATTTCAATATAATTTTATTCATACATTTCCTTCACTGTCTGTCCTTTATTTTTACTACTTGAACATTATTCTGTGGTTCTTGCTGGCAGAATGAATTCCGGGCGTGCTTTCACTATATGCTGTGCTCATTTGTAATGTCATTGAAAGTATTTCAGGGTTGCCTGCAGATGGGCACAAATTCAATGGCTTTCAGCAGGACATTGCACTAGAGTATTTCTTCCTTTTGACATGCTCTTAATATGCTCAATCAACCAGAGGGGACCTAACCTTTCAGTCACTGGTGTATTCTATTTACATTGGTTTATGTATAAAAGGACAGTGAATAGTACTGTAACACAAATTCTGCTGTGAGAAAGGCATCCCTACCAAAGGCATGAAAATGCTACTAAATGGCTAGGATGCCTAACCCTGTGTCCTGCAAGCTCCACAGCACTCCTGTCAACTACTGCCAGTAGAATCATAACTTTTTCACTGCAATATGGAACAAACGTCGCAGGAAGCTTCCATCTCCAACAGGAGCACAGAAACACTTGAAAAGTAAAAAAAAGAAAGAAGAAAAACCCTACGTGGTGGTCAGTATTAGAAATCACCAACTAAGATGGCAAAAAATAACATTTCCTCTGCATTTCCACATTTTTAATTTCCTTCCATTTAATAAGATGTACAGCAAATACTGGAAGTATCTTTTCTATATAAACAAGAAATTCAGCAAATTTTTAGTGTGAGTAACTTATTTTCTCCAGGAAAGATATGAAAGTCTCATTTATATTTGTTCATGTTAAAATGATTCTCTTAAAGCTGAACTTCTCATTTAGGCATAACATTGGTCATAAAAAACTAGAGGTAGGGAGAAAGAAACCTGCCAGCAATGATCTGAGTAAGCCTGTGACTCTCTTTGGCTGCAATATTCCTTTTTATTCATGTGAGTAAGCCTCTTCAATGAGTAAGTTATTCTTGTTGAGGAAACATCAGCCTTGACAAAACACTGGAGGCAAGTAGTCTGCTCTAAAGGTATGGCCTTGATCAAGAATGGGGAGTCAACAACTGTCCTCAGCAACCCAAGTTTGACATCTAAATGGAGAAGAGAGGAACATAAGAAGCAAGGCAAACCCCACAGTAGTCGCATATGTTAGTCTACAGCAACCTCCAGGAAACTGTATAAACATGGAAATAAACCTGAAAATTGTACTGGTTTATACTGGAACCTTCTGGAAGTGTGAGGCCGGTTTCTCACCTGCAGTAAAAGCAATGATACAATTTTTATTTAAACCCACTGTCTTGCCATATGACAACCACAATTAAAATATATGAAACAAATGTTAGAATATTGTATCTGTTACATCATTCTATTCTTCTATTAGTACTGGAATCTGACTGGCTAGTAACAAATCCCAGGTGCCTCCTGTTACATCTATATATTATATCAAAGTGCTTCTGTTCTGAAAATTGCAGCAGCTGAAATAGCACGCAGCTCCTTTATCACAGTCTACAAGCTGCATTTCTGGCTTCTGGAGTTGACATCAGAGCTGTTATACAGATGAAGGCACTGAAGAGCCTTCTTTTAATTCTGATGTTGTCTCCAAAAAGCCTCATGATTTTATTGTGAATAAACCACTGCATTTCATAGAAAAGGCTCTTACAGAAAGTGCCTAAGGCCTTCTTTATCATCCCCTCTCGCTCCAATTTCTGTATTTCCCCATACATGCTAAAAAAATAAAAGTAATTATTCCCATAAACTAATTCGCCAGTGTACAATACTCTTGACCTCCAAAAGAAATACTCAATTCGACAGTTCTCCCAAGAAATGAACCAAACACACTTCTTTTACTTTTTAAGAGAGGTCACTGAATAAGCCTCTGAGGAGGCGTGTTTAATTCTGTAAGACTTCATGTGTGGCTTTTCTCTGTGTGCTCTATCTACAATGGCATACTCACACAGGTTTTCTCTTATGTATTATGCCTGTATGCTGCATGCTTTTTGAGGTGGGGACTCAGTTCACACTATGCCTACCATAAGGTGGTCTCAAATTCTGCTAGTACATCATCTAAAGTGCTGTAGCACAGAACAGAGATTATTTGCAAAGGGGGTTCAGTTTTCGCTCATCCCCTATGCTGTTCCGCTTTACTCTCTGGATGGCATGGGCTCCGTGTTGCAACTTAAGAAAGGAGGGGATCTCCTTACTTCGGAAGCATCTAGCCTTCTAAATTTCATAGTGGAAATGTTACCATACCCTGTTTTTTTTAAGAATATTTTTTTCAAGTAAATTCTCATTATTCTAAATAGCATCACTTGGAAGATGTTTAAAAAAATGGGGGGGGGGGGGGGGG
>JAVKLA010000047.1:21102630-21144938 GCA_034782735.1 Sagittarius serpentarius | reverse complement strand
CCGCAAGTCTCCAGGGAAGAAATCTGTAAACTCCTTTCTTTGACTCTGCATTCTTTTGCAAATTACTTACTGCATGTTCAGCATACTTTGAAGCATTGCTCAATTGTGCTCTGAAAAGAAATGAGTATTTTCTAAAGGAGATTTAAAACAGTTACAGAGGGAACACTACCTTTAAATAGACATGGAAAACTAATGATGCTGCACTAAAAAGTAATTAAAGTTACTGCAGGAGCCTTATCCTCAAGGAGGTAAATTACTGTAAGCCCCACAGGAACAAAAGTTGCAACATGGTGAAATGATATTGCAGTAATCCACCTATTCAGACGAGCGAGTGGAGAAAATCTAAATCTAAAGCATAAATTAAAACACCTCAGCCTTCATAGACATGGAAACTCCTGATTGCAACCACTAGGCAGGGAGATGAGAAATATGTTCCTAAAGGATCATCTGTGCTGTAAAGAAAATTGAGTGCCCCAGAGCTTAACAATGGGCTAAAAATAACAGGCTTATTGGGTTGGAAAGTCAAACTACAGGTATTCACAACAGCTACAGTATTCGCTTTTCTACACAACTTTATGGAACCAGATAGCTAAAAAAGAAAAAAACCTTCTGAAAGTTCAGAATACCACCTTTTTCATTTTCTATTAATGTACTAGCTTCACTGGAAATAAACATGTTCCCCTTTTGCAGGATCTTCCTGTTAGTAACAGTTGCACATAAATAAAGTTTTCTAAACAAACATCTTATCTTTTTATGGAAGGAAGTCCATTAATAAGGAATTGACGTCCTTCCCTAAAAAAAAGATCAGTGCTAATTCTTTCCCATAAACTAAAGAAATAAACTTACACCCTAAGATTTTCTACTCTATTTTCACAGCAAACTGGATAGTCTGCACGTAGATAAAATAGAGCTGTTTGGGTTTTCTTATAAACAATATCTCTGTTGCTACCTTGCCAAATAATACCAAATAATTAATCTCTTCCCTCAGTTTTTGATTGCTTCATGGAACTTGTGCTTCATTTCAACTATACTCCACACATTCTTGTTCAAACTACAGGGCAGCCTGTGAGCAACTTTCAGCCTGGGAGCTTCAGAAGCACACCATAACTGTTTAATATTTTGACCTATGCTACCATTTTCAGAAAGATGTCCTTTACCCAACAAATGCAGCCAAACAGATTCCAGCAACTGTGCTCATAATCTACTGTGCTCTTCATTGGCTTTGCCAGCTACACAAGACATTTCTATTGCCCAAAATTAACTTTGTCATGGAAAATCCTCTGATGCAACCTTCATCTGTTTCCCTTCTTCAAAATAGCTTTTCCTTTAGACTAGGAGAATTTGAAGTTGACACTGTACTGTACGCTACTTGCAATAAATACTTTTCTCCCAGTGACTTCAGAAAGCCAGCACTTCAATCTATTTGCAACAATGCAGAAAATAAAAATGTTAATATGGTTAGAGAGTTTAAATTTTTAGTGGTTTTGTACAACACAATTTAAAATCTCAATGCCACACTGCAGGGAGATACGCCTAAGAGAATGGCAGAATAAAATGGTCCATGATTACCATACTTGTATAAACTTAAGAGTTATAAATGCCATGGTATTTTTGTATGAAAAGATCTATGTATCTTGAACACATTAAACGTTTAACTCTGGGGGACACAAGAAGCTGCATCAAAATATTTACAGTAGGAATTTCAAAAGGAAATTTTTAAAAAGAAAGTGCACTAAATGTTGCAAGAAAACGTTTCTCTTCAGCTGTGTCTATAAATGAATGCTATTTCAAATACACCTATTCCAATTTTGAAAGATGAAACACCGGCATGTTCCAGCAATCGCACTTTTAGATAGCCTAAGAATGGGAAAAGAAGATTCCACAATCCTTTACTAAAAGCGTGCATCAACTTTTCTTAGACAATGCTTCACTGGAGAAGGTACTTAATGTATGTCTTAATGCAGATAAATAAAAGAGTGACAGGGAATGACATTGAGCACTAGACTCCTCCTCCACTATACTGAACTCAGGGATTCCTTCCTGACTCCATTTTACACACTAATACAGTTCGCTTTCTAAAGATCAGTCTGCTGTGGAGGCGACAAGCCCTAAGCAGACAGAGTCAGTCCACATTACACAAAGTCGAATGTACTGGTTCCTTGCATTCTTATTTGGCATCCATATACAGCTTTACACACTGACTTCTACAGTTTACATTTAGAATGTAATAATTTTTGTTGATGGTGGAACCAGAAGTCTTAATGTGCTTGCGCATGTTTAGTAACATACATACCTGAATGTCACTATAAAAACAAGAACAATTTCCTTTTCCCTTAACTCTGTTCTTCTTAAAGGGTTAGGTCCTCAGAAAGTTTTCCCCCCCATTTCTGTTTAATTCTCGATAACTGTATTGCGGAACAGTGACCTTTTTTAAAAGCAAAACCAGAGCACTACTTTAAAAGGTCACACAGCACAACTCAGAAAGCAGAGCAGATCTTCTACTATCCCACGGCAGCACTGGAAACAGGGATGTAGACAACAGTCTGACAAGAATCTGGGCAAAACAGCACACTGAAGTTTTTTGTCAGTCATTAGAACTGTCACCCATTTTCCAGGCTTGCCCTGGCCAATAAGGATACCTAGTCACCCTATACAATTTCCAGCTGTTCTGCCTTACTTTTTCTTCACCATCCTTCTTTTAGCATAATGCCTCACAAACCTCTTCTGATTTAGAAAGATTCTTGACATGGGAGAAAGCTTGGGGCAGTCTCAGGAAAGGTCAGTTAGTATGTACAAAACTCCAAGACTTTTGGTAATTTTATTTTGTAAGATCAAGAGTTTTGGTGAGCTGTAGTTAAAGGATAGCCAAAATATCTGTGAATGACTTTAGCTCTCATGAATGAACTGATAGTAGCCAGCACATCAAGCAAAGAAGCCCATTCTGTGGTGTCACTGTTACCTGTGCTGCTGTCTTTTCTTGTCCACTCATCTCCACGTTCTGCAACGCAGGTGTCACAACTGGTGGAGGAGGTGCTCTGCGCTTTTTCACTTCTGGGTTTGCTGTCATTCCTGAGATGTTACCAAGGGACAGTGATGGACCCAGGCTACTGGAACGAGAATTCACCGAAGGGGAATTTGGTGCTGTGGAAAAACCCTGTAAATGGATTAACATCTTGGATTAACATCACTTTTTAAAAACAATGGGAAAGAAAGAAGAAAAACAAGACACATCTGGTTACCGTTTAAACAATGATATGAATAATCATGTATGTTCCTCTGCCAAACTTGCTGAATTGCAAACTGTAACTTTTGGAAACTCCTAAAGGTCAACTGGAACAAAGCTTACAGGCAATATTAATAAGTCAGGAGGCACGATGAACACTTAATGCAGTTCAACAGTAGTACTGATGGGAACACTAGTGCTGCTTGCTATTTAAACTATAAGCTTCATCAAGACATATAATTACAGTTATACAAATGCATTTGCAGTTGTATTTAAATTACAATACACATTTCTGAAAGCAAGATTTACTGTTAAATGAGAACACTGTATTAATCATATGCTATTTTATTATCAATCTGCCTGATCTACCTGAGCCTTCTCTGCAGATTTACGTAAGAGAAACTCTGCTACCATCAAACTATTTCCAATTTACACGCACAATAAAGCATAGTCATTCACAAGCTACTGAAAACAAGCCTTTAACCTAGTCAAAAGAAGTCCTACCAACAGGCACCACTCTGGATTTTAACAGGCCCAGATGAAAGGAGAAGCAGAAACTATTTCAATAATTCATTTATGTTAAAAATTACTTTAATTCTCATTGAAAACTTAATAAAATCAATGGAAAAAGTTTCACTGACTTCAGATCAAGGCCTTAATACATTTTTATATTAATATACAAACAGAAATACATGCAGCCATACAGTAGTAAATCTACAAATAGGAAAGACTAGGAAACATGATTGCTTGAAAATGTGCATTTTTAATTTAGTTTTGACACGTAAATTCAACATAATTAATTTTTTGAATCTGCTAATAAAGACCTTGCAAAAACTTTTCCCTCAACCTGTGAGTTACCTTTTGCTTTTTTTTAATGAAGAGAAGCTTCCATATTAAATTGAAGATTTTACTTTTTAATTGTTATAAGACAGTCACTTCTTCTCAGAAATGGCTTCTGTGAAATCATAGAACCTTAAAGACCATCTAGTTCCAACCCCCACTGCCAATGGCAGGGACACCTTCCACTAGACCAGGTTGCTCAAAGCCCCGTCCCACCTGGCCTTGAACACTTCCAGGGATGGGGCATCCACAGCCTCTCTGGGCAACCTGCTCCAGTGCCTCACCACCCCCACAGTGAAGAACTTCTTCCTCACAACTCACCTAAATCTATCCTCTTTGAGTTTAAAGCCATTACCCCTTGTCCTATCACTACATGCCCTTGTAAAAAATCCCTCCCCAGCTTTCTTGTAGGCGCCCTTTAGGTACTGGAAAGCTGCTATGAGGTCTCCCCAGAGCCTTCTCTTCTCCAGGCTGAACGACCCCAAATCTCTCAGTCTGTTTTCATAGAAGAGGTGCTCGAGCCCTCTGATCATCTTTGTGGCCTTCCTCTGGACTCGCAACAGGTCCATGTAATTCTTATGTTGAGGGCCCAGAGCTGAACCTGAGCCTCAGGTGGGGTCTCACGTGGGCGGAGAATAGGGGCAGAATCACCTCCCTCAACTGGCTGTTCACACTTCTTTTGATGCAGACCAGGATATGGTTGGCTTTCTGGGCTGCAAACACACATTTCCATGTCATGTTGAGCTTCTTGTCAACCAACACCCCCAAGTCCTTCTCCACAGGGCTGCTCTCAATCCATTCTCTGCCCAACCTGTATTTGTGCTTGGGCTTGCCTTGCAGGACCTTGCACTTGGCCTTGTGGAACTTCATGAGGTTTGCATGGGCCCACCTCTCAAGACTGCCAAGGTCCCTCTGGATGGCATCCCTTCCCTCCAGCGTGTCAATCACAGCACACAGCCTGGTGTCATCGGCAAACCTGCTGAGGGTGCACTCACTGGTATCACCAGCAATACCTATTCTGGAAGCACAGGCTGATGACTGTGGTTGATAATGTTGTTCTTATCAGAATGGAGTATGCTGCTGCACTTGCAAAACTCATCCATCCAGGGCATAAAGCTTTCAGGTGGAATTTTGTCCAAAACCACAGAATACATACTGGCAGGAAACTAAGGCCAGCACAAATCCCATCACTTTCCAAATAAAAGACGTAGTTCTTTGAACCGAGGTTCTCCAATCTAGAAAGTGCTGGAAAATGCTTTGCCTCAATTGTATGGCTGCCTCATCATTGTGGTGGATGTCTACATTTCCACAGGAGTGTAACTTGCAGTGAATTTGACTCATGACATGGCATGATAATTCCTTTCCACAAGTGCCAAGTACAATCTTAGGTAAAAATTAAGAACATGGGGCAGCAAGCTCAAAAAGACAATTAATTTAACTTTAGGACTGTTGATAAACACTGATGAAGCATAAAGAGCTAAAAAATACAGCAATGCAAAAAGATGTATGAAATACAGGTTCCTGACTGCCTGGTAAAGTTCAATGTTCTATAGATTCCTGTGAAAGCAACTGAAAATGCTAAATGCAGATAGGAAACCAATTTGTGTCTTGTCCTGCATTTACTACACATGATAACTATCACTGACTTAAAACTATCAGCTAGACGCTTCTGTTATATTTTACATTGCACACTGCACAGCAGACTTCATCTTGGAATAGCATATTTAGCACAAACAGGGCATGTTACCAGTCTTCTCTGATTGATTAGTTTTACTGAAGGATTAAAGCAGTATTTGCCACATCTTTTTCATCACCAAATTCTCTGAACTGAATAGCATCAATAGCTTTTCTAGCAATGAAGAAAAAAGCTTGAAGTGGAAGGTGGGGTAAAAGATTAGGTCTAATCTTATGAAGAAATATACTCTTTTCTTGGCCCTATATCTTCGACAGTGGAAAAAATAATGATCTCATTTGTAATCTAGAAGTTTTAAGTCGTTCTCAGTCCATGTTGTACCTGGTTCTGTTGAATAAAGTTTGTTTACTCCTAAAGAAATGACAGGGTTCCAGGGTGAAATATAAGTAGTCTCCTCTTTTCACACACTTACAAAATGACTGAAGAAAATAATTTTAAAGTGCATTCTACAGGTATGCTTTTGTGACTGTTTTAATTATTCGATTTTTCTTGCTGGGTAAAAAGGTTGAGAAATTTTGTTAAGAGATTTAAAGATGTATACAAATAATAAAAACCCCCTAAGACTTCCCTCTCAGCATTACAAATACGGGGTACCAGTAAGAAGATAGGATGTATCCAGTTTTAAATTAACATCCTATTCAATTCTACCTCAAGGTCTTGTGGCTGAAGAGCTATCAGAATCCTCTTCCAGGCAAGAGATCACTGTGAAGGAATACAGTGATGAACAACTAAACATTTTAAAGCTGTTTTTTTTTAAAGCTTGCATTTTCTAACAGAAGATACAGGGGAAAAAATGTAATACTTACAGGACACTATAAATAGTTTACAATAAAAAGACTTTAATGAAAGAAAAAATAAAAACTTTGGAAATTCATCTATGTTTTCTTTTCCAAGTCCAACTTTTATATCAAGCCCATTATTTAGTAAGTGAGTATTTCAAGAATGCTCATGTTAAGACGCT
The DNA here is from genome assembly GCA_034782735.1 of Sagittarius serpentarius. Lineage (NCBI taxonomy): Eukaryota > Metazoa > Chordata > Aves > Accipitriformes > Sagittariidae > Sagittarius > Sagittarius serpentarius. Next base: position 21,138,221 of record JAVKLA010000047.1, on the reverse strand, counting down.
TCCCCTAAAATAAAAACTTGCTACAGCTTCCAGGGGAATGGAATGAGGACAACCTCAAAGTAGCTTTGAAAGCCCCATCATTCAGCAATGAGACTTTTGTCTAACTCGAGGCACACCTTCAAGCTCTCCCATGTGTATAGTAATTTTCAGTAGCTTTAAGAGAAAAAAAAGCATTGGATGTAAACCACTGACACAAGTGGTTTTGGCATGACTCATCTTTTGTTGTAAAACTAATCTAGAGAGAAAATGCCTTACCCAGCTTTTATATTTTATGTTGTGTTAGATGCAGAGCAGGTTCTTTCCAAATCACTGGATTTTGGAGGTTTGGTTTTCAGGCAGATTAGCAACGCAACTATTGAGAGCACACAACATTAATTAAGCAAATTTGCAGGGACCTGATACGTACATGCCACTTACCCAAACCATCTCTCATTTCCTGTTGTTTTAATTTGTTATCAATGGATCAATTTCAGTGGAATTACTCAAATCACAGCAGTGTAAGTGAGAGGAGTGCCAAGCTCAAGTATTGCAGCCAATGTAGTTGGCTAAAAGAGTTAGCCCTTGTACTCTGTTTCATTGAAAAAGGTTAGCATGAATGTTCAGAATCAAAATCAGTTCCTACAATCCATGTGTTTTGTAACTGCATTAAAAAAAAAAAGGAAAAAAAAAGAAAAACCATGTCAGAAAAAGAAAATTCATGGCAATGAATTATATAAAGAGCTTTTAAAAATGTCTCCGAACTTGGAAAATCATAGTCTTTGATAGACCACTAGTGTCAGAGCACTTTGCTAGCAGTTCAAACGACAATTAAGTAATGCAAACCAGCAAGAGAAAAGAAATGGTTAGTTTCTTCTGTTTTTTTTTCCCTGAATTAAGCCAAAGCACACCCAGCACAAACACAGATACACCAGCATAGGTCAGCAGTCAAGTTAAATTCTAGTCAAGCAAGGGTCTTGAACATGTCCTGAACCACAACCACGGACTCAAGTCCATTTCAATTCTATGTTGGAAGGAGGGAAGAAACAGCTCCAGTACCTACATATGGTGCCATCAAGTTTCACAGATCCATAGTTTCATGTTATACTTGCCAGCTAGTTTTTTCCCTCTCATTAAACTCCTGAAATTTAAGGAACTACTTTTTTTTTCTAATGTACAAGATGCTTTCTTTGGGGTTGAGCAGTTTAATTTTAGGATTTTTTCCTACTAGTTCTTCTAGTCGAAATTTAGTTTTCAAGGACTTCTTAGAAGGGCAAAGAGAGGCTGTTAAAAACACTGAAGCATGAATGCTCAGAGTAACCTGGTGACTCAGGTGTACCAGTCCCATTTTCAAAAGAGACTGAGAAGTCAACTTTCCTCAAGACTACTAAAGTCCACAGGCTGCTGAACTCAACACAAGCTAGATTAAGAGCCTAAAGCAGAGGCCAGTCTGTGTTCCAAGGTCATCAACTTAGAATGCAATTATAAAACGTTTTTTGCAAACTACTCCCTTTTCAAGAATGAACAGAAGCTCTGATATCTTATGGATACTTCTGAAAATTTTAATGTTAATATTAATAAAATAATGTAAGATTAATCTATTAAAATATAACTGTACTGCTGTGAGAATTCCACTTTATAAAAATAGGTGTGTATAAAAATGGAAGTCAGCTTATATTTGTTTTCAGAAGATATCCCTCATATATAACTCTCTTACCCAAAGCCCTGTTATTAGCATTTCCTTGATTTTCTGATGACACTAAGTGGCATTTAAAGGTCAGCAAGGAAGAGACTGCAGCTTGCCTGTGAGAGTGATTTGACTTCCTGTTCCCTGTCCACACCGGTCAATAAAAATTTTTCAAAATGTCAAGTTCTTTTCTTGTGAGGTTGCTACAGCCAGGCCTTTCTTCCGCAGCTCTTTGCCAAAACTCACATATTTAAGCTCCCAGTCTTGTTATGCAATTTCCTTCTGAGAAGTTTTTACATCAGAAGTAATCAATTGAGCTGTTTTTAAGCACTCGAAGTACCAGATGTATCAGCAAAAAGTAAGGGGCTTTATTTTTTCCAAAACAGAGACAAAAAATAAGAATAAATGAAATAAAGGAATTTTTTTTTTTTTTTTTGCAAATGTACCATAGGTAAATACAGAAGGTAAGATTTAGAGCAGGCAGACAAATCCATCTACTTAGTAACAGCAAGAATATTTATGCCTGTTGGACATTTAAACTCCACTAATGCAAACTTTTATTGATTTGCTGAATGTCACCACAACTGATTACAACTGGCCATTTAAAATGCCAGACAGGTTATTTCAGACTTACTGCACCAATTGAAGTCGGAGGCTGCTTTCCTTGACGTGACACTGAAATTCCTTATACCAGCACTAAATTTGACAACACCGAAACTGAATTAATCCAAGCTCCTGCTTCAAAACCAAAGCATATTACTGTGGTCATGAGATTGCTTGGAGACATAGTTTTAGAAAAAAACAAAATTGTGACTACTCAGATTTTCTTTTCTAACCAGCCACACTGAATACAGTTTCGTTTTTGTACTCCCTGAAGCACTTGTGATTCTGGTACTTGCATAGTCTGCAGTCTGCTCTCAACTGGAACAAAAAAAATAAGGCATTTTTATGCAATTTACTTTATGTTGCTTTATTATCTCATTGCATTTTGCTATTGGAAATGATCTGGTCACCCATCACAATATTAAAACAGAAGAAACTATTTCATTTCCACAACAGTAACTCTTACAGGCAGTACTATGTTAATTTTCTATGTCTGGTGAGTAGGCTTTCAAGGTTTTACTGTAAAAGTTTTGAGTTATACTTTGAAGCCTGTACAACTACAGTGCTATCTTATGCTTGTGTAAGTTTATTATACAATCCAGCTAGCAATTCCACATCTTGTGGTCAGGGCCCATTTGGTGGACACCAGAACTTATACAGCCAGAATTAGAAATGCCTGAGAATGTTCTCTCTCCTGTGCCCCTGCCAGTTCTCCCTCACAGTGACTGACCACATTCTTCTCATTTTAGTACAAAGTTTGTTGATCAGAAATCCTAGCAGTGCTAGGTGCAAGGACGTCACCTCCTTTACAAAGTTATCTACTTTATCCCCCAGCATTGAAGTAGCATGACCAATTTGTCACTGCAGAGGTTACTAAACCTTCCTATGACACAGGTCCACACCATCCGCAATAATGCTGTTTTATTGCTTAACTATCCTTATCATTGAAGTTTTTTTCCTTGCACCTTAACTACAAACTTCTATGAAGGGAAATTATCTGACTACTTCTTATCCTCACTTAGGTAAGGTCATGTGATGTAAAGTGTCTCTACAACTAGGAGCACAACCTTGGTTTCCAGCTCCAACTGATTTATGTTCACTTTGCACCTCCTGTGATGTCCAACGCCTTTTCCAGTAGAAAAGCTGGAAGAACAACTAGAGGGAACTAGAAGAGTGGAAGCCTCCAGGAGAAAAGCTTTCTGAAACAGACTGAGGGGCTTAGAAATGCACAAAGAGTGAATCTAAGTAGGAAACAAGCGTGAGTATAAACTCAAGCCCCGTGCATGACACTGACAACAAAGCGGGTGCCCACCAGAGAGAGCTTCCACGAATCTTCTTTAGTTTTTGCTATAATTCTTGCGTGTGAAGCAATATTTAACACTCCTTTTCCATTTGAAAATCGGATGGAGACTAAATGAACATGGCAAATTTCACAAATAAGTTGATTACTTTTTTATGAACAAATATTTTACTTTGATGTTTAGGAATATAAACTTTTTATTCAAATCCTTAGTAGGTTAGAAAACGCAGACTGGGAATACATGCATTCCAGCTAAACATGAACATGTCTGTAAATTTTTGCAAATATAAAGAATCAGATGCAGTAAACCCAAGCCTAACTGCTACTATTGGTATCACTTACTGCTACCACATACCTCAGTATTACAGCCAGTCTGAGATCACAAATCAGGTATCTGAGTTCTCCAAAAGTGAATACACTACCATAGCACATGTAAAGCAGTGGAATACAGATCTATAAATTAAACAATGTATACATAATATTCAAGCAACTCGGAGGCTGTCAAGTCATTTCTACTTTTTCAAGATTCTATGATAGATGCAATGCCTCAATGCTTTGAGAATAAAAGCTTTTAAATCACCTCTGGTGACTTAAAATTCAATGTATTTCCTCCAAATAATTTCTCCTGTTTCCAGTTTTCACTTTTCAGGTTTTCCTAAGTCACACTACTCTTCATGCTTAACAAAACCTTTGTTACTGCTACCCCAAATCACTCATGTCAATCTGAAGAAGTCTTCCTGGTAGGATGAAGAAGACAGTCATAGTATCAAGGGAAATGGATGCAATGATTTTTTGCTATCACAGCAATAAATGCAGAAAAGGAAAGACAAGCTAACTTGATTTACATTTGTGTGCTTGATTCATCTCTTCTGTTTAAGTGACAGTGTGTTTCAAGTAAAGTCATAGTTTTTAAAAAAACTAGCATCCCAACAGAGTCAGCAAAAATAACCTTTCTTGGCAGGAGAGGGTAGACACTACCCTTTCTGAATGGTGGGACAGATGGAAAGAAGGCAGAGTCATGTGTCAACAACTCAGAGGGTGGAAGCAGGCAGCATGCTGCCTGGTGCTAATGAGAAGACCAAAGTGCATAAATCAGTGTTTGGAAGGCACACGTAAATCATTTGTGTCCTCTCCTATCAATCTGGACGCTGAAGTCATTGTAGTAACCAGCAAGCATGTATCCTGTGGAACTCGTGAATCAGAGCTGAGGAACTTGTTAAAAAGAAGAGAAACATATCTTTGATTAAGAGTGGTTAGCATTGACAAGTCAGCCTCAACTCAACACAGTGAAAATACAGTTGCTACAAATCTTTCTAATGCACGATTTGTTTAATTTCTGTCACTGTGTGTCCTATGAAGGATGAAAAATTGTTTTGCTGAAATCTGAAGCTATTAATCCACAAATGAAAGAAACTCCCGTTGCTAAACATTCTTTTCTGAACAAACATGACTGGCAAAGCACGTAGGTGTACGTTCAAAAAACCAAACTTCAGCTCAAAACCACACAAGCTGATGTATCTTCCACTTAATATTCCGCTTTCCACCAGATTCTCAATTTCCAGAAATACAGCTAAAAAGCTATGAAACATAAAATTATTGGAAGATATTTCAACATTGGTATAAATCTAGTGACATCCATGAAACAGCCACAAGCTTCGGCAGGTGTGCATTACAGTTATCTTTGTAAGTGGATATACTAAACCCACGTTTTTTAAAAAGCATATGCATGTCCAGTCCCTTAAAATGCCACATTAAGGTGACAGACACATCATAGAGAAATCATAGACATATATACACAAGCTTTCCGAACATGCCAGCTTCCTTCATGTGCTTGTACTATGCACCTGATACCATCAGGCTATATGATAGCACACAAAGCTTTTTTTTTTTTTTTCACTTTCCAGATGACAGATACATTTTGAATACCCCTAAAATGTAAATATTCTTGCTTTTGTTCTGGATATGTAAACCCTAGTGAGACAAACCCATCATTAACATAGCATAGAAACATTTCTGCATCACATATTTTCTATGCTACTTGGTAGTTTAATGGAAACGTTGCTGTCCATCACTCGGGTGGGAGGTAGGAGTGCTGTAGACAGAATATGAAATGAATTCTGAAGTCAAGCTGAACCACAGGTGACAGCCTGGGATGCCAGCAAATGCTTAGAATAAGGTTTGTTTGCATTTCATGCAAGTGTAAAATGATTTATCTTTACTTTTAGAAGTGGGTGGACAATCTTGTGTCTCATTTGCTAGATGGCTCTCTTTTTTTCTTCTTTTTTAATATTGTTTTGGGAAAATAACTGAATCAATTTATACATAAAATGTACCCACTCAGGGCTGATTTACACCTTTCTGGTTAGACTGCTAAAAACTTATCTTCTACAAGTCCAACTCTTTTTGTCACAGTACACTGTCAAAATGTGTCAGCCTATAAAAAAAAAGACTATTTTGAGAATACATTTTTTTATAACTGTCAAAAATACAAATATATAAAGGCAATATGGGGAGAAAGATTAAATTCAAAATATTCCCAAAAAGGAATGGCTAACAAAAAATAGGCAGTCAGCAAATTCAGCTACTCCCATCACTTATAATTTTTTTGATAACTATGTGCATATATGCTAAGTAAGCGTATAATTACCTGACAGTGCGATAGTGAGAAAGAAAATTTTTTGTCACATCCTGTGCCAGACCAAAAAAACCCAGAAGAGCTAATCTATAAAGAAAAGGAAAGCGTTATCTATTCAAGATGAAATGTCTCATCAAATGGAGTCAGAAGATGGGCTTGTAATGAGAGACATGCAGGGAGTTTGGTGAATTATAAAAGGAAATGGGAAAAACGTGGAAAACACTGGAAGTCTCTTTTGGATATTTGTCCAAGTGGTACAAAAGCAAACACGAAAGTAGAAAAGAACACAGGAAGAAGTGAGGAGAGAAACAAAACCACTGTCATTATGGTGAAGAATGAAATCAATATGTTCACCAGATTTGACCAGAGAGGAAGTCCTTGCAGAAATTCAAAGACAAAAGTCTGGAAAAGGAGAGGAGCAAAGCAAAAAGAAGACTTCAGTGATTGTGATGATAGAGTACTGGCTCATATCCTGGGGAAGAATCGAAGAACTACGGAGACTGTGCAGGCCAGAAACCATATTCTGCAAGAAAACTCAATGATTGCTCATATCTTAGCCCAGAAAGATGGTGATGTTAATGCTCGCTTGTTGACATGAAGACAGTGGGGGAAAACTCACATGAACAGAACTCAAACTGGTAAAGATTCAGTACTGGAAGGAAAGGGGATTAATATATAGATTTGTAAATGTGTAATAAATATTTCTGTGGTAGGGATTTAACACATACTAAGACATGGAATGAGGCAGAATGGAAGAAAATAATGAAAGCAACATTTTAAAACCTACCGAGAGAGATCTAAAAGCTAATGACATACCCTAATGCAAAAATGCATTATAAAGAAACCTGAAGAAGAAAGAATTACAGAGGAAAATTCACATGGACTCCAAAATCCAATTCAATCTTGGTATAGAAAGAAGACAGAAAAATACCAAGCCAGAGGGAAAACAAGGAAAGAATGTTTGAAAAGAGGCTATTTATACTTGGCCTTGGAAGGCCATTAGCAGATCTAGTGAGAGCAATCTTGGAAAAGTGAGGACAGAAAAAGACAAATATTTTAAAGTCTGAAAAGGCTGGTTTCTCCTTTCACTTACATTTTTGCACTATGTGAAAACAGATTACCTCAATCAAATCATGTTCAACAATGAAGCCAAAATTCAAAATCTGTCTTCATTAATGGTCTGGCAACAGACGTCAGGAAACAGGGAATTCAAAAGGTCAACAAGAGCAAAAAAGACATTTTTGTAATTTCCACTGGTGTTGAGCATTCATCAATCATAAATAACCACAAAAAGGATCAGAGGCCTTGAGCAAAATGAATTAATCATTGCAGTAAGAGTTTATTTTCTTTAGGCTTACTAATTTTTTTAAATCAATGAGCCAATGTGTTTGGTTCATGGAAGACAGGAGTTGTTTTATTTGCAATATATGTCCTTCTGAAATTCCAAATATTTTTAAAAACTACTGAGAAGAACTTCTGCAATAAATTCTTTTAACATATAGGAACCATCAAACCACTAGATTTGATCATCTTCAATATATTTTCATTGTAGATATGCCAATTTATACTGGAGGAGGAGATGGAAACTTTACAGAAAACATAAAATTTTAGAAATATCTGCTCTAATGTCTGCATAGCCAATTTTTATGGGGACCAGAATTATGAATGGAATAGTTCCTGGCATGAGTTTTCTGGGCGTGTATTTGCTTGGTTTAGAAGAAGTAATTTCTGATTTTACTGAAAGTATTTTTATTCCAGGTAAATTAAAAAGTGTTTGCCCTCCATTTTAATGAAAGCGTTATCATTATGCAAGTTTTCCAGAGACAAGAAACATTAATGATCAATTCTCACCATCTTTCAGTGTCTGCTGAAATTCTGACACATCTGACTTTTGGCCTCTGAAAAACTCTACTTATTACACCTGATGATGAATGGATAAAATCTGTACTGAAATTCAAAGGCAAATTTTCACCAAGATCCACAGAACTTCTCTAACGTCAAAGGAGTTGCTTTGATTTACTCAAGCTCAGGGAACTGACTTCTAGCTCCAGTCCCTATACTCCAATTCTGACACAAATACTTTGTTAATTTAGAATGAACCTGTGCAACTAGTTTTCCTTTTGAAGTCTATGGTAACTGTAGGTGTTTAGCTAGAGGGAGACAAATAAAATCATCCAACTGTCAAAGCAAATTTTCAAAAAGGAAGCTTTACCCTTTTTAACGGTATAACACTGACAAAAATATTACTGAAAAACAATGCAACCTCTGAAGATTTTAAAACTTAAATTAGAAGAACAAATCACCATTTGAACTCTGAAATCAGTGCAAATCTTAACAAAAATCCTAATTACAGAGTCACTAAGAGGATTCTAGCAACGTGAATCAGAAGTCAACAGCCAGGAATTTTACTGTTTCAATTACCTCTTTCAGGCATCTGGATGTGCACGTGTGTGCGTATATGTACATAACTTGTGTGCATACATAACTGGTGTGTGTATCTACATACATGTACATGTATCTACATACAAACACAGGTACATATACACACACAAAATTTATTACTTCAATTAGCTCTTTCAGATGTCTGTATGCACATTTGTGCAGGTATGTACACATACTTACACACACTGAGTACAATAGGCTAAGTCTGAAACCCTAAGGGGTGGCCTATGCGAGCCCCCAAACTGTATCTGTAGCTTTCATGCTGAGAATTTCTGACTGCAAATAACAGCACTGAAGCAGACCAATCCTTTAAGGAGATAAAACAGCTTGCTGCAGAAGACAAAAACAAAAGACTAACTCATACACATTGTGCTCACAGCTTGATACTCAGGTATTGATGTCAATGAACCATTTTGAATTGTAACAGCTGAATATTTAGTCCCAGATCAACATCAGTGGTCAGGAGTACAGGAGTGAAGAGAAGGTTTAAAGACAACACTCTCCTGCTGGGCAATGGATAGAGCACATCCAGGTGTCGTACACATCCATCTTCTGTTTCATAATACTTACGGATCAATACCTACAGAAATTAAGCTTGTCCCATTAAAGCAGATGAACAATTTGGGTAGAAAATACATATGCTTATACCACGAAGAAGTCACAAGCAAATTCACTTCAGGATCTGAATCTTGCACAAGCATGAAATTCAGATCCAAGCTTCCTCTCCATCCTGGAGAATTCTCCAAAGGCTATCCTCTTCGAGGAATAAACAATATCCTGAACATAGAATCACAGAGTATTTCAAGTTGGAAGGGACCCATAAGGATCATCGAGTCCAACCCTCTGCTCCTCACAGGACTACCTAAAACCACGCAAGTTCAATAACTGGGCACAGAAGAACAGGTTAAGAATAAAGCAGCAGATCTCCCTCTGAATTTTCTTAGAATTATATTCAAACATTCCTTCAAACATCCTTGGGCTTTTATTTTTTTCCTGTTGTGAGCACTCATTATTATCCTTTTAACTCTGACTTTGTCTAGGCCACCCCACCTTCTAAATAAAAGTGATGTGAGAATACAGGATACTGCAAAGTGACTGGAAGTACAGCTGTGCTGGAGCCCAAGCTACTTCAGCCTTTCCCCACTATATATCTATATCTATATCTATCTATATATATATACACAAACACACATATATATAATTTCATATTTTTATCTTCCTTTGCAGTATACTATAGCCACCTAAGTTTCTCCAAGTCTAAAAATTCAGTACTATATCCTTAGGACACCAGAGCTTGACTTGTGAATGTTTGTTATTCCTAAGGAACTGATTTCCCACTGTGTACAGCTTTGTTTCCTTTGTGAATTTAGTGTGAAATACTAAGAAATCACAGCGCTCTGATCTATTTTTTCCTGCTGACTGGAGTACTCCAATCCAGTAGAGTGCACTCCCCACTAAGGAGCTGTGGAATAAACTTCTCAAGCACAGTCCCAAATTTAACTAACATGGAAGTTAAAAACTCTGGAAACAGATACAACGTATACCTACACTTGGATTTTCACTGGCACAATTACACCTTAAATAAGGCAAGCAGTGCTGAGAATTCTGTTTACTTCTCTGGGTATGCATTGCTTCAGATAACAAAGAAAAATCTGCTTTTGCAATGAATTACTGGTTGGTGAAAACCACTCCCTTCCTTTGCAATTCATCTTCTACATGACTTAACATGTTTACTTTGGGGTTTTCTCCTTCCTCAGTGGGAAAATGCTCTATAAATTAAGCAGCTTCAAGGGGTTCATCTGTGTCAACTGTCCATCAAAAAGGAATGAAGGTCTTACATTTTCAAAGATGACAGTGAAAGTGTCAGATCTTTGTCCATGCAAAAGAGAACCTGAAGTAGCACAAGAAAGAAAAATTTTTTAAATGGCCTAGTACAGATAACGGCTAACAACTCATAAAGGACATGGTCCAATGCCAGTTGAAACCAGCAGGATTTTTTCCACTGGCTCTAGTGAGCCCTGCCATCAAGTCTCTGATGGTCATTCTAACTATATGATGTCAAAAGGCAGTAATGCTCTAAACTATGCTGCCACTGCCATTTCTCCAGGAAATCTTTTTCTTCAGTATACTTTCAAACTCAACAAAAATCATAACAATGCCAGCAGAGAAAGCATAGCTCTGATTTTTTTAAACATAAAATTTGGCTCCAGATACCCAGACTTTAGTCTCTACTGCTAAAGAAATGATAAAAGTAAAGCACCTCCAACAAAACACACGTGAATTGGATCACAATCAATAAGCAAGGAGTTGTTTTAAAAGTGTGATCAAAACACAAGCTAAAAACCAAAATCCAAAAACCCCAATGCATGATCAGATACCCTGATGTATAGCCTACTTGTGTAACTATTTGGCAAGGGTTTAAAAAACCAAAACGTAACCCCCCACCAGATGATGTTAAACAGCATATGAACACAAGTCTACAAAGCTAACAGAAATTACACTACTTTCACCCTCAGTTTGATGCTTTGTTTTGATATAATATTCTGCCACAGGAAATTAAAAGTAGAACAATATATTAAGACGTTTCACAATCCAAAGCAAAAACATTAAGAAGTCTCAAAGCACTGCCTTTCCACAGAGAGAGGATAAAATGGTTTTTTTTGCTTAATTCAAACAGGTAGCATAGAATATTTTCTCAAAAAATCCATTTTTTTTTTCTTTCTTTCTTTTGGCAGGGCAGGGAGGAAGGTGTCACAGCTTTGGAAAGGCAAGTTGCTTTTAATTAAATACTAGTTAATGATTTTGACTGACTTGTATAATTGCCAGTATTTTTAGTTGATATTGTCTTTCTGACCTACAACCCTTAAACTAGAACAAGCACATTATTTAATGTTTGTTAAATTTAGACAGCACCACTATCCACTATTACCCCCTCCCACCGCTGCTGCGCTAATCTCCCATGCCAGCTGCTCAAATGTTTACATTTGAAGGGCTTTCTCTGTGCAGAAATGGTCTCTGCACAGCATCTCTCATCTGTACATTTGCCAGAATCAAGGCAAGAAAAGCCTCGTTGCTGGAATTCTTGATTAATAAATAGTCTTAAATGATTCTTCTTCCCTTCCTCCTTCTGTCAAAACCATTGCCATTAGGTTTTTACAAGGCAAACCTTCACAGTGCACTTTCCTGGCCTGACTCTTGTCCTATGCAAACAACTGTAAATCAGAACAAGGTCCCTTTAGAGTCAATTAAATCACACCATCTCTGTGCTGAAACTGGGAGAGATCAAAATCAAGATGTGTACCTGAGCATTTGCTGGGATGGAAAGAAGAAAATGCTATAATCAGGGGAGGGGGGCGTGGGGGGACCAAACACCGACAATCATAAATCTACTGGTAATCCCTCCATCTTGCTATGTCTGTATACTTCAGAGACTGCCTACAGAGCTCATGTCCTAGACATTGGTCATACCTGGCTTTCTCACCAGGTCACTGAGGTACTAAACCAGCAAAACCCTTGAACAGGTCCTTGGTATGACACTGAAAAAGTCAGTGGGTCCAATGCATACAGCTACTCCGCTATTTAAGAACTCTGCAGGGCTACATCTTGCTACTTGCCTTGATCTGCTTTCTATTCTGGCTTTCCAGCTGACCATTTATAAACTGAGGAATGCTTTCCTTAGTTTCCCCGACTATTTTGAGATCTGCTTGAAAATAGAAATGATATATATAAAAAAAAAATCAAGAAAATGGATCTGACTGAAGGTATTACTTCTTCATGCTGTTGTAAAAGTCCTTCAAATGAATGACTGCTATTTGTCACATTCTTTCCCCTCTTCAGCTTGTGTCCCAAAATGCTGCCAAGAATTCAAATAGAATATTAAACACTGGAGAGTAAGAGAAAAAGCAATGTCTGAAATTATTTGTAATCATTTCTGCTAAGCTCAAAGGCAAAGATTGGTATTGGAGTGGCATGTAAAAGACCAATAAAACCTAATTTAACAGTTGTTTATTAAAAAAGAAGACAGAATGTGAAACAGCTCCATAGACTACAGGCATTAGAAGGTTTCGTACTGTAGTGATGAACAACTGAGCAGCACACACAGTACTTAACGCTATACAGTCTGCTTCATACATGCAATTCATCTTCGAGTTAAAGGGAGATCTGTAAGGCCCACTAAGCCTCATGTAGGTTTGACGTTGTATGAGAGAACTAAGCCACAAAGTTCACTTAGGAAAACTTCCCCATCAAAGTAAAATGCATTGTGTCCTGTCAGCAAATGTTTTGCAAATCCTCCCTCACCTTCCATAAGATGTTATTAAGACATATGGTTTCATGTTACCAAGCAGCTCAGTTTGGCCAACGAACAACAACGCACAACAAATATGTGTGGAAATCACGAGATCATCTAATTAAAAGAAATGTTATTGTTTGCCATTACTTTTAATGAAGTCAAGTCTTCACTGTCCATAGAAGAGGCTGGAAAAGAACCAAATCCTATTAGCGCTCATGCCTCAGAAATTGTTTGCAAAAGAAAAGAAATTATACTTTAACTGGTGTTGAAAATATTCACTGTATCTAAAATCTACATATGCTAATAGGATATTTTAGACTAGTATAATAAATCTGCAGTTACATGTGATTCAGATTATGCCACTACAAAAACAGGTGTTACCTGAAAAAAATTTTCCATTATGCATTAGAAACATGGAGTCGATGACATACAATTAGCCATTTCAGATTTCACCTAGTAAAGGGCATTGGCATAAATACACACTAATCCTTTCAGTACAGTAGTTACACTTGGAAAGCTTTACAAGAAATATTTTGGATATCCATCATTAAATCAAACAGAAATTTACTTTGCAGTGGAATTAGTAATTCCTTGACTCATTCCCAGACCATCCCAAACTTAAACACAAAAAGTATTTTATGTACACAGAAATATGTGAAAGACTTTAAGGAACCACATCTCTGCTTATCCAATTGCAGAAAAGCCTGTGATAAATTTTTCTTTAAAGGTGGTATTTTCCACACCACTGCATGCTTGCAGTTACACTAAGAACAATATGCTGAATGAATTATAACTGAATATGAATTATAAGGCTATTATACACTATTAAGGGGCTCTGGTAATATTAAATACCAAGGAAGCAAAGCCTGAGTGGTTGAGATGTCACTAGAAAAATCTCAAATGGAATTTGTCTTTGCGTTTTTTTTAATGTCCTTTTATTAATGCAAATTAAAAGCCATTGGTCTTATTAGCTGCTGCTTTATTCTATTTTTTCCAGAACTTTTCAGTGAAATCAGTAACAAAAAATGAATCAGACATAAAAGGATTTGAGTGGTTAAGGGTGTGTCACCAGGTCTTAATTAAACATCCGAGAAAGATATCTGAGCCAACTTATGCCAGACCGACTCAGTACATCCACAATATAGAGAATGATGCCATGCAGCTCAGGTCTGGAAGCTGAATTGCCTCACACTAGCCTAACCTACCGTGCTCCTGTTAGGTTGGGCCTCCCTAACTCACACCACTTCGTGCTTTCCCTTCAGTAAGCCTGACACATACCCTTCTGAAGTGCGTGCTTCCCACTTCGGTGCCTGAATTCTGCTTCTGGCTGTGCTGAGCATGAAAACTACTGAGAAACTATGCTTCTAACCTCCTGCTTAAACTCTATGATGATCCATAAAATTGGCAAATCTCTCCATCTTCATCAGCCAAGGGGCTTGATCCAACAGGTGCACTTAAGGCATGACTAAGAAACCTAGCTCCACAAAAACATAACTGCTGGCAGAGGCAGCTATGGTATTTCTCTCCTGCCTTGTCCCTCTCCCTGCCCCAAGTTCAATGATTCAGTAAGAATATGGTAAATCCAGGTTCAAAACCTTCTAGTTGAGGAAAAAAAAACCCCACTTCCCTCTCTTGTGAGCAGAGTAAGATTATTCTCTGTTCAAGGACATCAATATTTTAGCTAGAAAGAGACTGAGATCAGTGCACTCATCAGGGCAGGGAGCAACAGCGATTTGGCTCCTCCATTTCTAACTTCAGTGACTACTTATTTGCTGGATCTAACATCTGCTTAGCATAAACCACAGAAAAACGTCTCTGGCGCTGGCACTGGAACCCAGAGCTGCCACCGCACTTAAGTTACTTCATTACTGGTCTGAATAGTTAAGCTTGCTCTTGCTCTCTCTTTCTCTGAGTCACTGAACATTTGGGTATTTTTACAAAAGGGTGCTTCCCACATCAAGAATACCTCACAGCTTTGTTCCAGGCAGTCTCGAGCCCAGCAAGTATTTTGGTTTTCTTTGCAAAGGAGGAAGTAATTCTCTCAGTAATGGTCTGGAGAGACACAGAAGATTGGCTGGTATCTCTAAAGGCAAAGAAGAGAACTGAACTTAGCTTTCTCACATTTTGGCTAACAGTGGTAGGTGGTAAGCTTTTAGAATAAAAGCTTTAAATACCTAAATCCAGCAGCTGACTCAAGGTTTCAATCTTGAGCAGAGGCAGGTAGCAGTCACAGAGGATGGGCAGAGTGCAACTCCTGCTGTGCATATTTCAGTGGCTTCAAAACTTGGGAAATCTAACTCTGGGATGTTTAGATCCAGTGTCCAACAGAAGCCCGCGCTGCTGGGTATTTAAAACAGGCACTGCCAGGCACAGTTGTGTCCATTTCCTTTTGTAGGCATGGCCCTACTCAAGCCCTTCCAAGTCAACTTGATCCATTCCTCTCTGTTCATCTCAGAACATCTCCTGAGAATATTTCTTTCAAAATATCCTGCAAAAACCTACTGCAGGAACTGAAGTTTCTGAGTTGTCGTTTTAAAAGCAACAACTTGAATGCAATGTGTTGTGATGATTTTACTCTGAACCATGCAGTTTTATGTAAAGATGCAGGTTGTGTCAACCAATGACTACATGATAATCTTTTGTTTTTAATAAAACCTTCATGGTTGCAAAAAATGTTTAGAAATGTGACCTCTACAAACCTAACACTCAGAAGCCATATGGAGGGAAGGGAAGTCCACCCTAAATTATTTGTTTTCAAATCTCATGATCTTAAGCCGCTTTTGTGTGGTGAGGGCAAGAGCTGACAAGTGATTTTTGAATGCATGAAGTCGGCAATCCTGTGGTGGTACAAGCTAAGCAGCACAGACAGAACAGGGGTCAGCCAAAATGTCTCTTCACCAGATACTGTTTTTAATAGCTTGTAACTTTACCATGCTTTAACCATAGATGCTGAGACCTTCCATTGCAGGTGTCTGCCTCAGGCTTTTTTTTTTTTTCCAAGACAGAGTAGTTCAGCTGGTTCTGATTTGATTTATTTTTTTTGTTTTACACTAACTCCAAGGACTTTTTCTTTGAAGAGGTCTACTAACACCATGCTTTGTGCTTTGGAGCAAGAATTTGGTCTGGTGGCAGGCACTGTTTCAAGCTCTTGCCTTCTGCTATCACATACTGTAAGAAAAACAGGTATTATATTATGTAAAAGTATCTATGATTCACATGAATGAAGACAGCTAATATCCTGTAAGTGCACACCACAAAAGGAGGTGGGTACAGCTGCATCTCTTCAACAGCCATAATCTGGCTGAAAGGCACCTACACTGTCCACCTAATCTATCTGCTCCAAAACAGAATCAAGTGTGTGTAGCTCATTCTCTAGACATTTTTGGTGTCCAGATAGGTAATGATAAGGATTTCACAGCCTCTTTAATAACCTGCTCCCTTGTGAAACCTCCATGCAGTCAGATTTTTTTCCCTCTAATATCTATGTTCAATTTTCATTGCTGTATATAAAGCACATTACTTATTGTCCTGTCCTCAGCAGACAAGGACAAAGGAAGCTGATCACTGTCATCTTTGTTACCTGTTGGAATTCTCTGAATGCCAGTCAAAAGCCAGCTGGCTCTGGCAAACTTATCTTTTTACCAAGGAAACTTAACAATAAAACGTTGGGTTTTTTTCTGGAGAGTATCACAGGATATCAAAATAAAACTAACTCTACTGCAATGGTGAACCTTATCCTGAGATATCTGGTATTTAACAAATCTATTTTTCTTCTAAACATGTAAACAGTTGCACAAATGAAAACATTTATAACTACACTGTATCTTCTCTAGTGTCATCCTCTGGCATCTAGCTACTGGCTTACAGGCACCCTGTAACAGAAGTCTGAGGGGAACAGACCAGTCTGCTGTAGTATTTAGACAACTCTCCATACTCAAGCTTGTTGAGTTTTACGTTTTGTAAACCAAACCACACTAAGCAAAATTGTTTCAAGGCCAGATCACAACTTACACCTTTGGCAGTACCTAGATAGCTCTAAGTGTATAAAATGCAACAGAACTACCCCAGGATTTGACCCTGCTAGTACAAATAAACACACATAACCAGCATCATCCTAAGCACTGCTAGGAGACCAAGAAGCAAGAACATGAAAACAGGAATTTAAAGTGAATGTGATTGTCAGACACAAGGAAATATGAAAAGCAGATGGCTGTTAACTTCAATTTAGATGCCATGGGCAGTATTCTCATTCCTTCTGCCCTAAACAGTACCTGGCCATGTGAGGTGAAATCCTTGACAGTAGATGGTATTAAATGATCACCTGGGACCAGACATGGTTGAAGAGAAATCACATTTCCAATCACTTTCACATAAATGTACGTGATCCTTCTTTCCAAGCACTTCTGAACTGGGAAAGCATATCATGAATGATATAACTCCTGCCATCAACGGGGGCATAAAAGTTAGAGTACATTAAAAGCAAACAAGGCCCTTAAAAGGTAAATAATATATTTTTTAAAAGCCTTTATAGGGAAAATAGCTGTTCCCATCATTCAAGAAGTGACTGCCAAGGTTACTAATGCACCAGAAGTCCTGATGACTTTTTTCAAATATTAGCACAGTATTTTCTTCTGGAACATGATACTGCAATTACACAGGTATTATGAAATAAAAACCCCATACATATATCCTAAATGTATCTAATAACTGTTTGGAATTTAAAATTACATTGTTTCTTCTGATAATTTTGTTCATGAACATGTAATAATAGCCATGATAGATTCATTAAGCAGGGAACTACTTGGACTACCTGCTTCATTTAGGTTAACTGATTCTGAGTAACACCTATATTCAGACATACACACTGAAGACTAGATTTTTAAGAGCAGTCCTGATGAAAATCCTCTAACATTGCTCTGCTGAAGCCCTGTTTGAACTAGAGAAACCTTGTGTGACAAGACTTTGTGCTGAAGTTTCAAATCTTCTGGTACGTGTCCCTGGCTGTACTTCTAAATACTTTTTCCCAAGCTGATTTATTACATAAACAAAGTCCACATCAGAGCTACACGTTGTTCAGCACTTGGGATGTTGTTTTTTTTCTCTTACGAAAACACGAAGGCCCCAAAAATAAAAACAGCTAATTTTAGTACTGCGTTCCAAATATCGGGTTTCAGCTTGATCAACTGTTTATTTGAGGACAGCGACACCAAGCGGCAGAGATGACAAACTCCCTTTTTTCCCCCGGCTGTTGTAAATTCCAGCTCTGACTGTCTGCCTTTGGCACACAAAAAGCAGAATACGGTTAACTGTGCTGCAACTTCTAACTGATTTATTTTTATGTTGCTATTTATACACGACTGTGTTTCAATAGCATTTGATTTCTGAAAAGTTAAGCCGGACATAAAGCTCATCTGCTTAACACAAAACTGGAACAGATTAAGGGAAAGATTTCTGCTTTATACACCATTAGATTCCAGATCCTTTACTGACGTGTGGTATAATGAAGTGTTGCACTCTGAGGACTGCATTGGAGAATTCTTTCCTTGCATTTTTGTACTCTCTAAGGTGTTAACAAATTCTTCTTTTTTCACCTTTATTTTTGCTGATACTGTGAACAAACATCCTTGCACCTCAAGCGTAAGTGTTAACTTTTCCATCTTGACTTTGAAAATCTGCTTCCTCATCAACAATCCAAAGTATTTTTAGGGGTACTAGTAATTCCAGTAATAATTAGATAAATATGGCACTGAGAATGGTTTGGTGGTTAAAAACCAAATATAACTTCTGTTTGAATAAATACTAAGTATCTCATTTCTTACACCTTTATTCCATTCCTTCATATTGCCCAGTTTTCAAAAAAAAAATCCCAATCAATACCCAGAATAGAATCATTACTTTTTCTACAATTCAGTGCACATCTCTACCACATAATACTGAGGAAACGATTTAAACTAAGCATACTGAAATTCATGCCATTACCTCAGTAGTACTTCATGAGTTGCCTGTTTCCTTACAGGCAAGAAAAATTTTCCTAATCCAGCCAGTGTATCTCCTGGCACTATGCTGAAGACAATGGCAAATTATTTTCCTTTCAGAAATAAATGTGAAACTTGTGCTTTGATTCCCGCACAGCAAATGCAAAATACTTTCAGATGACTTAAAACAGTAACAGAAAGTAGACCTGAGAAAATTGCAAAAGAAGCATCCTCTACTGGATGACGTTTTGCCAAAAGTCCTGTCTTAGTTCAATGAAACTTCTATTTAGTGAGTTCTAAATGTGTATTTCACATATATGGCTATGTAAGATACCATTTATTTTGAATAAGGATGCTCAGTTCCACTGAAGTGAGGATATCTTTTGAGCAAATGGCCTAAAGCATTCCTCAGAATGACTGAGGGTCTCAAAGTCTAGCCCATAAGGAACTGCTAAGCTGAATTTTTAAAATTATGAAGTGCTTTCATTGGCATTCCCACTTGAATTTTATCTTAAATTAATACAAGTTATCTATGGCAAGTTTACAGCATTTTAGAATTTTTCACCTGAGACGTCACAATTGTTGACCTTTTTCTTGAAGCCCATCTAGCCTGTTCAAAAGATGGAACTTCTGTGCTGCTGAGTGGATTTGTTAGACTAATTTTGTACATCTTCTGCAAGCTTTAACAGAATAGTAGCAAATTAAATGGAACTATGTCAATACATTCATTTAAGTATGTATTTATGTCTTAGCTGGATCGGTGCTCATACAAATACAGGTGTCAAGCCAGAATTGAAAGATGTAAACACCGAACAATGGCTACATTGTTCTTGAAGATTAATTGCTCTTAAGAGGAAAGGGGAAAAAAATTAAATCCCTGACATGTTCATGTAACTGAGTAAAAAGAAAACATTTTTAACCTCTTCAAGATCCCTTTGCCCCATCACCCGTGCTTTTAGAAGACAGCTACATGTCCAAGAGAGTTTTGAAAACTCTTTTTCATCAGTGCCAAAGGAAAAAAACATCTTCATTTATGATTTGCCCGATAAGATTCCCTACAAAAATAAATTAAAAGATGTCTCTCTTCTGAGGAAAGCACCACACAGTAGTGTAAAAGACAGTTCAGAGCATCTGAACTACTTTCATATCATCACTTGGAATCCCTCCTCTTCCTCCTCCTCCTCTTCCAGTACTTGGGTACTAGACATTGAGATTAATTTATAATGGCAGTGAATACAAACTACAAGTTTATTTTATTTTGGCAGAGCTTGTGATGGTTTTTCTATATGTTTACCTAGTATATTTCAGTTACCTGCATCACCCTCTACTAGCATTTTATATTAACAGAGCTCTCTTACTAAAACATTCACCTTTATAGTGTTATGCAAATTTTTAGTGTCGTAAGCAGCTTTCCTATTTCAGTACTCTTTCATTATGAAGTCTTCACAGATTTCCAGAGGTAGGTGTTTTTTAATCTCAGAACCAATCACTTCTTCATCTGTTTGTCCCTTTTGACTTCTTTTATATTACCCTTTTTATCTGGGATTTGTTCTCTCACTCCTCCGTTTTTTCCACTATTTTCCATCACCCTTCTCTGTGGCTAGTGAGTTGCACATTTTGCAGATCAGCACTCCTTTTCCAAATACCTGTTTGTGAAATGGGGATTCAGAGCTGAACCTCACATTTCAAGCTTCTATCATGTCATCAACAGAGTCTTCTCCAGGTTTTGAAAATATGGTAACAAAAAGCAAAGTAATTAAACAAAAGCAACAAAAAGACATGCCATTTATTATGATTACTAATCCACCAGAACAGCCTTTCAAAAATATTTAGGATTCACACTTCCTAATTAGATACCTAAATCCTCATAATTTAGTAGTCTGTCAGGTACTTAAAAACCTTTCTAAATGTGCTTCACAGGATTTTAGTACCCCAAAACTTACTGCAGTACTTCACAAAAATCCTTTCAGTTATTTCCAGTATTTAAAAAAAAAGTACTCTCTAACCCCAGGCTACACATGACACAAATGGAACGCGGCCATGCTGCAAAAGACATGTAAAGGGATAAAAATAAGGTGTGGTTTCATAAGAAAAAATCCCCCCCTAAATGCCACTGATAAGGCAAACATACTCTTGCATCATGCAGTACTGTCAGTGTCTTACAGTCACAACACCTATGTCCTTGGTTAAAACACTTTCTGCTCACAACTGCTTAGAATTTAACTTTGAAAGAAACTTTATTTATAGTGAAGTTAGCAAGTTTTATCAGAAGACAGTGCATTGCATTTTAACTTCTTCAAGATACGCGAACTGTGCACTCATGTAACTAAGCCTGTTAAGAAGTAAGCTATTCTACTTCTGCTTGGCTAAGCATCAGGAATAGCAGTGGTTTCTGGTTATTCAAATTGCAGGATCTAATAGGAATGCAATAGCGTCTACAAGCCGTGTTAGTACTTACATCCAAGCTTCCTTCACTTGTAGATGCAGAACTAAAAACATCCTCCTCACCACAATCTCTGTTCATCCTCAAGTGTTCTTCTGTCTGCAACACAAACAAGTATCCTACACAGCAGTAGCACAGGAAACAAAACAGCAAAAACATGCCAGAGCAAAGCATCACACCTCATCACAGAACCAAGACAAACTGCCTCAGTAATGCTGGACCTGATTGCTGAGAAACTCTGAAGTAGTCTGCAAAATTTCTCTGATGTAGGCAAGGCTCTGAGAAATCCATCAGCAGAAAGGTTTAAGAACAAGAATATATAGAAACAGAAAAATTCTTGGGCAAGGAGGAAAACAGGTAGTAAGCAACACTTGTAGCACCAGAGACCAGATTGCAAATCTCTGCTATACCCACAAACACAGGGGAACAAGTAGAGAACTTCTCCCCTGTCACCTGTCAATGATGGGACTGTTTCTGTGCGCTAGCATACACCCTGCTTAAGCCTAGATCCCATGTTTGTCTGCACAGGGCCTCTGCTCTACTGGATTGCTTAGCAGTGCCAATTTGACCCAGATTTAGCCTCAGGCGCATGACTACATTTCACATCAAAAAGATATGGAGTTCATGCCATCTTTATGTTTTTTATGCCAGCTGCAGGAGAACAGAGGGTAACTGATCCAGCATAAAATTAGAATGGAGAGCACAAGATGATACCTGATCTGGCATTAAGCCTGCCAGTACAAAGTTAACCAAAGAAATACTTTCAATGGATTTGCATCAACCATGAGAATAGGACGCTGCTTCCATTCTGTGTCATAGTGTTTTTAACATAGCAGAAAGATTTTTTCAAAAATTTAGATCTAGAGTATTGTCATACAACGGTTATTGCTTTCAGTGAGCTAGCTGAGAAAGAAAGCACATGTGTGGGCACAGAAATCTGAGTGTAGGCCTGTAGCATGCAGTGACACATGATCTAGGACAGTTTGCAACACAGGCTAATACTCTTCTTTCCTTGCAAAAGAAATCACCTTCACCTTGTAAATGCCCGCAGCACTGCAGCACTACTACCTTGCAAGACTTTGGACAATTCTTACTATCAATTAGTTCTAAAATACAGACTATGCATGAACACATACATACATATACACACACATGCAAATCATAATGCAAACAAAGAAAAAATAAAACAAGTAAGCAGAACCAACTTAAGTCTTGCGGAGGAGTAAAAATGTAAGAATAACTGTAAAGAGCAGAGTTGATGAAATCTAGGCCTTTGATTCCAGTGCCCTGAAATCACAGGGCATCCCATCATATAATCCCTTCATAAACCTACCAAATCCCTTCTTAAAAGAACTTAATTAATTTGCCCTCATTCTGCTAACTAAATCTGTTCAGCATTTTCACTGCTGGTTTTGGCTAGAAATATTCCACAATACCAAATCAGATGTATAATGGCTAGTTAACACCTGCTTCCTCCTGTGTGCTGTGCTATTCTTCAGTTTTCAGTAATTCTTCCATCTATTCGGGTTCAAACTCCTAGAGGTTTGTATTGAAAAGGCAACAATGACTTCCTTGCTGGACTAAACAAAGTAATTGTTTAGTTTCTTTTCCTACAGAGTATTTGTCATTCGATAGTAAGAGTTCAATAAAAAAGTCAGAACTAGCAGCAAGAAAGACTTACACCTTTACCTTGGATTTAGAAGCGGTTTCACGTACTTGTTTCTACAGTTCCTACATTTTCCCAGGTCAAATACTACTTTCAACTTGTTAATTGATCCTCAATATCTTTAGCATCTATTAAGATCTGTATTTTAAACCCCCTCAAAGTATCATCTCCTTAGTCTTTGATTAACAAGCATGGGGAAGAGAACAGAAAAAAAGAGAGGAGTTTGCAATCTTGGGACACTCATCCCAAACTCAGTTGTAAGAAATCCACTGTAGTAACCACAGAATTGGGATGCTCCGTAGCAACTTTTTCTAAGGTTGCAAGCGTATACATTTTACAAGTTAAATCTGAGCTGCTCCAGAGTTAGAACTCAAAGAGCACACACTTCATACTGAAGTTCAGAAACGTAATCAGAGGACAAACTATAATGCAGAAACTGCGTGCTGTAATGTATTTGGTATTTCCAGAGGAATGACAGCCCCGCAGCAGGCTCTAGAGGCTCAAGCTGAGCTCCCTTGTTTACTCGATTCTTCCAGGCAGATACAGCATTATTGCTTCAGTTATGCTTTTGTTCCCTTCTAAATGGGGAATATTTTCTTACGGAGAATAAACACTCTGAAAGCGACTGACTTGCTATCTCATAAAATACAGTTTCCATGTGTCCTTTGTAAGGTGTTAAGAATAGCTCACCATCCATGACAGATCAGATTTTTCAACACAGTAGTTCCCAGTGTCCATAAACGAAGCTATTCCCCAGAAAAAGCACTCCAAATTTGATCATAATCAAAAGGGCAGAGAACTAATAAAGATTTTTGAAAGCTTTCACAGTTATAAAAACATGACTGAGAAGACTGGAAGGGTAAGTGAAACACTGGTCCATTAACAAGCATATGTTTCTTAGTACCAGTTAATCCGACACACATTTTATGATTTCACTGCAAAAGCCTTGGAGGACTTTTTAAACTAAACAAAATTCCCTTTTTACTTTGACATCCTAGAGTATTAAATAGTTTACAATCAAAATCAGTTGAAACTGATATTTGTAGTGAAGGATGCAAGAAGTATGACGTTAAAAGCCCAGTGTTTTTCCTGTGTTCCTGAGTTAGAAAGTTTTTTTGTATTTAATTTCTGTGATGAATGACCAATTTTTCATAAAGGCATCTCAACAGAAGAAAATTATTTTATATGAAATTCCTTTTTGAAATTTTCCAACTCAAGATTAAAAACAAAGTTAACATGCTAACATGCACGCCAGCAGATACTGATCCTTCAGTTTAGTACTGCAAGTTATTTCTCCTACACCTGATTCATTGGTTTTACAGACTTGGAGATGACAATAGCATGACTGCACAGAGCTTCCTAAAGATATAAACGCTTTAAAACAGATTATCACCCATGCACAAAAGAGTTAATAAGACACTTCTACTTGATATTTTAATTGTACTACATTACATCAGTTCTTTCATAAATGCATTTTGTAATGTCAGCACTACTAATAAGTGGACGTAAGCTGCTTGAAACTACTGGCCTTAACACCCACAGAACCCACAGCATTTAAAAAAAAAAAAAAAAGTAAATGGTCAACATGCCTGACTCCTTCAATAAGCAGCTGCTATCTCCATCAGGCTGTGATTAAACACAGTTTATGCACCTGGTAGCAGAAGAAAAAGAAAAAAAAGAAAGAAAGAACAAAAAAACCCAAACAAATGCCACCATCCACAGACGTAATACATCTGGAAAGAAAACAATTCTCTTTAGTGAGGTTGTACACTGCTGAACACCTACCTTGCTGTTTCTTCTATCAGCTTTAAACAATCCCAGAAGTCTTGTCTTTTCTTTTTCTATTGCATCATTGCTTACTGAAGCCTTTCGACTTGGTTCTGAAACAATTATAATGGAATATCTTTTACATTTCTGAAATAAAGATTCAGAAGATCAATGTTTTAAAACATTCTGGATTAATGCTGCATTTTTATGAGCTGGAGATGTTATGAACGGAATTATCTAAGTAACTGCCAGATACTGTACTTTTCTTTTTCATCGAACTTGTATTTGTTCTGAGTTTGTTCCAAAATCTAACCGAGGCAAATGGAGTAATGCAATAAACTACAGTAAGTTTTCAATCACAGTTTAGTAATCCTTACTAAAAGGGAAAAAAATGAGCAAGTCACTCTGTCTTCAGAAATGCTTGTTAGATGTCTCACTTAAAACTCATGGAGTACTGCAATACTGAAAAAAAAAAAAAAGACTTAAAAAAAGATCATGGTGAATATCTTTAACAATTCACAGGCCTGATTTAACACAATGAAGTTAATGCAAAGACTCCCAACATGGATTTGGATAAAGCTCCATGAAGAGGAAAGAGACTTTTCCCTTGGAAAAAGGGCTCTCCGTAGAACTTAAAACCAGCTGGTTGTGCTCATCTTTTCTCAACTTGGTGCTTTTACTTCAGGTGGGAAAAGAGACGAGTTTATATGCATTTTAGGCTGTAAGAGCTCAAACATGCATGTCCTCCTTGAACCAGCTAAGGAACTGTACAAATTCTCAGACAGTTTAGTCTCCCTTCAATTTCCCCCACACCAGCCAAGCTGGATGAGCAAAATGATAAGGTCATGCATTACAGCGAACAACCATTTGTTTGACATTCAATATACAGACTGCAAAGCTCTTGCACTTTTTTTAGTGGACACTGCATAATGCTATAAAGGTTTCCCCCTGGTTCCAAGCACATCAGAGTATCCATCTAGCACACAGAAAGTTTAATGTACAGAGAAAAATTGCTTTCTCTTGTAAATATTTGCTTTATTTGTTTAATAACAATTAAGAAGCAAATGCTAAATGTCTTGCTTGTTGACACAAAATAAAGGTTTACTTCACAAAAAAACCCTCATCCCAGAACTCCTGTAAACTGATTTGCATTTCACACAAAGCACATGATTTTCACACAGATCACTTTTGCATATCAACAATGTCAGGTGTTAGAAGGTATTAAGCACATACAGTACTTCAAAGCACAGCAGAAGAGTAAAGATGATAAACCCAGAGGAAAACAGGGAGAAACCATCCTTAAGAAAGGCTGCAACTCCACTGCAAAAAAATACAGTAATAAATTAATAACTTCCTCAAATACTAAGTGCTGCCTATGCTCATTCACCAGAAACTGCTGGTTTTCTGCTCGGGGCTGGGCTGCAACTATATGTGCATCATGATTTCTTTACACAGCCTTCAACTATGAACAATAATGACGAAAGGCTAGCATAAGCTATGTCAGTAATAGCTGACCATCAACATTACCATTAAACATTGTATAATACCAATAAATTGGGATTTTAAACACAGTTTATAATCTCAAACGAACAAGGAATCTTTATAAATATGTATTAATTTTTCCTAAATAAATACAGTAGATATTCTCTCTAGTATTATGCTCTGTGTTAGAGGAAGCCACAGCAAGTAATGAAAGAGGATTAGAGGAAAAAGTACTGGGATTAGTGAAGCCAAGAGGCAATAGGCCATCAGCTAAGATTTGCTCGATGGCTGTCACCTACTGGAGGTAGACTTCTTTCCTTCCTGAAAATTTAAAGAAGTTATCCACGGTTTTATTTTGGTTATGTTGTGTTTACTAGTCACACAAAGAAGTAAAGACAGTTAGAAATTAACTATACATTTCTTGGGGATAATTAATTTAAGCAATGTATTATAACAGACTCAGTGGGGACAAAGGATATACTAAATATACACATTTTCTATTCAACTAGAAGCAGAAGCACCAATGTAATCTAATCAAACCACACCTACCGTAGCAATTCAGAAGTCAGCATCTATTCAGAGTTATCCAACATGTATACATAGGTTTGATATTAAAATGCTTCATTGCATGTAAATTGAAATCAGTGGAAAAGCTCACAGATCTCAAAATATTCTTTGCTACTAAATAAATTCTGAACCCAAGAGACCTCTGAAATGTTAGTATTTCTAAAATTCAACTAATCATGTTTTAGGTAACCTGAAGAGGTTTGGAATCTGTATAGAAACATATCATACCACACCACAGAACAGTTAAATGACAGGATTTGTTAATTGCTGGCATTTTAATGGCAATTACTGAAGAAGCAGTACGCACAGAAGTGTGTTCTGACCAAAAGCACAGACATGTAAACAATGCTTTGCAAAAGACAACACAGATCAAAAATAGCTTGTTTCTCTACAGCACTTTATGCGACATTCTTAAAGATTCATCTACCAAAACCACATTAAACATAGTGTGAAGGGAAAGACAGTTTTCCTTCAGCAGCATTGTACAGTACCTCTATAGTTCAGAGAAGGTTCAGACTGAGTTTTTGATGGAGGAACTGGAAAAGGCAGGCAATGAAAGGACAAGAGAAGACATATTAAAGTTTTAATATTGCCTCATAAGCCACAATATTCATTAATTACTCATAGTACTTGTTTTCCTAAGCATTACAGAAAAAAATGTTGACTGGCAACAGACATGCAGAGCTGCTACTAGAAGCAGTTTAGGTGCATTTGTATTCAATTCCCGATTCACTCATGAAGCTGCTTCAACTGCTAAATCGAATTAAGTAAGCAGGTGGCAGCAGAGCTTGCCTTTTAACAATCCTTCAGCACTCAGTATTTCTGTTTCAGTGAAGGAGAGAATGACGAGCACAAAGTTTTTCTAGAACCTGCTGCTACAAGCACAGCCTATGCTTTCAGCACCTCTGATGCCTTACTCGTTAGTGGAAATATGTTTTAAAAATCTCTGTTCTGATAACTAAACAGACTGGACATTCACTCAAAGCACAATTCATAGACCAACTGCTACTGAAACCAATGGGATTATTCCTCTTGGAGATTACAAATGAGAACACAGGAAGAAGGAATTTGCTGTAACGAAGGAAACCTTTTGTGAATTTTATGTGTATTTACCAGTTTTCTCATGAGACACCAATGTGCAGAGTAACAGGAAGGTAGAAAAGGCTAAAATACACTCAGGATCAGAGGGATTTTATCATAATTAAAGGTATACTGAAAGATTAAAAAAAGAAAAAATATAAAAAAAGTTTTAATGCAGAGAGCAGCACACTATGAAGTGTTATATAATTTGCTGCTATAAACCCAGCTCTCAAGTAAAGTCTTGGTTTTGACTGTACAGGCTACAACCTGATTTGAGGATCAGTATTATACCAGTATATACACCATCACTTTAATTTTAAAGGAAAAGAGTTTAAGGAAGGCTTAGGCTAATTACTCTATAAATTGTCCCTGAAGTATGCTGAATGAATCCTGTTGAATATTCTGCATGTTCAATACATTGCTCCAAAATGGTTAGCTTAATTTCAGTAAACAAGTCTTAAAAAACCCAAACAAACATGCACCTGAGTTATGACATGTTGTCAGCCACTCTTTTGCACATCCTAACAATTCAAAGGAAAAGGAGACATTTAGTTTACATAAAAGTCTAAACTCACTGAAATTTGACTCACACAGAGGTAGAACTGTCACTTACCAAAGAAGTTTGAAAGAAGAGACAGAACATCAACATAAATAAATAACTATATAAATAAAAAATAAGTCTGCTGCTCAGCACCTACAAGATTGACGTTATCTAAACAATAAATAAGGACATTTACTGTGCTGGAAGTGATGCTGATGGAGACAAACTGCAGGAGACAATTTTAATGAATATCACTTTCTGACCTCAAAGGAAGTAGCGCCTGTCAATGTGTATTTTTAAAGCAGGTATATTTTAAAGCACATCGCATAATTATGCTATTTGAATACACGATTAGGCTGATAAAACTCAAGCCCAAGAAGCTACCGCTACAATATTGTCTACGAGAATGGAAAGTGAGGGTGAATAAACTAGAAAACAAAATTTTAAATACAAATACCTCTTAGCTCCTCTTCACTAAACTGTCGATAACTTCACTCTTTGGACGAACTGTCTCTGAACCTATCCAGTCTGTTTCTCATAAGCCCTGGTCTGTTGCCTTTGCCTCTCAGCTTTCGCAGCTGCCATCACTATGGCATGTCTCGTCTTTCTTTCTCTCCAACCCAGAGCACAGGTAGGTGACAGGCTCTGCCTGGATGAGGTCCCCGTGTTATGCACACCTGTACCGACAGCAGTTCCAGGAGGTAGCAAAGCTCCTCCTTTTGCCCTGCCCCAGGCCAGCCTGCACCCTGCCAGGGGCCAGCCCAGTCTGGCACAGGGCCCGATAGCAGCCAGGGATGGCTGGGCATGCTGCTGTCCTGGCTGCCGCTCTGAGCATGGCTCACTGAACAAACCCGTGCTGCTCTCTGGACTGAGATGTCACTCTGCTGTTTGAGCCGGGCCCCAAAGGAACGACAGCACAAATGCTTTTACGTTTCCCATGATATTGTTGGCACATCATCTAACCCTGCAGCGAGCATTTTCAGTCCCATCTCACCTCTTTTTCTGTCCCAGGCATACAGCTCCTTTATTCCCAGCTCCTCCAAGGACTTGGTAAGCTCCAGCTCCTCCCCAGTGATGCCATCTCGTAGAAGAACAACATGCTCTTGACTGACTTCACACTTCTCACAAATAGCTGGGATGATGTTGTGGAGAGGTACCTCTGGACTAACTCGAACCACAGCCTTCTGCGTCTTCAGGTAGTTCACTACGAGCCTCACAGATTTCTGCAGAAACAAACACAAATTCTCAGCCCTTCCCTCTGTGATGGCTAGGCTCTCTTACAATGAGAAAGGCACTGGGGACTTCCATATTGTCTTGATTCCTCCTAGACAAACTTACCCTACATGTGTACTATTGCAAAAAATATTATTAAAAAAATTTTTTTAAAAAATCTCAGAACTCCCCTGTCACTAAGGAGACATCCACAAGAACAGGTGAATAAGGAAAAGGAATCAGAGGTAGATGTAATTTGTGAATGTTTCCAAGTACCACTTTGAAAGGCGTAACAGTGTAATTAGCTATACAAATTCAGAATAATAAAAATTTCAGCGAACATATTTGGAAAATGGCTACTTTTGAATCTCCACAATACTGTGAAATATATTTATTAATGATCAGTCTTCTCCCATATCTGCAATAAAGATGGCAAACAAAATACCACTAAAACCCTACCTACCTCCACACAAACCCACAACCCTCATTTCAGCCACTACTACAAATTTCAACCACCCCGTCTTCAAGCAAGGGTCTTTATAAGAACAGATTTCCATCTATCCAGCCACATGCAACATAACATTTTGTCTAAATGCTGGAGTCCAGACTGGCACCTGCCAGTCTGCATGCAAATCAGTTAAGCTAGTAAAGCAGGTTAAAATCTATCTCAAGCCTTTCCTAGTTGGTTTGAAGACACACAGATTGGAAGAACTGCTTGAAATCACAGGAATGAAATGGTGTTTCATGGTACCATTTTAGCCTTACAAAGTACTGACCTCAGGGACCCTTGGCAGAGGTCGCTTTGTCTTGTCTTCGGGAACCTTCTCTTTCAGAAGTACTGTCTGTATATCCAGTGCTCCTATCAGAGTGTTTGGCTTGTAACTCAGAGGTTGCCGAGTTCCTGAAGACTTCAGTTCAAGACTATGTTGGGATGGATTTAAGCGATACTGGCTGCATAAATCAACCAACAGATCCATCACAGCTTTACTGCAGGGAAGAAGACATTCATCATTAGCATGAGACAAAAAACAGTTGCTAAAAAATTTACCTCAGTTTTAACATGGAGAAAAAAAGACAATACAAGCTGTGGATGCATCACTAGTTAACCATCTTTGGGAGGGAACAGTGCTAATGCTTTGAAATGCTAAACAGGTCAGATAAAATGTTAGAAATTAAATATATTTGCACTTCAGTGTGTGTTTATGAGCTGGCAATTAACTATTCACTAGGAGGCAGACAACAGTGCCAATAATAGCACTAACAAACATAAGCCAAGAGCGGACAAAGTGCACCTTATCTGCTAAATCCATACATTAAATTCTCCAATTCAAATCCTGTTCTTTAACATGAAGACAAGATCTAAATAAATGATGCGCTCACAGTATGGTGAACTCTACCTAGATTTGAACCATCACACAACGCAACTCAAAATGGAGCATTTAAACCTGGAACAAAAGGTAGACAGGATTTTTTTTTTTTCCAGCTTACAACTTTGAGTCATCCCCCCACCCCAAATCTGTTTGCCACCAGCAATATTTCCAAGTGCAAGAGGTCCCTTCCATATTTATTTTGGTGAGGATATTAACCCTGTATAAAAAATCTGGTTTCAAGTATTTTCATTATCAAGAACTCTTATTGCAGATGTGATTCTTAAACCACAAGGTTAAAAGAGTCAGTCACTGGCCCTCTCTTATTCCGTGCCTCTGCGTGGAGGTACTCCATTTTGTGTCAATAACTCAACATTCACTAGAGCTTGATACTGCGTGACACAGCAGATATGAACTATGTTCCTCCACATCCAGAAATTCTCTTCTACCAATGTACTGAAGAGTTCTTTCTTTTCAGCCTTCCTCCCTAAAATACCATCCAGGATCAGAGAAAACAGGTTTATCAAAACTGGTTATGTTTCTGAAAAGTTTTGGTTTCATAAATCAGTATCTGTCATCAATAAAACAACGTAAGTTGAAAAAAACTACCAGCTGTACCTGAAGCCTGCCATATACATGGGATATTTGTCTTATAGCAGAAGTCAAAATAAGTGTATAGATAGCATATTTGCCAAAGGAACTGGCATCCCTTCTAATGTGTAAACTGGAAAAACTGTATAAGGATTCAAAATGCAAGCAAATTCGAAGAAAATAAAATATTTCACAGGTTATCAGCTACCACCATTACAACCATAGCTCAAGAATTGCCCTTCAACTGCAAGCTATTGGCATATGGGAAACTACTCCGTGGGGGGCTGCCCATCTTTCTGTGTATATGTTGTTGGCCAACAACTGCTCAAGAAGTTGGTAAAGAACCCTGGAGAGCTAATGGCAGAGACGACAAGAATGGAAAATGAGAACAATCCCTCATTAACAGGCAAAAGACTAAAATATATGTAGGTAACAGCTCTTCCTGCACAAGCAATGAGAAAGGACTTTCTTTACAGTAACCTATTTCAAGTTTAACTGAGTTACGCAGTGTGAGCTGAAAAAGTGGCAAGCGTGGAAAATTTGCAATAGGTGAGCGTATTGAAAAGAGGAGAACACAGTGAGAAGATGATGACTGAAGACCAAACAAGGAAAGCAGATGTCATTAATATGTATAGGAGGCTTCAGAAAAATAGAGCGCTGTGGTACCTGCTAACATAGACAGCATCTAAATAGAAACGTGTAGTATCTCAATCAAAACTATATCAGGTCATTTCATGATGACTTATTCTGGCACTATCCCCAAGTTGCAAACACCTGTATTTCACAACCATGTTTAAATCATATGTAACACGCCACAAACCAACAGAAACATTTACACCTACTAAGTCCAAACTATAGGAGAATGCCACGTACACCCATATTTACATGAATATTCATTAAGCTGCACAACAGTGAGCATTTAAAGAAGTGTCAGTCCGCCTGATACGGATCTCAGCTTGTCTGTTTACAGACATATTTCTTTTAAAATAAAATTTGCATGTGTTCTTTTCCCCTCAGCCTTATTACTATTGTATCCACAGAAATAACCTGGCAGAACCACAATACATGGTGTTGTACGTGCTAGACTTTCTATGTAATGTGGAATGCCAATATATTTCTGTAGTGCATAATACTGTGATAATTCATTCAAATTTGGACAGTTACCTTGTGTCATGTAAAGTATTTAGTTAAAAACACTTAAAAAAACCAACAACAGCACTTGAAAAATAATTTATTTTTTAAAATTTATTTTGTCAAAAGAACAGTTTATGATTCCATGCACCTTCCACAGAAATTATTAAATATGTTCATCAGCAACAGTACCACAATTGCAACCAGATTAGAATCCACACCAGCCATCTGAGAAAATAAGTTGCAGACAATCATGCAAGTTGGACAAATTTGTCCAGATAATGAACAATTGAAAAATCCAGCCAAATTTGAGGTTACACCTTACTGTTGACTACAGAGCACATAATATGAACACTTACAGAAGTCTGCAACATCCCATCCTGAGCCTTGCTGCTCAGAATATACAAATGTTCCATGAAAAGCATCCCCAGGCTTCATCTGTACCATTTAGGAGTACAAATTAAGCAGTATCTCCGAAGCTTTTGAAAAAACTTCAAAGAGAATAGTATGCATTTCCCAAAATTTCATGTCTCTTGGAAGATGCAACAAGTCAGTCCTGCCCTTGCTGCCATCTTGTTCCAGCCATATCTGCACTTTATTTTAACCTCCTTTTGAGATCTGGCAGAGAGCATATTCTATTTTGAAATTCAGGCAGGTCTGATCATAAAGGATTACATCTAAAGCTTAAATGAAGAAATTAAATGTCTCCTGCCTTTCCAATTACTCAGCTAAGAAACACATTACTTTCTTATTTTAATAAGATGTCGCTGAAATTTTGGGTGGGGAGACCAAACACTATGTGACAGACACCAAACATTAATAACTGATAACCAAATACTAGAGCACAGAAAAAAAACTGCAAAGACATCTATAGCAAGAGGACAAGAGGCAAGAGACAAATGCCAACATGGGAAACTCTATTTAGGTACAAGGAAACATTTTTTCACTACAAAGATGGTCCAGCCCTGGAACAGGGGTAAAGAGACGTTCAGAAACCTCTTCCCTGGAGGTATTCAAACTTGCCTGGAGACAGCCCTAAGCAACCTGCTCTTGTGAGACCTGCACTGAGCAGGGAGTTAAAAGAGTTAGAGCAGGTGAGTTCCAGTGTCCCCTGCCAACATAAATTATTCTAGTAAGATTTTTTTTTAAAAAGCCTACACTGAACTACTGTAGTTTTGACCTGACCCCTATTTAGTATTTAGTTAAGCTCATTTTTAACCCTTTTGCTGTATATGCCCTGTTCATCTTCTAACAACACTTCTTTCATGTTTTATCAACCTGGGCTGATTTCACACCTCGTCTTTCTTGAGACACCATTCTGTATGTTGAGCTATAAACCCACAATTAAAATAATTTCAGAGTCTTTCACTGAGAATTATGTGAGAATATTCTTTCTGTGATGACATTAGCTTTATGCTCCAGGTAACACATACTCTGCACTGAGCTCTGTCCTCCAGCACTTGCCGAATGGGATTACAGCTTCAGCTAGTTTATTATTTGTTCTAGTATCCTGCTCTCTGTGCATCACATATATGAGAGAATTTGCGTAACGTAAGATAACCGTAGGAGCAACAACTGTCCAGTCTACTCTTCTGCTTATCGGTCATCCATGTGCTGACAACTCCAAACCAAACATCATTTAGCTTCAAACATCCCCTTTTTTTCTGCAATGTATTTCAAATACTACTAACTTCTGCTGACACTAAATGTCTGTATCTGTGTTAATCAGGAAATCCTTCTCAGTGACACTAAGTGTGAATGGAGACAGACGCATGACCCCTTTATTTATAGGTTACATTGAAAGAATTACCTGTGAAAATCACGAACAGAAAAAGTTTCTGGTAACTCTTGTGAACTTTTCCACTTATTTTCTTTCTATACGTCTAGCCATTGCCTCTATCAGACCTGCTAACAGTTTGTGTGGATCTGCTGCAGATCTATATGCATAAAATGTGTAAGTGGCCAACGTTCTGCCTACCCTTTCAGCACATCAGTTAGTGCTCACACAACAGTACAAATACAGATTACTTGTGGGGGTATTTTATAATCCTTTTCAGGGGGAGAAGGCTAACAGTTTTTCGTTAATACTTCCACATGTTTTACAGTAGAGTTCACAGGGACCGATTATTTCAAAATAGAAAACTGTTTTTTAATACTGTTCTATTGCTGCACACACTCCTTAGGGACTTAACTTTGTCCTAAAATCTGCACTACATATTTCCAAAATCTAGACTATATTGTGTACTACAAGATAGCAATAACCTCTTCAAGAGAGACTGTCAGCTTGAGTTAACTTTTAGAAATAAATCTACTTAAAAATTCCAGATTCCAATAAAATACCTTTAAACAGCACACTTTCTTTTTTTCTTGAACTATCTTTCGAGAAAATTTAGTAAGAATTTTCAACCCTCTTGCTGATATTTATAGGAACTTTCTGTATCAAGAACAGAGTAAAATTAACATTGTGCTGCTTTGCTTAAATAGAAAGAACAAATTGAAAGAGATAATTTTGACTTTTAACTTGGTTCATTTATAATAACCTTAAGTGATACTAATTAACTACAGTAGTTATATTTTCAAACATCCTCTAGTGTACTTCCCTGCTCTGCAAACTGCTTTCCTGAAATTACCGAATAATTTTTCATTATGATGATGCCCAGGGCAAGGTTTTGTAAATTTTTCTGCAACAGAAAAGCTATTTCCCCAGGGTACCCAAAACCAGATTTTGCAGAATGCAGTTTTAATGATGGTAATGAAAATACTGAAGATTTACAGCAGTATAAAGAACAGCAGAATTTGTCTGAAATGTCCTTCCATGATATCAGCATAGGTAAA
>JAVKLA010000047.1:21055665-21102530 GCA_034782735.1 Sagittarius serpentarius | reverse complement strand
ATAGGTAAAAAGAGTGAACAGGGAAAAGAATTTATTACCTGCGCTGGCTCCCATACTTGCTTCAAACTAAATGTAATTTTTTTTTTAATCCAGTATCTTTATCATTAAATATCTACCTCTTAGTATCACTGTACTTTGTAGCTGTCCAGTTCACAGTGTCAAAACAAATGCAAAAAGCCTGGGCTTTCACCCAAACCTGGAGATTTAAGACAGTTTATCCCCTAAAAATTTCAGATGCTCTTGACTTTTTTTTTTTTCTTCCACATGCCTGAAAACGTAACCAGTGTTAATGTACAGAAAATTTCATCTTCCACTGGTTAGAAAGAAGAGCGGTACGCATGAGGTCTGTTCACAGACTGATGCCACTGTAATACAGGGCTCATTATAGGGTATCCTTTTCTTATTTCATAACTTGTTAGGATGATTTACTCCCCTCCTCAGTTTCTGTAATCTTCCACTTCCCACAGCTGGCTATCAGTGCCTGACATTTGTCACTAACTGTCCACTCCAAGTGCTCAGAGAGAGAACACCTACTACCTAGGTTAGGCACTGGTGATACTCAGATTAGCAGATTAGCACAAACAGGAATTTAATTGCTGCCTAAATCAGGGGCCTAGACCTGTCAAGCAGACAATGGAGAGAAGCGGGCACCTTCACAGAACAATAAAGAGAA
Organism: Sagittarius serpentarius; assembly: GCA_034782735.1. Classification (NCBI taxonomy): domain Eukaryota; kingdom Metazoa; phylum Chordata; class Aves; order Accipitriformes; family Sagittariidae; genus Sagittarius; species Sagittarius serpentarius. Next base: position 21,101,857 of record JAVKLA010000047.1, on the reverse strand, counting down.
CATTTTGGTTGCTTAGAATGCTTAATGTAGACAATATAAATAACCCCAGAGAAATGTCTAAGGTTTAATTTTCAACATTTCTTTCAGGTTTTTGTCAACAAACTAAAGACTCTAATAATCAAAATACTCAGTCTCAGTGTACGTGATAGCAATGGTAGTGATAATAAACACCTGTGTGAGATACAGAATGTTTATTTTACAGGGATTTTCCATTTGCTCTCTGCTCCTGTAGCTTGTATGTTCTTCAAAAGACCACATTAAAACACCACTCTTGTGCTCTTGGAGTGTTTGTTTTGTGGTTTGTTTTTTTTTTTTAAGGGAAAGGAAAATATTTTCTAACCATATGGCAACTATATATCTCCATATAAAATGCTGCATGAAGACTGGCCTCTTGTTAGCTCCCAGGTGGTTTGCATTTGCCAACGAAATATCACCTTTCTTTGGGATCTAATGGCCAGTGAGTTTCATGTCCTGTTCTACTTACCAGGCCTGTTCTCTTCTTTCTCTCATGAAGTCCAAATCTCCCCATAAGATCACGATCACTAAATGTGTAATTTGAGAGCTCTGATAAACACTGCTTTCCTTTAAAACCTTTAACATCACTCTGGCTTTGGGGCTGACCCACACAAGTTGCACTAGTCTCCTGAGAGTGGCTAAGCGAATACAAATTTCTTCAAGAAGAGTAGGGGGAAGAATGAAATACCAGACACTACGTGCTGCTGTACGCATTCTCCTCAGCCATCAAAATACACTAATAGACAGTCAAAATAAACTAATATATCAGACCAAGGAGAGTAGGTTTACAGGAATGCAGACTAACTACTGCAAACCCCAAATGTAAAATAAGCTTACACCCTGATTTATCAACACACGTCTACATATCCTCCTTATCTGGTATTACCATTTTCCACAGTTTCTTGACCACTGCTGACCACACCATTGTTTGCTACAGTTTCATCACAGTATTGAATATATTTTTAACACTCTTCCAAATTCTTTTTTAAAGTAGTAAGTCTCCCTCTTTCAAAACAGTTCTCACAGAGAGGATGAGGAGAAGGAAGAGCTCCCATGGTGAAGAAAATGATCTCAAAACTGCCTTTTCAATACAATTTGCCCTTGGTTGTACCCATGGAAAAAACCAATACACTTTTACATAGAAAAGGCTTCCTAAATACCAGCAGATGCTTTGCTGTCTACACAATCGCAATGTATTTGTGAAGGCAGGATCTCGGGATGTGATGAATCATTCATCTTCTGAGCTTGCTTCTTGGCATGATTCCAGACAGGCATACTGTCAGGACTGCTGTTTGCCAGCAGCACCTACTGCCACTACACCAAACCCCCTCTGTATTATGAGATCTGATACAACCTAAGACTAGCCCAGGGGCACTACACGGAAGAGACGGATCCATACATGTGCTGAGGGTGATCCATGGGGAAAACAGTGACACAACAGCTGCTAAATACTTCCTGCCCCAGCAGAGAGGGTCCTTTACGCATGGCTCTCAGGATTCTCTGGTACAACAGCTGCCTAAAATGCAGACAGAAGCATGGCAGAGAAACCCCATCAGCTCAGAAAGGGAGACATTAGTTTCAGCAAGGATCGCGCTGGGAACAGAGGGCTCCAGAATGTGGGAGCTAATCAAAGCCTTACCTTCCTTGTACTGTGCTCTTCTGCTCCACCCCGCTGGGTAAAATGACTGTGAAGTCCACTGATCTGTTTATCATGTTCTCCTTCATGCTCACAAGGTTCTGATCAGAAATTACAGCTGTCTCTGCAGGTGACTTGCACTCACTGTGAATTCTACTTACTGCAGCAGGTTGATTTGGTGGAGGAGGAGCGCGAGCTTTCATTCTTCTCCTTGAAAAATAAAGGCAAGGAGAAAATTAAATAATTTATCGTGACCAAAGTATAAACAAGTTAATAAGAAATATGTTATTTCAGCCATGATCTCAGATTGTTTTAAAAAGTTCCTCTAATGCAAGTCATTTTTATCATGAAACTTTTAAATGGACTTGCATTTTATTTTTACCTCCTCTCTAAAAATACGTTAATTTTTTTAATGATGCATTCACTCCTACTGTTTGCTTTCCATGCCCCAAGGGATTAATCAGTTTCGTAATTAGGATATGAAATAATCATTATTCTGTCAAGTATGAAGCATGCTCCTATGAAGAGAAAAGAAATGCTGGGTCCAGTCCAGACCTGACTCAAGAAAGAGTTGTATTTACATAAATGAATGTTTCCTCAAAGTCAGAATGGCAGGAGTGGAGGCAGGGTGAGGTTTCATTCAGCTGTATTTGGGTTCCACAGTACTACTACTCTTGAAATATTCTCTCTTCCTCTGCTCTGAGTAAGTAGTCAAATTTGGCTCATCGTACTTCATAGGCAAGCACCACGAAAAGGTCAACCATGAGTGATATAATTTCCTACCATGCAACACTAAGAGACTATAGCTCTTTGAAAATACCCTGAAGAGAACTCATTCTTCAGCAGCAGGCTACATGCCATGTGTGACATACAGAAAAGCTGCATCAACTTGCACCGAACAAGCAGTGTACTTTACAGATATAAAACCACCACAAAATCAAGTTTACTTCATTGGCAAGCTGCCAGACAGATAAGCAACATATGTGCACTGTTAAATGTCTGAATAGCTGGCCTCATACCAAGCACATGTCTAAGAGGATTAATTCTGATGATTAATATCCCAGTGACCTCTTCTGACTAGATTTATGCCTAGTTTAAGTCAGATTTTCATGTAACAGATGGAAAAAGCAGTAAAATATTTACTGAGAAATTATTATCCAGGCTTACTGCCTGCATTTTTTTGATCTGCCTGTTTTTAGGGTGCAGGAAGAGACTGTGATTCTGCACATCATTTTCACCCTGCAAACAACATAAAAAGAGGTCCAGAAGAGTACAGAAAAAGCACTCTGACCCTTAAAAGCCTGCAAAGCTTACTGGCTGAATCAGCCAAGGGCAAAACTGTGTTCAGGGAAGGAAAAAAAAAAAAATCAAACAACTAAAAACTAAACAGGATTAATACCAAACCAAACTCTTCTTTAATTACAGACAACCTGTATTCTCACAGATGCAAAGACTAAACATACAGTTTGGATTACCAACGTAAGCTCCTGGCAGAGAAAAAATTAAGAGCTACATCATCACCAACAAACAGAGTTCAGAAACAATCCAAACCCTCTACACTTTTTAATCAGTATTTGCATTTGACCAACAATTTCTATGACATGTTTCAACTTGCAAAAAGTCACTACACTGCCCTGAAAATGCACGTCAGTAAGACCTCAGCAGGACATTGTAAAATTAGCAGTGATGCAGGCCATTCCTTTCTTTTCCTCTGTGCGTAACAAATAGCATTCTCTACAGATATGTAGGGAGAGCTACTGCCATATTTACTAGCATACAGCAATTTCTCTTCCATGGGAAATTTTCCCTGAACATTCACTTTTTATCATATATACACCCAATGAGTCATGCAGTCATCAGTCACTAACTTGCAGCTCCTCCGTTCCTCCCCATGGAGGTGATAGTAAAAAGTTCAAGGCTTTATTGTTTGTCTAACTACCTTGACTTTCTGTATGTCTGTGAACCAAACTCTTAATCTATTTACATGTCTATAAAAGAAAAAAAAGAAATTGGGATTCATCTTCTGCTCAGATCCTTTTACGTTTGGCTGCAGTTTTTATTTGTAAGCAGGTGGTGAGAGACATGGGAGTTTTGCAGAAATCCAGATCATGCCAACGTAGCTTTACAATCATGCAGTGCAACATTTAAGGATGTCAGATCAATTTACAAATGATGTAATTCTTCCCTTCCTAACATCAACTGCATCAATGTAAGTAGCTACAGAGATTCACATCAACTTTTTTCTTAAAACAAAGCTTTTCTTTTTTGTTTTTAAAGCTTGTCCTATAATGTGGGGGACAATTCCAATACAGTGCTCCTGACAGTACCAAAGGGGGTGGAAAGAAAAGAAGCAGGCAAGTGTCCTGAGACTGGCAGAACTAGTTTGGTTTTAGTTATGATTCACCTGGACTTGTAAATTCCAGATCTCACAGTGAACACAGATAATGGAAATAAAGCAGTGGTAATAAAATAACCATGAAACTGAAACCAGCTGAAACTGAAGAGCCTTGAAACTTCAGGGGAGCAGTGAAGAACAACTGAGTTTTGAAGTTGATGAAGGAGCTGGAAGTTAATTGGGAGTATGCTACACATGTGTTTGTTCCCTAGCAATAACATAAAGCTGTATCTGGTTTTCTGAAGGAACAGACAAACAAGGTCAGACACCTTAATAGCAATTTATAGCTCTGAAATAGGAGTGCGATTTTTATTTGGCCACTTTTTAAGTACTCTTTACAGCCAATTCTGCAGTTACAGACCTTTTACAACACTGCTTTGGGCTGGGGCGGGGTGTGTGTGTCAGGAAATCAGGCTTCATACCACCAAAAGCACCCGCTATACGTTGACCAGAAATGTTCGCTTTACCTCCATAAAATACATAACAATGCGTATTCTTTTTAGCATTAACACAGTCAGGGCCTTTTAGACACTACAATCCTCCTTTTCTTTTGTGCAGAAAGGACAGTGCAGGTCTGTTTCCTTCAGAGACATCAAAGAAAGGAAAAGGGAAAACATTCCCACTACAGTCTCTCTAACCTAGCAACAGTTCAGGTGACCTCATATGAACTTTCCCCCAATAGTGACTACATATTCTCTTGAAACACTGTGACTGCTTTAAATGCCTGGTTTTCAACATTTTCCAAATGACAGATCTCAAACTATTTCAGTGGAGGCAGATCCCCTTAAAGTTCACATTTGCAGAGCGATACGTGGCACAGATTTGCATTTCCTAGACAAGATTCTGAAACATCTCAGTAGTAGAAAGTAGCTCCATAAACAGCAGACTGAAATCCACAGCTCTAGCTCTACCTTGGATCTGCAATGAGCAGCTGCTTTCTGACAGGCTCCAGCAACTGCAGTCAGAAGGTGCTGAGAAGCCTGTTAATACTATTGAATGCGAGTCAGAAAAACAATTCAGCTTTCTCTGTCAGAGCTATGATGGTTGTAAAGGACAATCCAAAAGCACTCCATAACAAAAGCCTTCTTGTTCCCCCACTAAAATAATGCAAAGAGGAAGTGTGTGATTTAAAAGCCCTTTTTAAGCATGGGTACTTTCCACGCTATAAACACAACATACTATAAAAAAGTTGCATAACATTCTTCAGTGTGAGCTAAATTCAAACTAAATTTAGCTCTATAGCAATTTCTTCTCCACAAACACCTTTCACTGTGCTCAGTACTGAGATACTTGGTAAGCTCCCCTACCTGCTATTAGTCTGCAGATGAAGTTACAAGTGGGAACTCAAACCTATGATTGACTCACAGTTACATGAATGCTTGAATCCAGCCCTTGATAAAGAAAGAGTAAAAATAAGCAGCTGATCCTAACACACAAATGTACAACGCCTTTTACCAAGGCTTGAAATAGTTCATCTCACTTTACTGTAGGCTGAAGAAATGCATATAGCCATGAAGTAATTAGGCAGAATACATAAATAACCTACCAGCACTGTTCTCAGTAACAGCATCAGGCTTCTCAAAATGGAACAGGAAAAACAAGCAGCAAACTGACCAACAAGACCAGTATTTCTGTAGTGCAGCACACAGAAGAAATGCAACACAAACAAGGAAAAGTTTCACTAGATTAAGAACGTCAAGACAAGGTAACACAAGCCCTTTGGACCTACACTTTATTAATATATAACTACCAAGCAATAGGATGCAACCTGGACTTTACAAACCCACGCTGAAAAAACATGATCTCTCATGATCTCTACTTCAAACTAGTGGTCCTGGGACATCCACCCTCATGGCAATGCTATGCAGAGACCGTCTTTCTTCAGGTAAGTGTCACACAGACACACACAAGAAAAAAAAGGTGATCCTACACATTTCCACCATGCTCAAAAAAATCTGGAATCCTCTCTGCCCTGTAAGGTAAAATGTAACTTAACAGGTAGAGGTCAGACTTCATCCCATGGACATCACCAGGAGTTGGGCAAGAGCTCCATACTACACCAGTTTGTAGAATCTGGTCCTTCCTATGCCAATTATCTCTCTAACCAGTCACTTTAAACAAAAACCCCAACCAAACAAAAACAAAAACCCCAAATAAAACAACCAACCCTCAACATAGCAGAATTACGTGCAATGTTCATTTTTGATATACTGAACAACTAGCACAGGACCTCCAACCCAGTCAAGTCAATTTGCAACCTTGTCAATGCACACAGCTGGAATAGTTGCAGAGGGTTTCTCCGTGACATTCGTGTATACCCCATCTGCCGTGGTTTAACCCCAGCCAGCAACTGAGCACCACACAGCCGCTCACTCACTTCCCCCCTCACCCAGTGGGATGGGGGAAAGGATTGGGGAAAAAAAGGTAAAACTCATGGGCTGATATAAGAACAGTTTAATAAAACAGAAAGGAAGAAACTAACAACGACAATAATAACAATAATAAAGTAACAATAATAATAAAAGAACTGGAATACACAAAACAAGGGATGCACCATGCAATTGCTCGCCACTTGCTGACCAATGCCTGAGCAGTGCTCCTCCCCTGGCCAACTCCCCCCAGTTTATATACTGGGCATGATGTCACATGGTATGGAATACCCCTGTGGCCACTTTGGGTCAGCTGTCCTGGCTGTGTCCCCTCCCAACTTTCTTGTGTCCCTCCGGCCTTTTTGCTGGCTGGGCAGGAGAAGCTGAAAAGTCCTTGACTTAGTCTAAACACCACTTAGCAACAACTGAAAACATCAGGGTGTTATCAACATTCCTCTCATACTAAACCCAAAACACAGCACTATACCAGCTACTTGGAAGACAATTAACTCTATCCCAGCCAAAACCAGGACACCATCTCATAATTAGGAGGAATAAATCAACATGAGAGTGCTCAGTGATGAGCACAGTACACAAACGCAGCATCCCTTGGGTGGAACACAGGAAACATTGAAGTAAATGTTCTCGACTTTCAGGTGATTGCACTCCTACAGTCTTTTGAGGGGAAATCTGTGCACATTGCTGTTTGAGGAAAAAAAAAGCAGATGAGTAACCCCTCTCTCTCTCTCCCCCACCCCCTCCACCCCCCCACCCCCAGCAAAGTTAGAAACCCAGCCCTGAGGCACACCTCATACTCCAAACCATCAAGACACAGACAGCACAGTAGAAGTTGTTCCCACCTAGTGATCTAGCCTGAGAAGCAGATACCCTTCAGAGAACATTTCTTTTTCACTTTGTTGCTCATGGCAAAGGAAAGAAAACCCAGATCACAGGCTGGGAAAAAGACACCCACTATATTAGAATTCATTGTATGCCAAGTTCCCTCTTCGTAAGTAAAATCCTTTCAGCTTCTAGGTATAGCAGCTCAGAAAAATTAGAATGCGACACAAATGCAAAGGAAATACAAACAGATTAGCACTAACATAAAGACACCTCAATCATTTTTAAAATGGAAAACAAAAGGTAAACAAATCCTACAGAGATGGAGAACAGAAACCAGGAAAGCATGATAATGTCCACAACTACTAAAGAGGAAGGAGTTCATGCAGACAGTCCTACATTGTAAACCAGAGCTCCATTCCATTTCGCCATCTGTAACACTCAAATTAACCAATTAAACTGAGTTTTTGGTTTGCTCTTTATTTGGCAGGGTGGCAGGGGCTGGAGGACAAAAAAAAAAATTTAAAAAAAAAATCAAAGAACATTCTCAAGTTTACTTAGTCTATCACAGGCAAAATATACCAATTCATTACAAGTATGTGCAACACAGGTAAACCGCACCTTTAAATGTCTCATACATAAGTAAGTAAATTACAGGTCTAAAATATACTACTCTTATAGTAACTTGTTTCCAGTATTATTTTACAGCTTCTTATAACATTTATAATATTACAAAAATATTACACTTTCTAAACAGCTGAAATCTTCAGCAGACACCAAGATCTAATGAACTGGATTACTCCCATGTTCACGTGGCTCAGGGAACAATCAGGGTTCCCTACGTTACTTTACTTTTTTAAATAAGATTTTTTTTTAGACAGTCTTTACTCTGAATTCCCTGGCTATTATGGTATATAGTTATTTTATGCTTTTCTCTTTTCAAACATTTATTTGAATTTCATATTATGTTTAAAAGATTATTCCATTTCTAAGGCAGGAACACACTGACAGACATGACGAAAATTATTCCCTTGAGGGAGTGATAAAGTCACCCAAAATAGACAAGAAAAAATAATTTGTTTTTGGCAAAGAAATGGAAGTTACTTATTTTTGATTTTCTATTTGATGCTACTGATGAGAAACCCTACAGCTTTACGTATTTTAAAAATAAAGTTCTAATGCCAGAAGGAGGAGAAAAAAAAAAAAAAAGACCAGAAGCAAACTGAATGAGAACATTTGTAGAAAAGGAAGCGGGGATGGAAGTACACGACCATGCTTGCCCAAGGGTGAAATTAAAGAAAAATAAACAAAAGTCAAGGTGAGATGATGCGTTCTAATGGAAGTAGTTCCTAATGTTGTATCTCTAATTGCAAACCTTTCACAAACTTAACCAGTCGTTAAAAAAGCACTGTGCTGCAGTTTCCCTGTCTCAAATGTACAAGTGAATAAACTCATTGTTATAAAAACTGCTACCAGGGCCATCTTCCCAGATCTGACCCATTTCATGAGAGGCTGAGATGCGTCCCAACACACAGCAAAGACCAGTGTGAAGCACTGCACAGCTGCCAGATAAGAGAAAACTAGCTTCCATCTGGTCGTGACTCAGACTCCTGCACTGACACTACATAGCTGAACTATTGAGAGCTCATCCTCTGGCAGGAATGCCAAATGATTTGTTAGCCTATGGTTGGTATCCTCAAATACACTTTTTTTATACATCACCCACACTTTCGATTAAGAGTGCATTATCTTCCAATATAAACCTAATCCTCTTTACAGTCACTGAGGCGTTCCCTCAAGATCCAGTATAAAGCAGTTCACATATCAGATTCATGATACGGTCACTTTTTAGGGCCAGAAGAAGCCATAAGCACACTAACTTGATTTCCTGTAGTGCACGGGCCATGCAGTTCACCCTACTTTAGAGAGCCCTCATTTAGAGTGAAAGCAAGGACAGAGTTGTATGCGGGGTAGCCTTTAACTGATCAAGGAATAACACTGCAGCCTGCAAATGCTTCTACACCTATTAACCACAATCACACTAGGCAGCCTAACAAATTACCTGTATCTGTTCCCAAAACAAAATAAAACACAAGCCCTAGAGAAAATCTTTTAAAAAGCAGCCAAATCCCAGGATTTGGGTAGGTGCCCACTGCAGTTAATGAAAACACTGCCTGAATAAGCACTGCAAGGTCTGGCCTAATTGCTGTATCACAGGACTTTTGAGATACCACCCACACGTTCAGTGTGTGGCAAAGACCACGCTATGAGCTGGTGCCATTATGTGCAACGCCATCAGGTTGCACATCAGTAAAGCGGAATGAAATGGGAAAGCAGCTAACATTATGTAATTATTTGCCTCATCTGCTGAAACACATGCTAAAGAAAAACAGAAGCCTTTTGTGGTTAAAGGCAAGAAAGTATAGACGAGTTACTCTATTTTGGACTATTAAATTCCGGCTATCTAAACTGTGGTACTACTGCATCTCTGAGTCAGAGATACACCAATAGTTTTAACAGTTTAGTCTTGAAGATGAAACCAAAACAAAACCCCACTAACAATTGATACTGGAGGTTGGGTAACAAGCCTCACCTTCAAAAAAATTCGGTCTAGAAAACCAAAAGTAGAAAACAAGCACACTAGGTAGGGATGGTGAAGCCTTGCTTTTTTCACAATGACATCTGCCAGAGGAGAATACTCAGATGAAGAAAAACGCGGATTAAGGCAATAGACATTTAGGCTTTAGGACACAAATAAGTTTGTCCATCTGAGCTAGAACTACCTGCCAGTTTCACACGGACCAAAATCAAAAGATTGCCAAGAAATGGTTGTTAAATGGTTGCAGGGGAACCAGCAATGCATTTGTGCAAAGCATTCAGTGATCAGCTATCCAATCCTACCAGTAATTTTTTTGACTTCTTCCTCCATTATCCATATACTCACATTGTTTTTTCCCCAATTATGAAGTACAGAGCTATTACTACTCTACTACTACTACTACTAATGATAATAAAAACACTAAGGGAAACATCACATTGCTCATGCTTATCTGAAATATTATCCAGTTCCTTCACCTGTGACTAAATCAGGCTGCTCTGCATGGTATGCTTAAATAGGAAAAGAGAATGATGCTATTTTTGTTACTAATGCCTAAGCACAATGGCACTGGTTAGCAAAAAAACAGTGTCCATCTGATATGCAGATAGGGAAGAATTATGTTTAGAATGATTACCTGCTTAAACAAGTACCACTGTGGCAAACATTAACACATGTAACTATGAGCTGACAGATCATCATTTCTCATTTAATAAGAATGCTCTAGGAGCATGCTACCAAAGTTCATTTCACCCGTTTGCCCTTGTACAAACAGATCCCACAAATCAGGCAGGCAATGGCAGTTGAAGGAAAATTTTCAGAATTAAACCAATGTTATTCCACCTACCTCCACGACAAAGGTTTTAATTCATCCGTCTACAAATGGTGGCAAGATCACAGTTACTTCAGAAAACCCATGCAAAGAAGAGGGCACAGACAAGAAGTTAAAGGGTGTGGACCAGAGTAAAGTGGCATCTTGGCTCAGTTCCAGAGCACCCCTTAGATCTAAAAGGGCTTCCCAAAACATTAGAAATACATATTTCCAGGTGGACATTTAATTAATCAATAGCAACTAACTCTGTGTCTTTACAGGCTGCAGGCAAGAAGGTATCTGTGCTTTTTCTGAAATCTAATCTCTTAAACTAGATGGTCCCAGGCAGGAGAGACACAAAGCACGGCGGGCAGGCCTACTGAAGCCATTTATTTTCCAGCAGCACTGAGCTCTCCTAAAAGGGAGAAGGCCTCTGTGCTTACTCTCAGTTTTCTTGCCCTTGGGGAAGAACTCGTGATCTTGTCACGGCTGACCTTACATCAAATTTCTTGGGGCAGGGAGCAGAAGGCTGCATTCAAGTCCAATACCCACTGTTCCTATGTATTCAAAAGTCCAGAGCTGCTGACACCATGGAGGATAAACGAGATGCAATTTACCTAGTTTGGACTGCCTGATGGAGAACACCAAAGACACGAATCTACCCTCTTTTTTTAATCTACAATTATTCTGTAAACCCGAACTCTGTAGAAAACTACATCACAGAAGAAGCAAGCACCAGAACTATAGGACTGACAAGTTTCTCTTTAGAGCTAGAAAAAGTCCCCTAAAAGATTGAATAATGTATTTTTGTGAGATACAGTTTACATTCACTTGCAGAGAAACACAAGCAGAGATGCCAGGACATTCCTTATTCTCGTAATCATTTTCTGAATTAACATTTATAATTCAGTCTTCATTCATACTCTATCACACAGTAAGAAATCATGTACATCAGCATATTAAAAAAGGTTAATGAAGCAAATATGCAGAGCCAATGAGATAAAGAAATCTCCAACTTCAACACAAGTCTTAACTGTTGTCATAAATACGACCCTGTATTTATGGGATGCCACAGGTGCTTTTATCAGGAAATCCCACTGCTTCATATGATTTTCTATGTATTTTCCTGGTGCTGATTTGCTTAATAAAATTTCTTATGAGAACCACATATATTTCGGTTTCACTTTTAAGATATTCTGTTCTTTCTAAAAGACAAAGGAATCAAGTACTTCTTCGTTTAAATGGAAATTTGAGTATTTTGATTTATTAAAAGCAAATCATAAACTTAATTGTAAACTAATAAACACCACTCCAACTCTACACTGGAGTTGAGACCTACATTAATATAAAAAACAGAGTCTAATGAAAAAGAAAACTGCAAACATTAACAGAGAAAAATACACTTAGAACACCAAACAGCTAATTAGTAGAAGTCTGAAGTTTGATCTTGATTTATCAAGTAAGAACAGAAATGTTTTAATGATTTTTAAATGTCAGCAAAACCCAATTGTTCAGTTAGTTTCCATTTAAAATTCTGCTTAATGTATCCTGTAGGCAGGTGTGGTCCTTAATGGATTTTAAATCTTGCAAAACAAAAAAGGATGTGGTATCAACTGAGCACTTAACAGCCTCATGCAGTGTAAATTAGAGCACACTATGAAGAAAATCTTGATAAATCAGGCATGTCAACACACCCAGACAGTATCAAACAAAAGAGGAAGCAGCCAAATACCCTCCTTTTTCATCACACACATTGAAGTCAGGGATGATTATTCTGGGCATTTTACTCCTGTGGCACTGGCTCTGGACACAGGAGACAGACAAGAGTCTGGGCCATTACGGACTTCATAGAGTAAAACCAAGATCTTGCATCACCCCTGTGAGCAGACTGGAAGCCATGGGAATGGCGTTACGCTTTATAAATGAGAAAACAGTACCAGAAGAGCGAAGGCATCTACCACTTAGGAGCTTTAAATGCTACTTGGAGATAAGCCAATGCAAATATGCTTGAGGCTGCTCTGTAAGTACTGATGGGGTATCACAGCAGTGACAGCAAGGTTGTGTAGGCATGCCTGAGCTAGCTGCAAACTCAGCAGAGCCTACAAAATCCACACAAGCAGCATGGCATATTAGACTACCTTATAACACGAACTGCCATAGTTACACTAGAAATGGCAAAAGGCACACATACCTCAAATGCAAGCACCAAAACTCATGATAATTTAGAGCTGGTCTTTTAGCCAAGAGGAAAGATTTCTGTCTCCTTGTCAAAAAGCAAAGAAACAGCAATATTAATGATGTCTGATTTCCTTCAGCTTCCTCATCTTGTCAGGACTGATTTTGATATTAAAAAAAGCCCCACTGAAGGTTTTCTCAATTCTGGAACACTTAATCACTGTCTTCAACTCTGGACCTTACCCTGCAGTTCCCTGAGTGGGGTGGTTACAAGGCCTCCCCTCTCTACTAGCCACCAACTTTCCAAAGACTTATAAAAAACTATTATATTAGGCTAATCTATCCTTCTGTCAATTAAACTGAAATCAAACCAATGGCTGAAAAAACACATAATTTTTTTTCAAGAAAATACAGGCAAAGAACATCATCAAATAAACTTCATCTTCTATGAAAATCACATTAAAATCTGGCATTGCATGGCTACACAAGCTGTTGGCAGACTATGCTGAAACAAGGGTGTCAGTCCCATCTTAAAGCTGCCACCTGGGAACACTGAATGAAAACAGAAGAGGGATGGGATTAACTACAGAGTTTCCTCCTCACAACCAATAAAAACTAAAACAAAGAAATCCTGGACTTGGTGAACTCAGTGGGAGTTTTGCCACTGACCTTCAGAAAGCCAAGTTTTCAGCCTGGCAGAACCTCAGCAGAGCTCAGTTTCATCTCTGTGTTGACAGACCTGCTTGCTGCCTCACCCAGCTTGAACAGAACTTTCAAGCACCAGGACAAAGCCAAGCACTGGCAGCATCGCACCTAGAGAAGCTTTGGGATGCGGACAGCAACTGCATGGTACTGCCCTGGGCATCCAACCAGCTGCCTTTTACATCTGCAAAGGCACAGTTCTCTTATGTTCTTACTACATCTTATTAAAAACTGAAAGTATCAAATATAACTAATGTATCAAAAAAACTCCAAACAACTAAGATTAAAAAATCAATTAAAAAAGCAAGCAAGCCTATCTTCATGCATTACCACCCTGACTTTGTATCATTTCCGATTCTAAAATCAGTCAGAGAGGTCAAGGAAATCTGTGGACGCAAGATAAAGTCGGAGCTGCCACACCACATCATCTTTGGTCACCTCCTCTGAAATAGGAAGGTCAGTGGCATAGTGATAATTGGTGAAATTACCAGCGTACAGAGAGCACTCCCTGAGCCAGTGCCTAACAGTTGCTCACTTGACACATGTTGGCACCGTTCTTCCCAAAGAGAGATGAGGACACTCAACTGCTAGCAAATCTAGCATCCTCTCCAATGTTTATCAGACTTTCCCAGCCAGGAAAATCTTAGATGCAGCTTACAGAGCAAGGTTCCTCCAATCACTTCCCTTCTGCTGAGCCCAGCACAAACCGCACTCAAGCAAAGCAGCAAGGCAGGAGAAACAGAGAGTGAAATCTACCAAAACAAAAGTGAAAGGGACTTGCTTTCCTAGCCGAGTCACGGGTTTTTCACACTGAATACAGAAGCACAGATGGTGACAAGGGAGCTGAAAGATTTAAAGACAACATTTCAAGTTTCTGAAAGCCAGAGGTGGCCCCTCAACAAATAACATAGAGTTCCAGTATTACTGACAGATCCTCCAGAAAAAATGTTGCCTTTCATTTTGGAACTAAACAAAAAAAAAAAAGCATATTTTTCCCCACTTCCTGAAGCAAAAGTAGTAAGCTTCAGTGTAAGATCTTGTTTATAATGTTGAGTGCCATGCTTGAAATATACACAACAGCAAAGGCACGCATATAAGCTCTTTCTGCTCTCGCACCCCCTTTTATAGAACAAATTGCAGAAAAAAAAAACCAAAAACCCCTACTGGTTTATGTAAATAAAACATACTCTTTCCCACAAAATTCTACCTTCAAAAGGTAGATGACTCAAGAGGTCAGGTTAGTTAAAAGCCACATCATTACAAGAGCTCTATTTCAAGATTTTGGCAGCTCTCTATCTTACTACAACAGACCATGTAAAATCTTACACTCAGTGGGCTATCACAGGCTCGTGACATATCCCAAAACAGTACTGCTGTGTGGTTCATACATTGAGAGAACTAAACAAAAGCACTGGTAGCTTTCATTACTCAAACCTAAATTTTGGTTTTTTGTTTCTTACTAGCACCAAAAAGAATACCCTCCTCTTCTGCAGGCTACCTGGTTAACTCAGGTGTGCTGGAGCACATGTGCCTAATCCCACACACATTTGCCTAAAATGAATCATTAACCCAGTCCTGGAGCAGGAAGGTAAGCAGCAACCAGCCTTAGCCCCATGGACCATTCATCAGCTGAATGAATGTTGAACCCAATGAAAAAGCAGAGAGTAACCAAAACCAGAGTGGGGCAGAGGAGTTGGGAGGAATTTTTACTAACACAGGCACCAGGACCACCAGGCTTCTTCCCACAGGCTGCCACCCACTGCTGAACCTTGTGTCCTAAGCCTAATTCTAGCCCTGAAGAAACAACAGCGATACCATCTGAATTACTCCTCCAAGCTCACCCAGCCCCTGTCCTTCGGGATAAATACTGCTGAATTAGCATGGGCTACTCTCACCTGTGTGGGAAGGGTGCAACGTTTTGTTGCACTCTGCTTTCAGGAAAACAAAAGAATCCCACACCAGTGGCTGCTGCACACAGTAAGTGAGAAGAGCACAGGCATGCCTCTCACCTTCACAGGACATACAGGATGTAAATGCTGCCTTCCCCTTACCGAAATGCTACCATGCACATGTATTTGATGTAGTAAGAATGTTACCAGGCTATATGCCATTGTTGCTGCTTCTGAGTCGGGGTAATACATGAGAAGTAGGATGAAATGCTATATAAATTTCATTCATTATTCAGATTCAGCTGCTTCTGTGCAGCACTGCTTTATTTTCTGTGCAACTTCTGATACAATACTCCTCTACGGTACTTGAAAGAAATTATGAGAGACACCTACTGACAGGCACAAGCTAAGTGGGCTGATTGCTCCTTGTTGCTCTATGGAAGGGACGTCACCGAATGCTGCTGGCAAAGCAAGGATGCTTCCAATCCACGCTGCAGCCACCCCAGGCCTCCTAGCAGGCTAAGATCAATCTCACAGCATCAGGGAACAGGATCAGCCAGCAAAGGATGGATGCGTTCTGGAAACTGCTAGACCAAACTTTTTTTCTCCCACCCTGATTGAGTAGGTTATTATATGCCAAAAATACTACCATGCAGTAACAGAGAACATAAGAGATCCACAACCATCTGTGTGTCATCACTGCCCACATTCAGAGCTAGGGAAAGAGACACTGCAGGCATTTACGCACCATGGGGTCATTTGTTGGCTATATTGCCAATATCAAATCCTCACAGGCGGATGCACTGTTTTTGACAGAGCAGTTGGTCTGCTAGGTCCATAAGCACGGTAAAAGAGCACACTGAACCTTTTGCCCAGCCGGGGAGTGTCAAAACCTGTGCTCCCTGATATCAAACATCATGTATTCTTTGTGCTTTGTATGAGGCAGCAAATGAATGCCTGGAAGCAGATGCCTCCTAACATAAGCCTGACATAAGCAGCAACAAAAAAAGTCCACCCCGAGTGAATCAAACACATTCATGCATGCACATGCACACATAAAGAGATTTGCCAAAATACTATTTGCAAGCAGTCCTGTTTCCCTGTCAATATCCAAAGACTTATTAATGCATCAACCTTATTGCAATTATCCTGACCACGCTGCTGTTAAAAGCGAGCTATGCTTTATCACAGATGTCCTTGACCACAGGATTAGGTCCAGAGAGATGGGGTACGAAGAGAAAAGCGAGAATTACATTTCACCATTGCTTCCTCTCTCAAAGTAAATAATGAATTAAAAGTTTAATCTTTCACTGGATACGTGGCATGTTGACAGTCTTGGCAAATGACAACTAAATTAAACATATATGAATAGTGTCACATAACAAGTCTAACCGCTTATTTTTAAACTTGGAAGAGTCTGAACAATTGAAAATATCTGGGTTGGGCTTACAAAGTAATTCCACACACCCTTTTCATGCACTCAGTCTGCACAGCTGGTAGTAGTAGATGCCACCAAAAAGAAAGAAGATATCTGAAACAAACGAAAAAGGAAAAACTTCCTATACTCAAGATATTAATAAGAAAATAGTATGTACCATAATATTGTGTTTAATTTCTGCTGCAGAGAAGGATGGGACAGGCTTAGGATGGGAAAAAAACTCTGTGTATGATATTAATATTAAAGAATCAGTGCTAGCATGAAAAAAAAACTTCACAAAAATAAAATAGCCTAACCTTAAACTCATTTAGCAGTCTCTCCCTTGAATCAGCAAACTTAAACCCATTAGGAACTGGAGTCAAGTAGACAAGCAGTGTGCTTCTGCATTTTAATTATGCATATACATCAAAACCAGAATTTCTGTCAATCCTTAAACATCTTCACTGTTGAAAGAAGAAACAACTAATGTTAACAGAAATCTTATTCTGGCTTCATTTGGTATTATTTAACAAGTAACTTCTACAGCTAATTAATTCAACCACTTTGCACTTTCTACTTCAGCCAGTCTGAAGAAAAGCCAGACAGACATACGGAGCCCAAACATAGCTAAATATTTCCAAGTGTTTTCCTAGATATTTTCTTTATCTAAACTGGGGGGGGCGGGGCAGGGGGCACAGGCCTGCACATCCAAATAGAAAGGCGAATCTTTCACCCAGTGTCCTACCAACAGCAGCTAGTTGGGTCCATGCTGGTGCCGCAGGTGAGGCGTGGGCAGTGCAGGAGCTGGGCAGAGCCGTTTCTTCCCACCACCCCTTCCTCTTTACTCTTGTCTTCCTCCTCACCAGTCTCCTCCATGGGCTGCAGTCCCTTTAGGGTGCTACCAGGTCAGCCCTGGTGCCTCCTGCGGTGCTGGCCCCACTGCTCCCTTGTCTCAGCTTTTTCTGCCCTTTCTTACACGGGGTTCCCCTGAGGTGCCCGCCCGTGGCTGCAGGGCTTAGCCGTGCCCTGCAGTGGGGCCACTGGAGCCGGCTGGAACCGGCTGTGTCCGGCATGGGGCAGCCCCAGTCGCTCCTCACAGAGGCCACCCTGCAGGCCCCGCCCCAACACTTTGCCAGCTATGCACAGTACAGTTAATAATTAACATCACTGGCTAAAATGAAGAAGCAGAGAAGAAACTTCACTTTCCATTTGGCTTCTCCAGTCAAGGAAAGTTGTCCAGGAATCTGCAGCTGAGGCACAAGTACAGGCTGTGGGACAGTGAGGTCCCACCCATTTCTCTGCTGCAGGCAGATCCCTCCATAAGCCAAGCAGATGCCTTCATCTCTTCCAGCTCATCCAGTTTCTCCTGCTCTGGCAACACACATACCACACCAAAGTGCTCAGACACTGTGGAAGTGGAAAGCCAGCAGAGACGAAAAGAGAAACAAGGCTTCCTGATAACGTGCCCAGTGATCTACCAGCAGGCCAACCTGCAGCGCCTGGGCTGCCTCAAACCCACAAGTGGGTTAAGTGCCAGGCTGTGTGCAAGAAGCTTGGTGCAAGACAATTCAGTCCCTGGCTATAGAAGAACACAAACCAACAGCGGCAGCTGAAGTCAACGTCGGCAGATCCCACTAAAACCCAGGTTCATGCTAAGCCCAAGAAGGCTACGCGGTAAAAAAAATGCAAAACTCTTAGGGCCAGTTCATCTCTCCCCCTGAGCCACCCTGTTCACCTTGACTCTGTGTCAAACGCGGTATGTGCTTTATGAAACTACACAAGAAAATGATGAAGGCCAATGCGAAGCTTCACCTGCGGCACAGAGATGGCAGAATTCCTTGTTCTAAGGCCACCACTGTGGGATCACACACTGCCTCAGGATTTTGGCAAGAGGACTTCAGTCTTACCTGTGTCCTGCAGCTTTGGCTGGCGGTACATCTACAGAAGCACCATCAACACAGAATCTCCAATTATTTCAAGAAAAATGAAGTTACATTTCATTTCTGCCCACATTTTGTCCCCCATTCACTCAACTCTAGCACACTAGTGATACAGAAATGTGTTACTCCTAAGTGACCAGTTATGAATACTTTTAGACAAACTTTTATCAAACTTTGAAAGTCTACCATTCAAATAAGCTAGACCCTTTAATTAAAACAAACTTTTCATGAACACAGACATAAAATAAACCACCCAAGCATCCAGTAAAATCAAAATACATGAAGAAGTAAGTGTATAAACAGCAATTTCTTAAAGCAAACTCAAGGAATGCTATTTCAATGCCAAATGCTGAAGCAAGGCAACTGCAGCTTCCTCTTACAGTAACACAGCACAAGGATGCAGCAACACATCTGTATGGTGGCAGACAGGCTCTGTATACTGTCCAAACTACAAAATCCCATCCCCACATTTTTACTTCAGGTTTTCAATTACCTTGTTACTCAATACATGCCAGTAAACCAAGGACTGCAAGCATTAAAATACTAACTTCTCACACAGGTTAACTCGGCAGCAGTGGTTTTTTAAATAGAGAGTTCATTGTGACATTCCTACTAAACTCAGGATCTTCAAAAACATACTGTTTAAACAAAGCAAGTCATGACATACAGGTACCTGTCACTGTTAGTAAGGCACCTGTACTCCTGCAGACATCCTTCTGCTCACACCCTCGCACTCTTTTTTCTCAGTCAAAAGAGAGCTACAGTGGCTCGAACACAGCTTTCTGAGTTCAAGAGTTTCCTGATCATTTGCTGTGGCCACCTGTTGGTAAAACGGGTGTGTAAAACGTCATCAAGGAGTATGTATCTATTTAAATGACTCACATTTATAGCATTGCTTCTGTTTTCAGAGCTTTAAAACCTGTTATGTTTCTCTTGGGAGGGAAGAGAAGGAAAGGGGGGGAAAAAAGGTATTTATTCATATTGATACTGAACACTTGTCTGTCAATGGTGGTAAGTATTTTTAACTGTCTTGGCTTTGCATGGCAAGGTTTTGGTAGCTGGGGGTCTACAGGGGTGGCTTCTGTGAGAAGATGCTAGAAGCTTCCCCTATGTCTGACAGAGCCAATGCCAGCTGGCTCCAAGATGGACCGGCTGCTGGCCAAGGCCGAGCCCATCAGCTACAGTAGTAGCGCCTCTGTAGAAGGTGAAAAAGTTGCTGCGCAACAGAAAGTGCAGCCGGAGAGAGGAGTGAGAACATGTGAGAGAAACAACTCTGCAGACACCCAGGTCAGCGAAGAAGGAGTGGAAGGAGGTGCCTCAGGCGCCGGAGCAGGGATTGCCCTGCAGCCCATGGGGAAGACCATGATGAGGCAGGCTGTCCCCCTGAAGCCCAGGGAGGTCCACGGTGGAGCAGATCTCCACCTTCTGTGACCCCGTGGGAAGCCCGCGCTGGAGCAGGCTCCTGGCAGGACCTGTGGCCCCATGGAGAGAGAAGCCCAGGCCGGAGCAGGTTTGCTGGCAGGAGTTGTGACCCCGCAGGGGACCCACGCTGGAGCAGTCTGTGCCTGAAGGACTGCAGTCCCTGGAAGGGACCCACGCTGGAGCAGTTAATGAAGAACTGCAGCCCATGGGAAGGACTCATGTTGGAGAAGTTCACACAGAACTGTCTCCCATGGGAGGGACCCCATGCTGCAGCAGGGGACGAGTGAGGAGTCCTGCCCCTGAGGAGGAAGGAGCAGCAGAGACGTGTGATAAACTGACCATAACCCCCATTCCCTGTCCCCCTGTGTTGCTTGGGGGGCCAGTGGCAGGGGGGTAGGTAGAGAATTCAGGAGTGAAGCGGTGCCCGGGAAGAAGGGAGGGGTGGGGGGAAGGTGTTTTAAGATTTGGGTTTATTTCTCATTACCCTACTCTGATTTGATTGGTAATAGATTAAATTAATTTTCCCCAAGTTGAGTCTGTTTTGCCCGCGATGGTAATTGGTGAGTGATCTCTCCCTGTCCTTATCTCGACCCACAAGCCTTTCATTGTATTTTCCGTCCCCTGTCCAGCTGAGGAAGGGAGTAATAGAGCAGCTTTGGTGGGCACCCGGCATCCAGCCAGGGTCAACCCACCACATTAAGGAATCAGCAATTTGGTCAGGTGTTTGACCGCAGTTTTAGGCAAGCACATCTACAAAACCAGGCACAGGACCAGTGAGGCCAACGTGCTGCCTGGGGGAGCTCTGCCGCCCACGGGACCACGAGCAGCAAGGCCTCCCTCCACCTGAATTTAACCCCAGGCTTGAGCAGGCTGGCAGTAGCTGCTCATACCCCAAGCTCTTCCAGCGCTTAAGAGGGGACGCTCCAACTCCTGTTCTTTTATTTTTAGCTACTGCGTTATTGTTCACGATGAAAAACAAATACAAGAGCCAAAAGAGAAATCCCCTTTCCTTTAGCAAAACTGTGCTAATTACACCATCATTAGAGAATGAACTTACTCAAATCACAAGAGGCAAACAGGCATCTCAGCTAACTACATTGGCCGGAGGGGTAACAACAGTCTGGCTGGTTTTGTAACAATCCTTACAGAAATAAAATTGATAAATGTTTAATTCCCTTGGTATGTGAATCAGCATAGTCCATTAAATTAATGGAATAACATTAACTTAACCAATGAAATAATCTGTTCCTCGATCTCTTTAACATAAACATCCTATTACCAAACTTTATTGCTGAGCAAAATCTGTGTGTCAAACAGTCAAATTGAGAGCGTTCATTTTTTTCATATTAAAAAAAAATCATATGAAATTCATTAAAGGAAACTACACACAAGGCATAGAGATTTTAAACTGTTTCCAGTTGTCATTACACCAACACAACTAAAAATATATATGATTAAAAAACGTAAGTGAATACATATGAAACGTATTTATAGCATTTTATTTTTACTTAGACAATGAGAAACCAGTGGTTCATTTTTTATGATCATTTCCTGATTGTACAGCAAACCCAAGATAAAATAACAGCAATGTTACCCTTCTAAAATCTAGTAGCTTGGGACAGAATAGTAGCACATGAATCACATCTTTGGGATGGAAGGCATCAGCAGAAAAAGAAAGAATATGAAAGCTGTATTTGTACAAACTGGAAAAAGAGGAAAAATTAACATGTGGGAACTAAGACAATAACAATTAAAGACAGACACAGACAGAAAGAGAAGGAAGAGACAGACATATGGCCTGCTGGATCGATCTTCTCTTGTCAACTGCTGGTAAGAAGGTATGCTTAAAAAGAACAGTGGAGTACTACAAAGCTGAAAAACTTGTGAAAGGATGAAAAAGCCTAAATCCAGCTGGGAAACAAGGAAGAGGAAATATGTCCTCTCTTCTGAAAATGTTCATTATTTTACATATGTTACTACTGAACCACACTCATCACACTTTACTTCTGTTAATTACCTGTGTCCTAATAAGGAGTAACATTTTACATTTTCAGCAAAATTTGTAGCCATTAATAACAGGTAGGCAAGCTGTCCCTTTCTGTAAGATGGAAATGGAGAAAAAAGAGTGGGAAGCAAGTGCCCCCTCCCTCCAACAATCAACAGCAGGGCTGCCAGAAGAATTTGATGTATGAACTACTAGATTTTGCTGCTTTGCCCACACAGGGGATTAAGAGTTGGGGTTTTCTGAACCTAACCTCCTATAAATATTTTCATTAGCTAATACTAAGAAATCTGTCATTCTGCAACTTGGCCCTCAGTTTAAAATAACTCACTTTTATGTTTTTAGTTTTTTTTTTAAGAATGGAACTGACACTCTATACAGACTTTACCAAAGGCTGTTTAAAGTGCCATGCTTTCCAGCTGAAAAGAGTCTGCAAAGAAACCTAGTACTGCCAGATACTCAGTGTATCTGTTCTTTTTTTCAGTAATCTGCTGAAAGCTAATCTTCAGTATCACAAGTAAGCCATTGTGAGCAAAAAAAAAAAGACCACTGTCTTTACTCTTGTTGCATATACAATAACTATTCTACAGTACCCCATTTTGGAGCAAGAAAGAAAAGCGGAAGCAGGTTTTTTACAGCCAATATAATGGGATTATGCATCATGGGGCACATCCATTTCATGTCGCTGACAGTAAGAAATCGATGAATTAAAAAAAGACTCTTTAAGCATATGCAACTTCCTGACTGTTTATTAGTGGAAAGTGCTCACCAACAGAGAAATGCTTAATATTGCATCAGTCATGCATATTCTACAGTTAGATCCCGATTGTGAAGCAGTGGTTGTTCATTTTTCCTCACATCAATTTACTGATCTCTGGTTTAATTCTTGACTAGATATCCTGAACTCATTTTCTGTTCTGTTCTGTTCTGATAGTGGGACATTCTGGCAGTGCCAGTGGTTGAACTGAAGTCAATCAGCATCATAATTCACGATTTCTCATGATCTGATGCCAACTACTATCACAGAAAACAGAATACTCAAGTTTGAACATGAGCTTCAAAGGAGAGGAAAAAAAACATGCACATTAATACTTTCTGCACTTAGGGACACCCTAAAACAAACTGCTCTTTCCTGCTCTACTGTTTGATCTTGCATATAACAAAACTTTAAAAATTGCCCTAGCAGAGGATCTGAAGGATGGACTAATAGAAGGAAAGAGATCTGACATCTGTCCAAGATTAGAAATAAATATTCTCACCAGCTACAGCAGCGGTGCAGATCAGTTTCTGATACACTCAAATGCAAAATTAATTTAGTCTGAGTCAGATCCGCAGCTTGAAAACTGAAGAACCTTGTTGGCATGTTGCAGTATTAGTTCCAAAAGGCAGCAATTATTTTTTAATAGTAGCAGCCAGACTTCTTTTAGCTATTGGATTGCAAGTTCACCAAGAAAGCATATAGCAGGTGAAGAACATGCAAGTCCCCATGAACAACCTATGCTAAAATGATTCCCTGAACACAGTGAGGTGATAGATGAGCTATTACTGAAAGCCAAAAAGGAATCCCACTGAAGTATGTTTTCAACGTATTTTATATCATTATAAATTTATTCTAGAAAAGCCACTGATATTCTGCTATAGGCAGAGCAACCTTGGTCCTATTAGTCTGATTTAGTTCCTGGAAGTGAGCTCCACGTTCCCTCCCATTACCAGTCTGGTCTCAGACTAAATACAGAACACTATCACTTCAGAAGTTCTCCCGAAGTTTGTGTTTCTATATAAAGTTTATAGTCCCCAGCTGTCATAATCTCCAAGATAATCTCTACTACTTCTATATTTTATGATGAAAATTTAGCATTAAGAAAGGACAGACAACTCAATATCATACATTACAAACAGCTGTTCACATAACAAAACACATGTATTTTGTTTTCTCAAACTGAACAAAAAACATGCCTACAAACGTTAACGAAACAGTATTTGTTTATGTTGTCTCATAAGAAGATTTAACATTAAAAAATAAAATCCCTAACTTTTCATAGCAGTGTCACCAAGAGACACTGGACTCTGTGTGCTTTCACCTCTGGTCAAATTAAGACTGGCAAATGACACCTCCTGTAAAGTCTCTGCTTTCAACTACCCTTTCCAGTCAAATCAAAATCCCACGTACTTTGAGGACCTAAGAAGTATAAAACACATGAATTATTATTATAAGAAGCAGTCTGCTTTCGAACAAATCCCTTTGTGCCCTCACCACTGTATTTCAGCACAAACCTACAAGTTAGCATCTGTACCTACCTGCCTGCTAGGGGAACTTGTACAAAAAGCAGTATGAATTTGAAAGGTGATAATCACAACTGAATTGTGTGTGAAAAACACACACAGGACAGATTTCCTTCTCGTTATTTCAGGCGTACCGCTGTACATGTTTATTCAAATATAAAATCCAGAAAGTTATGCCACCTTTCTTTTCTAAAATTACCTGTATGAGGTCGTATATTTATACCACTTTCTCTATAATATTATTTTTATTCTCGGGTAGATACAGTACACTATGTGATCTACCTGGGGAGAGCTTTGCCTGAAATCACTCCAAACAGCAGCTTAATTCAAATTGCTGAAGCATCATGCCTATTTCATTCATCCTCCCAGGGCAATGAAAGAGAAACCATTTCCATAGCGGGACTGGAGCCCCACCTTGTTTTTCTTGATCTTGGATTTATATTCATAGCTGATCATCAATGAGTTTTTGGTAGCTAAATCACAACAGCTCCTCTGTCTGCAGTCAGCAAGGATATGAAAGGGAAATGACACACACAGACACACACAAATTAAAAAGAAAGAAAAAAAAGAAAAAAGGAATCCTCTCCCAGAGCCAAACCTCAGTTTACACAGCATGAAGCAATCTCTCCACAAGCTGGCTTCTCTTCTGGGCAGGTTTCATGGGATCATGGTGCCACAGAAATGCACAGGATCTGCCTTGTTTATGCCCTGTTCCTTTCGATGCCTACTCACACCCTCCCCTCTGAAGTGGGCTTATACGTGGCAACACCTGTGTTATCTTAGAAACACCTTGGCCAAGAATAATCCTGCACATGGGAGCAGATCCTTTTTACACCTGCCTGCTGCGCACAGAGGGGCACGTAACTCAGCCGAGTGGTTTGGAGTCAGCATCAACGGGCTTTCCTATAAAGCAATGGAGTCAAAGCAGTAACTTTGCAGGGTGTTACATGCCAGAAACTCAGCTCTGCAAAAAACCGGGATGGAGGCTTGAGAGGCAGGTGTAGCTGGCAGGAGAAACATGATGGACAAGGCAGACTTGAAAGGGTATGAAATGCGCTGGGGAGAGCAGGGGAGGAGGAGAAATGCTACATCATACTGGATCTGTGTTAAAACACGCAGTGAAAAGGGTACACCACTGAAATGCCTTTAAGGAGGGAACATCTGCAGAGGCTCCCATACCAACTGGAGGCTTACAATACCTTTTAGTGAGCATTTCTTAATACATTTCCTTTTTACCAAGGCCTATCAGGCCTCCTTGCTCTTTGTCCTACACCACGGAAACCTGAACACACCTCAACTTAGAGGTGGCATAAAACCTCCATTTTTTGACTTCAGTCTTCAAGACCTCCATTCACATGAATTAAAAAAATAGGAGGATTTTGTCTGAATACTTAAACTGTACTTCCCAATAGCTGGATCTGTTGGAAAAATCCACTGCAATTTCCAACAGTAAAAAACATCAACTTTGATCATTTGTTATAAATGCCTACTGCAAGGTCAGGGTCTAGAACAATACCATAACGAAAGGAATAAATAAACCAAAAGACACGCAGAGTGAGCAACTGTTCCTCCTTTCTGGTGGCAGTGGTGGACTGGAGTGAATTTTGCTCGTTATTGTTGTATTTTAATTTAGCCTTGCAGTCCCAGATGCAGTGTAATAAAACTGCATCATCCGCACCTCATCCACAACCAGCAAAATGCAACACAAGCACAGGAATGGGTTCTCTGCAGCACCTGGGTTCACAGAGTTAGGGCATCTCCTGTTCCACCCGCATTTGCAGAATTTACTTCAGGGACATGAACTGACTCCATTTCTGAGTCTAGCCCTTGTGTAGCAATTCTAATTTGGAAAGAAGTTTTAAAAAAATACGTTAGGCCATACGCTAAGGGAAAATATTTCCCACTGCAAACCAAATGCAAAGGGTTTGCTGAAAAAAATGACTGGTATATACAACATTTGGATGTACAAATAAAGTTTTTCAAGGCGCTGCTCTAACTTGTACCTGAGGTATTTTAGCTTCTGCAGCAGCTCAGGAACTAGAACAAGGATAAAGGAGGCATCAAACCACGCATTTGCTATGATTTCTGCACTGCTTCTCTTCCAGAAGATGCAGCACTGAAGCAGCCCCCAGGTCTTTGCATAAAAATCCACAGAGAGACTTTACTTCAATCAGCCACTTCCAAGGAGGAGTCTGTTTTAACCACAATTTCAAAGGATATAAAACTTGACAGAATATGGATGCATACACCTGGGTAAACAGTTTAATCCCAAGTGCTGTTTAAGCTCATGTCTATGTGATCTTTAAAGGTCTGTTCTGCAGACTCTTTAACTCACCTCGCTGGCTCTTATATACAACCCAGGCTCGGGGCTGAAGACCAAAGCCTCAGACTGAAGAGCCAGACCTTCCAGACTAGCTCCCACAATCCCCAGAGATGTTTAATTATGATAAATTATAAACATTTTCTCTGCATTAATAGTGCTTTTTAAAATGACTATATAATTTATATTAAAATGCTGTATTAAAGGTTCACATCATTTAAAAAAGAGTGACTACTGTCTCTCAAATCACCAATTTAGACTGAGATACTCCTGATTTACACATATAAATTAGCAAAGAGTGAAGCTCATGGTTGGTTTCTTCTCTGTATATGCAATGGTCAGCACTCTGCTGCAAAATTACATGGGGGTGGATCTGGAGCTTTACAGATCATTCATGATGTTGTTATCACACATCGTCCATGAAATCAGGAAGCACTAGAAAATGACGCACACTTGCCACGAACAAGTTGAGGAGAATTTGACTAAACAGGTTCTGAATATCCAAGTCCTGTTTATGAAGAAAACATAACTGTTTGAGAAGTGTTAAGTAAGGTACATTGGAGATGTGCCGCCTTCAGGAGAGGAAGCAGAATCAAATGAAATTCTGTAATACAGAGAGTCTCACATGCAGAGAGCATACAGTGCATTCTCATATTTAGACCGACATTAAATACTGGAAACGAGAAAACCAGACACTACCCAAAGCTTCAAAACTAACATGCCAGGTACAAGACAACAGATACAAATCAATGCAGCAATGAGTATTTGAATAAGTACATGATTTTACAGACAGTAATGCAAAGGCTAATTTTTGTTTTGGCTTAAAGCATGAAAGCATATATACAAGAAAACAGCATGGAACTGACATTTAGAAAAATATTGAAAAAAGGAAAGTATACAGAGTGAACTGGCTAACCTGTACAACTGTACACAGAAACAGCCTGACCGCTCTCCGAGCGTTAGTGTCACCCTGAAGAACCTTCTTTGCTAGTGACAAAGACTCATGGTAAACTGCTTTCTGGGGGAGA
Organism: Sagittarius serpentarius; assembly: GCA_034782735.1. Classification (NCBI taxonomy): domain Eukaryota; kingdom Metazoa; phylum Chordata; class Aves; order Accipitriformes; family Sagittariidae; genus Sagittarius; species Sagittarius serpentarius. The sequence goes on along the minus strand of JAVKLA010000047.1, from coordinate 21,074,017 downwards.
CACTAATTTCTTTTTTAAATTAATTACATTACATTACATTAAAAAAAAACAAAAAACAAACCAACAAAAAAAAACCCCAAATCCCAAACACCAAACTTGTAGCTGCTCTTGGCCTGGTGATCACAAAGAACTGCCTCTCCCTTCTCCATCCCACCTGCTTCACAACAGACAGCGGTCTCATCCAGCACATCAACTATGCAGCAGAACATTCTGAATCCTTACTAGAATGGGGTGCATTGTCTGGAGGATTTACACCAAGCTTCTCTGTTTTTCCATTAATGCTAAATTACAGTCATGTGTACAAAGATGGAAAAGCAATTCCTCGCCAAAAGGCAACTAAAGAATCACTCCTTGTAAAAAAGCTACCAGAGAGTAACTTCTTTTTTGTCCCCTCCCAAAATAAAACCACCCCCATGCATGTACTTGGAACCGAGTAACACTATATGTTCTTCACACATATGCACTATTCTATCATAGACATTAACATGTTAATTAAAACTTGATAATGTTACGTGTGTATACACATATACACACAAAAACCAAGCAACAGCTCCACCTTTTTCTGACAAGTTATATTGAACTCAATATTTTTCCATATTTAGGCTAATACAAATAGCCACTACACAATCCAAAACTGGTTATGCTTTTTTTTCCTTGGCCTTCTGTACTCCCACAGACACCCACTGACTTCCAACTCCTTCCCTCTCTTTCACACAGATGCTCAATTCTTTGGGGAAAAGAAGGGACAATCTAGTCTAGCTGCTGGGTTGTTTAGCAGAAAAGGATTCTCAAATGAAAACAGTTGTTTGACAGTTTCTTCTTCATCCTCTCCAGAACAGGAAAGTCTTGAACTGGAGATCCAACGTGTACATCCCTCTCTGAAACAGCCAAGAGGATTGTGCCTAGAAGGGGGGCTCCTGTCTAGAATCATCTTTATGACCTGTGGAGCCTTTCCCGATATCTTAACCGAAAACCTTGCTGCCAGCCCCAAAGCCTTAACTTTCACCTGACCTTCACTCAGCTCCTGGCACGGGAAATACCAGAGGAGGGTAACTGAACAGGATACAGCACCTTCATAGGTTAAATCACTGTTGTGTGGGTGTCCAGACATGAGTTTGGAGGGGGGTCATTTGGTTTTTTTTTTGTTTGGTTTTGGCTGGTTTTAAATCACAATCATTGTCTCAGAACACCAGCAACTCACTTTGTTGAGTATAATCCTGCCGACAAGGCTGTCACTGGTAAAATCACTCTAGTCAGCCGGAACGCTTTTTTCCCCTCCCCAACAAGGCTTTTTTCCCTGGTTAACAAGGAAGTCATAAAACCTTTTGGTGAACACTCGGGCCATGGTATGCATGTACCATTTTTCTATCTGTATCATTTTTGTACCTGTTTATACTAGAAAATTGAATCATTTTCACCAAATTGATAAGCTTAAAAAAAACCCCAAACATATTCTTCAATGTGGGGAAATGGTGACTTGTAGATGCACACAGTTACATAATCATTGGCTTAAGGAATAAAGTAATATATTGGTTTTCAGTGTAAAGAAAAGCCAGACAGATACTGCTCGTCATAGCTGAGTCCACAGTATTGCAGTGGGAAAGGTGTGCTGGGGTTGGGGGCCACAAAAGGGCAGACTGACGGCAAACTACACTAAATATTTGGATAGATTTCAAAGAATGTATTAGCAAGAGACTTAGACATATTAAAGTTTTGCCTCCCAAATAAACAGCACTTTTCTGACAGCTCTCTTACTTTTTTTTCCCCTGCTGATCTTTTATTTATTCGGATTCTCCTGCTTGGCTACCACTTAACACATATCACTTACTAGTCATGATTATTCAGTCACAATTTAGGGCCTCATCCAGTCACGATCTCATCTATTTCTGACAGCAGTCAATAGTCAAACCTATTTACGTTAAAGGTGGGAACAGAACATAACCCTGGGATTATTAATGATGTCCTTACAATGTTACTTGCTTTTCCACAGATCTTTTAGTGGTTTTCACTTAACTCTGTAGCTAAAATACTGCCAGCAATCTCCTTGCACTTGCACTCATCTTCCAGTTTCACCATGCCTTAATAAAAAATGCAGCACAATAACACCAATTTACAAATAAAGCCTGTACTTTCCCTGTGCTTTCAATGAAAACAAGTTGCCAGTCACTCCACAAATAAAAATCCTCGCGCCTCCATGACTTTCCTTTGAGTCATGAGTAAAGAGCAACTAGATGCTAGAAACTCTGAATAACCCACACACCCATGCTACATGCGTCCAAAGATCATTTCCCAGCAGACATTTGTGGACTCGTTACTAACCATCCAGCTGCTAATTTAGCATCTGCTCTCGTTCTCAGGTTACCAGCAGGTCACTCCCTACCCCACAACCCCGCTCTGAATGGGTCCTACTCACGCACGGCTTTCCTTCTTTAAAATACATGGGTATATTTAGCAACAGTAGGCGACTTTACACGATAAGGAGGAGGCACGGTTCAGATCAAGTAGGTAAATAAAACTCAATCAAATTAATCAAAAGTAGGCTTCACAAAAGTCTTTTTGATTTGGTCATTTCAGGAAAGATCTGAAAGAGGAAAAAAAGCTTTGTATATGAAAACTTAACCTAGAAGAAAAAAAAAATTTCCCCTCTCCTCTCTCTAAAAGGCGACTTGCTGCAGTTTATTTAAACTAGAAATTCTTCATTACAAAACGAAAACATGCAAGATACACCACGTAATTTTGCTGTACAAAGTGAATAATCTCATATTTTCACCAGTGTATTTTTTTAAAAACTGAATTCAGACATTAAAACATTACTTTCAGCTTTGCTGGAAAATGAAACTGCCACCAGTAAAGTTCTGCACTTTCACTCAAGACTAGGTCAGTTTTGTAGATGAAAAGGTCCCTGCTTTTTTGTATATTACATTTAATTTCATTAATAAAACTTAACTTCATGGCTTCTATAACAGTATCATAAAGTTACACAATATTAACTTGTTTTGATTATTAAGAAGTTTTGAGATAGGGTGAAGAAAGTAAGGTACTAAAGTACTAAACCAATATTACTCCATCTACTGAATATGTACATACAAACTGAGCCACTTTGTGACAAAAATAATTTAATGCATTTAAGTATTAAATGCTATTTAAAAACATTTTTCACTGTATAAAAAATAAGTGCTTTATCACCTACTCAGTTCTCTCATTCAAGTGTTCACTGAAATACTGTTCTATTAGAATACATTTCTATATGCAAACTGTAATAACAATGGCGCATTATGAATTACAGACTGATTTAAGCACAGAGACATACTCAGACATAATAAATGAAATTATGATAATATTTAGATCTGTAACCAGAGGTCATATGGCTTGTTATCAATTTTATGTAATGACAAAGCTGTGTATCAGAATACACTCATATTGTCTAAGCTTGAAAAGAGCTGGATTCAGACTAAGCGAGAAAAAAAAGTAATTCTATTCTTACCTAAATCCTACTTGTAAGCCTAAATCTAAGGTTTTTAAGTGTTTCTTCTAACATGCTGGTTTTAAAATTTACATCAAATAATATAAAACTTTATGAGTATTACTATACCTACACAAGTTAACTTGTTATTTTGTGAACACATTTTTTCCCCTCTTTTTTGTGCAGAACAGGAACCCCCAGTGAGAGAAGACAGCAGAGAGAACTGAAAGGTGTCAGGGGGGAAAAAAAAAATGACAAGCAGCTTGAAGAAAGCGATTTACGTAGCTGTGCACTTCTAAACCTTTCCTTTATCATATGCCTAGCTGTGTCTTTACACGCACTCCCTGGGTCTGCTGGGTTTCGGACCTTCTGGGCCAGCGTCAGCAGTAAGGACACCATTAGAGGCATCAAAGCGCTGCTGAAGCCTACCTGTAGAGTCACAGCTCTGCCAAGAGCTAAGGGCTTGCAGACGAGACCTGAAGGACCACAGAGCACGAGACCAAGGACAGCATGGCCGTCAGATGGCAAGCCATGGCAGAGGGATCTCCTTCCAATGCTTTTGTAACACAGCCCCCGAGCAGCGATAACTTTACTCCAGATACAAATTCAACTACACGATTCTCCTCTTCCGTCACGCCACAAAATTAGAAACTTACAAGACAGAATTAAAAAAAAAGGCCAGGAGGAATAAACACCACTATCAAGGGACAGTTTAATTTTTTCCAAGTGTTTTCTCCAAGTGAGCTCTATTTACTCCGAGCAACCAGGGACATACATGTACTTTCAGACAATTTTTATAAAACCATGAAGACCTGAACTCCACGACTTGTGAAATCTGCAGGCATCACTGCCAAACCACAGAAACACGCTGACTGTGTCTCGTAAGCACCGAGCTACACAAGCCAATACAGAATTTCAGGTAATTTTGAGTCTGCATCAGATGTCAACACGGCTGCACCCTACTGTGCAGCAATAAAAACGGATATCCCTCGGTCCTCATCTTCCACATGCATTTTGAGCAACACAAGCCACCTCCCAAATTTTGTTTCAACTCACAGTACCACCCCCCTAAATAAGGAGCATTTCACTGACGAACACTTAAGTTTCCCATGTACAGCAAATTTTATAATCTATAAGCTTGCAGGGTCTGTCAGATCATTATCCTCATAAATCCATCCATGACTGCAACATTTGCTAAATGTAAACAGATTGCAGAACAATTCTGGAAGGAACGGCACAGCTGTATGACACAGTGGACATGCTGGCTCCAGAAGCAAGGTCCCATACGGTAGCATTTTTTTCTGGTATTACTCAACACATGTTGCCCAAAGCACAGCTTTTAATCTTCCATCTGCAACTCCATGTGAAATACGAACACATTAATTCAGAGATAGGCTGCAATTTTCAAAGAATCCTAAAATAGTCACAATTTGCTTTTAAATGCCGAGAGAACCTACCAAACCAGCAGGATGCAAGAAGAACGTATTTCTTTCTACAAGCAGTAAAACAGATCAGCGCTACGTGCTTATTCTCCCTCATGCCACCCATTGGTACAAAGGCTTGCTACTTAGACCACCTGTATGCAAAGACTAGAGCTGTGCATGAAGCATCTACACCCTAACCCTTCCTCACACTGCTCCCAAGCAGTTGCACATGTACTACTCACCGACATCACGCAAAGCAGCCTCCAGAACAGCTCCTGTGTGGACCTCTCTATGCCTATATAATTTAAATCTGAAGAACTGAGGTCTTTTCCGTGATAAGCACTATGGAACAAACCACATGCACCTCAGAAGGCACAAAAGGAACATGAAGTCTCCAATTCACTTAGTTCCCCAAATTTCGTAAGAAAATTTATCTGGTTGCTGGAAGGTAAGACAATACTATTTTTAGTCTCTTAACTGCATCACTATAGTACAACTGAATGCCACTGAACTCACTGTTTTTCTTTCTATACACAGTGATGGTATCCTCGGTAAAAGGAAAAAGTAGCATAGAAAATTGAGAAAAGTCTCTCTAGGGAGTTTTAAGGTTTTAACCTGAAATAATGCTTGGCGAAAGCAATTTAATGCAGGAAAACGCCTGCTGCTGCTTTGGGTTTTGTCTTCAAATAAACAATGCTTATGAAAGATTTATAAATATTTGAATACTGTTGCACAGGTGTAGCCAGGTGCTAAACGGGGCATGAGGAGTTTCTTTGCGATTTCAGCTTCTACATTATGTTTTCCCAAGTAACTCTGCCCGGAAGGAAAATTCAGTCTCCATGCTAGTGACATGTTTGTTACCATCTGCTCGGGAAAAAAAACAGCATAGGCTAGATTATTTCTCCAAGATTAATCAAAAGGCCAAAGTACAAAAGATAACTATAAAAGAGAAGCAACAGAACATATTTCCCCTTTGCAACTATTTAGATCATTCACTTGAAGGGCTGATCTGCACCAGAGGCTGACATGCACGTCCTCTCAAACGATGGCAGACAGAGCTCTGCCCCCAGTCATTCTATGTTGCCTCCTATTCCAATTTGGCACCTAAGTTTTGCACACAGAGACTACTTATGTGAAGACAGCTTAATATTTTATATACAGCACAGAGTTGTTTGTCCTGTAATGATACAGGTACGTCGGAATTTACATTAAAAAATAATGACTGAAAACTGTTCGTACATAGACCACTTTTTTTAAAAGGTTAATTCGCCCCCCCCCCCCAAAAAAAAAATTCAGCATTGCCAGTTTCCTTCCAGGTAAATTTAAACTAAAATGGAAAATGCGAAGCAGTTTAAGACATTTTTTCCCACCTCTCACTTCAATACTAAACTGAACCTAAAAATCTGAAATTATTCTCAGGCAGCAAATTAGTATATAAATAATTGGCAATGCACCGCAAGCAACATTTCTTTCCAAGTAACTCCTTATGAAAATGAAGCAGCACGGGGAATTTACGGTGCTTTTCATGGCAAGAAATCCACAGTATCTGTATAAACACGTTTTATACTTCAGGCAGTTTTATTTTTGTAAAATATTTTCCAGTAGACCCAGATCTCATTTTTCATCGGAGAAAGTAGGGTATTTAACCACTTGAATGCAAAGAGATTTCATTCCAAAATAACTATGGCTAATTTGAGAATACACAATAATAAACAATAAACAATGATACAGATGAGCAGTATTCTTAAATAAGGCTGGTGTAATGGCATGACAAGTTGTGGGCTTTTAAAAAAAAATATTAGCACTACCTGGCCTTGCAAAAAGAACAAGTGAGAACAAAAACAAGTGACATCCTTATCCTCAACCAGTATGAACAATGTATTGTTAGTGTCCAAGAGGTCTTTACCTGTAAAACGCTAGTGGAAACATGGCACTTTCAAGTTTACCATCATATAAATAAAGAAAAGCAACCACAGGTGCAGAACATAGGGGCATGTAGGCACTGAACTCACCTATCTTTACCTAAACACACAAACCCACCCCCTCCTTTTATAATGAGATACCCAATTTTTGTTACTTCAACATAAAATATAAACCAGAACCGCAGTAAAGAGACAAGAGCAGTGTGCACCCACAGCTATTTCACCGATCTGCCCAAGTGAAGCCCACGCTGGTCCCTCTCCCCTACCTGTTTGATGCAGGAACAGACCCAGAGATTTCAGCTGAGCTGCTTGGGATTTGCACACCTCCAGCCCGGCAAGCAAAGCAGAGCAAAACCAAACTCCACGGGTCCTTCGGCTCGAAAGCTGAGTATTAAGGCAATGGGAGCGTAGCCATGCCTGCTTTCCTCCATGCTAAACGGGCCATATAAATTCAAGCTGCTTCAGAGCACCTGACCAAAGCCCCATTTCCAATATTGCATTAAACAATTAACGAGTGCTTTGGCTGCTCTTCATTCTCTGGCAAGCGCAAGCAGACTCTCTGTCTCTGTCCCAACAGAGTCCAGTAAACCACGGGAACAGACAAATTCAAGAGTCTGCCCAGCCCCTACTAGTCACTTTGTATAATACTACACTAACAGGCTTAAAAAATAAATTAAATAAATTAAAAATAAGGAAAAAAAGAAAAGAAAGAAAAATTTTTACAAGAAAGAAAAAAAAAGGATGCTTCTAAGAAAAAACAAAATCCCTGGTTTGCCTTACATGAGGCTGGAAGAAAATAAACCTTAAGAAAAATGGAAAGAAACAACACAGCTGAGCCAGGAGAGGGAAGACCCTGTATTTTGATCCTGGCATCAAGCACTAAAACCCACTGAGACACTGTTTATTAATTGCAAAATAGAACTACTAAAAGCAAAGAAAGAAAATAACAGCCTGCATCCACTGATACTCAATTATTTCCAAAATTCACAATTTGTCTTCTTTAGAAAGAAGAATTCTTCACCAAAAGTACAATCAATGTTGTTGAGAAGAGTAATGTTTCCTGATACCTGTGAGGTTGAAAACTGGGTAAATACTAGTTGCAGAATAACTAACCGCTCTTTCAGGAAGGTATTCTCTTATTTCTTACAAATCCATGCAAGAGTTGGAAGGGGAATTTAATTAACTGTATTTGCTTAAAAGTTAGGCAGAAAAGCAACGTTACTTTCGTCATGAAGCTGTTTAATCATCAACATATAGTTCTAGGACTGTGCTTAGGTAGCCTCTTTCTAGACAGTTTTACGAAGCTGGTACAATCTACAAGACTTAAAGGGACAAAATAAGCCAAATAAATTTGTTACTTAAAACTGCAGTATAACTGTTTATGCTCCTCCTAAATACACAGTAATTCGGAAAATCCACAAGTCTGAATTTCAGATAAAATACTGCTCCATAATTACCCATGTAAAAGGTGAGGCATAGCTGTTATCTTTTTCTCCTTTCTTTTTTTATCTTTAAGTTTGATCCTGGACTCTCCATCCATCACACATGGATACATCTGTGTTTGTCTCAGAATAGAAAAGCTAGGTTTGGTAAGAAGAAAGTAATTCTGCATTAACACACTATATTCAGGAATAACAGACTTGATCTGAAGATAGCAATCCTCGACTTACTAATGTAAGCGTGGGAGTAAAAATATCTTCTGGTATATAAAAGGATGATGTCCTGGCACACTCTGGTTTCTCCGCAGCATCTCTGTGCCCGGCTGACCTCAGGCAAGTCCACTACGACACACAGCCCAGTGCTGAAGGATCCGCAGCTTCCCTGGGTACAGGAAGGGTTCGGGACTCACTAGAACAGAAACCAGTCCCAGTTTGTCCCCCACTAGACAAGGCACTAACCAGGAATGAAGCTGCACAACAGACTTTAAGGAGCCATGAAACAAGACAGTAAAAAGACTGCATCTCGAAAAAGACAAGGTTATGCACATCTGACGTTGTAACATTATTTTAGCACAGGATGCTGCTGTGTTGCTACGAGATGATCAAGTGACTTTCCAGTTCAGCACAAGCAAAGAAACACAGGTAATTAAAAGCAGCCAAAATAAATAATTGTGTTAATTACAACACTGGCAGTTTAGCAACACAATCTGACCTATTTGTAGCTGTATTTAATGAATTGGTAGACTCACTCTTAGGAGCACCTGAAGGTATCACAGTACCAAGATTTTAATTGCGGCAGAAGCCAAAGGCTGGTCTCCTTCCCAAGAAGAAAGCCCTGTTCTAGGAGGGACTGATCAGAGCATTCATCAGACCGACTGCGAGCAATACCATGAGCCCCATAAGAGCAGAGAGAAAGCTGTGCTTGCACTGAAACATGAGCTGTACCCTCAGGGAACCCAGGAGTAATTTACTTGGTATCCATGAAAGTGTAGGCTTGGTACCAAGTACCATAAGAAGTTACTCAAAAAAAAAAAAGAAAAAAAAAAAGAAGAAGAAGAAAAAGAAAAAGCAGGAATCTGGATTCTCACCAAGATACTCCTGCATCAACACCCAGAACCACTGCTGTGCTGTTCAGCACTGCCATAGGAGGAGAGATCGAAGAAAGGCACAGAAAACAGTTTTTTCTTCCAATTTGGCTGAAACTGTTCATTGATTTTGGAGACTCCCCTTGTGGCACACTCAGACAAAAACAGAAGGGAAAATACATATCCTGTGCACAGGAAGATCAGACATGCCATGCTTGATATATTTACCTAGGTATTATTTGTGCTGCATATGCAAGATACTGACCTCAAACAAAAAAGAAAAATGCAGAGAAAAAGCCATTTAAGCACAGAAGTAAGAATAAAAATGAAATAATATGTTTTATTATAAAATAATTTGGAGTTTTTATTTATCTTTTTGGAACCTGCTAAAGCAGGAAAAAGAAATGTTTATTATACCTCAGAATAACTCTACACAACAGAAACACAAGAAAGGTTAGCATTTTAGAGGGTTTTGAAGAGAACTCACTATATTTTCTCTTACATTAGAAAGTTGCTGCCATAGCTCCCAACATACCTCCACGGCGAGCACAGGAGAATGCCCACTGCGGCACGTGTGGGGCGGGAAGGAAGAGATGAGCTTTTAAAACAAAAGTCATTGAGATAATCTAAAACACAGCTCACTGCAGCTTTCCTTTTGCGACCCTGGAGAAGTCGGCTTTGACTGAGCTGATTCTGCATCTGGTGGATCTTACGTACACTGCAGCATGAGGACCTTCACACAGCTTCGGAGGACAAACTCCTCTTCACGTCACCATCACACCATCTCCTGACACCACGTAACACAAGTACCAAGGAGAAATCCAGCAGTCTCACCGCAAAAAAACCAAACTGCCTTTTCAGAGGAAAGGGGACTGACAGCCTAACAGGAACAACTATCAGACCTGGGAGATGGCAACAACTGATCATCCATGGTGCATTCGTACTCAGGCCCTTGAATTTTGTTGTTCTCTAGTCTAACTAAACCATCAAAAAACTAACAAAAAGCAGTAAAATAAAGAGGGCTTATATTGTCTTACTATGTTTATTAAAAGTGTTTGAAAATTCAGAAAGTATCTCATCAACCATCAATGTTACCCATTTTCAATCTCTATGTATTTGCGTGCTCTTCAAAAAAAAGAAAAAGAAAAAAGTCATTAACCCCTGATTACTGAAAAACAACAGAGTTCTGCCCTTCAGGCTCAACTTCACAATAAAATGTCAGTAACAGTTCATCAGATCAGCATGCACTTACATAAATAAAACCCGACACACAGCAAAGGAAAACAGGTATGGCAAACAGAATCGTGCTGCTTATTAGTCACACTTGGTGAAAACATAAAGTAACACTTATCTGATTGAGTACTTCTGGATTGGTACTTGTTGTTGAACCTTACAGCAAAGCTACGTTTAGAACACTGATAATATAAAATGTTATTTTCTTGCTCAAGCTCCATGCTAGTGACACAACTTCACATCTTATCTGTTTATTTTGTTGAGTAAAGGAAGTTTTCACTGTTAGCACCACAAAATCAGCTCAGAAAGACTGTCTTTTCTTCTAGCCTTTGGGTCACTGCTAGAGCTTGCTAAGGAAACATTGATTGCAACACAACAGTTTCAGGAATACTGTGGCTTATGTCTATCTGGCTTCTTCCTAGAAGAAAAAAGGAGGACTCCAAGCTGCCAGGTGGTCCTGGCAATTTCGTGTAGTAAAAGCTACTGCAGGTTTAATACTCAGCCCTTCCTGTGCCAAGCAGGTCCTTGAATGTGGGTTTTCTGTAAGTGAGCTCCCTAACTACCTGGCTGCTGATTACTTAGGACAGGGACTTCTCCATCACACCTTACTGAGCCGTTGCACTTTGCATACACCACAGTAACATGGAGAGAGAGAAGCAGAGCAACTCACAGACCAACTTTAAAACTTATGCACAGGTCAATCACCTTTAATAAAAATAAGTCACTGGAGAACGCAGAACCAAACCCAAAAACGCAGCCTGCCTACTGCACCTCTGCAAGTACCTCCGGCCCAGCCTACACCAAGTTCTCACTTCATTTGCACCTTTCCTACCTGCTTTAATGATGCTCACAGCCTTAAAAAAAAAAAAAAAAGAGAAAAAAAGTAGACCAGGTATACCAGGGTTGTATCATTTTTTGACTACCAGAGAAAGCTTTACAACTCACTTTTCATCACTGAAACTGTCAGAAGAGGCTGCCAACTCTCTTCCATACAACACACCCCAAGGAACACACAAAACACAGCTTAACATGCAAATATCAGGTTGAATTTACAGGGTCAGCAGTAAGAAATCAAATTTTTTGTCCCATAGACACTCTCAATCTGGAAGCTACAGTAAGAACAAAGGAACATAAACAGAAAACCCATTCCCAATCCATTTTCTTTCCCATTTCTCCGATTACAACAACTACTCCGAACAAATGCACAGCATCTTAGGTAGCTCATTAGCTGGGGGATTAACAAAACTGAAAAGACAACGTTTCTGGTGCAAGGGGACTACAGCGGGTATGAGATGCTGTGTGTCAGCGCCATCACAGCGTGGCCTTGCCATGCAATCTTTGTGACTCACTCCTTGGCATGGGTTAAGTCCCTGGCTCATCGCTGACACTCTCATGCTGAAACTATGACAACAATACACTATTCCCAGCATCGCTTATTTAATGATAAGCAGCCTGGCTCACTGGGCAACTAGCAGCCCTATACAGTAGCACACTCTATACATTAAGAGGATTAATATGTTAATAAGGGTTGTAATTTCCATTAAAAGATCCTTAAATCATAATCTTAGCTGGAAGCACAGATTTTAAGTCTTTTCCTATTCCCAGCTTCTAATGCAGGAGCTGGCTTAACTCACTATGGAAAAACTGATTTCTAAAGACCCCTCAGTCTCTTAGAAGCAGCATTAAAGTGTGAAAGCTGTCAATTTTCATGGAAATCACAATGCCAGAGCAACACAAAAAGCTGCAGTATACAGAGTGCAGTCGTTGCCAGAAAATCAAGTGTTTGGTAATGCTAACACAGTAGCTAAAGGCCAGACATAGGGGAATACTTGTTAAGGCACTGAATTGCGATTCAGGAGAAGTGAGGTACTTCCCTAACTCTGCCACAGGCCTCCTGGCTGCTTTCGGAGCAGGTCATGTAAACGTACTCACATTTTTGCCTCTATAAATAAAATGGAGTCTCCTACATGTCTTTCTTTAACCCAAAAGAATATTGTCAGGAAGGCTTCATAAATGCTTGTAAGGTAATTCAAGTCTGTGACAACAGGAGTCTTAAATATTTACACCACCACAGATGCTGAAGAATAAATACACATATTCAAGAAAACTCTCATTCCTTTGAAGGCAAAAGAAAAATCTCATCATTCTGGCCATACCCATGCACTGTGATCTGAATTACTTAGCAAAAAGCAATTTACCACTTCTTTAGCAAGATTAACTACACACAAAGCAGCCATGTATTTACTGAACTGACTTCAAAATAAATATTTAAGAAGTTGTTTTTCCTTAATGGTCAGCATCATCTAAAAGCACACCCATGAGAGTGCTCTAAATTGTAATTAACCCCCCCTCCCACCACCTTTATTTAGTGTAGCATCCTGAAATTCACTATAATTGGTGCAGCTTGTCCAGATGGGGTAGTAAGTAAAATCTGTCCCATCAAAACACAGTGCTACCTCCTGCAGAACAGTAAAGTGCTTTCATGAAGACAAGCAATTTGAATAAGATGTAAACTTACAGGAGCAAAACCTCCAGAAAAATGAATCTGAAATTACAAGGGAAAGCCATAAAGAACAAATGAGACAGGCGAGAGTAGGAAAGAGAAGGTTCAATTTCATCTAACAGCGGCAAGAGTGGCATAAAAGAGCAAGACAAAAAAAACACAGAAGACAACCATGGGAAAGAAAATAATGAGAGATGCTTGGGAGACTGGGAGAGTGAAAACAAATCCCGAATATTCTAGACAGCCTAGAAATGGAAAAGACTTTAAGAAGACATCTATTTCATCCTCTACTCTGGTACAAGACTAACAGATTTCTGAAAGAAAGGAAAAAGGAAAAAAAAAAGGGAAAAGTAAGATAGGAGAAATGGGAAACTGGAATTCAGAAAGAACAGCAGCTGTCAGGACTGGATTGCATTGCGTTTATCTCACCATTTAGCTTATTCTTACAATTAGCTTGCTTATCTTCAGCAATCCTGAGGTATTAGTCATGACTGAAAACACAAATGTCTTCCAGTATATTAGCTCAACAGTTATATTCATATAGAGGTGTAAAACACAGTAAAAATGGCCTTGTTTCATTTTACGCAATAGCAAGCACAAGTCTTCTGTCACCGTTACCAGAGTTTTACTTAATGTGACGTATCTCCACTGACACAGAAAAGATGACTTCGAACCCAAACTACTTGTGAGAGGAAGACAGGGCTAATGTTGCCTGCGGTGCCAGAAACATGTATTACAGAGAAGCTCCTTGTCTCAGGTGTACGCATAAAAAGTGCCATCTGAAGTCTGTGGGAGCGGTGCACGTACAAACGGGGACACAACCGGAAGGATAACGCGAAAAGCGCAAGTGTCAGCCTTGCCACTGGCCAAGGCAGCAGTCTGCAAAGCCTGTACCACACAGCTACTCCACATTTCTAATTGCAGTCATCATCCTTTGCCATTCAGTACTCTGCACATTACATGGAAACCTCATGTAAATACAAAACAGAGGAAACATATGCAAATAGCTCAGTTTTCCAATTCTGATTTAAAAATTAATTACAACGTTGTTTCTTTACATCCTAAATCTTGTTAACAACTAAAGGTGAGATAAGAGTACAGTGTAACCAGTGTTACACAGATGTTCACACAGATGTTCTGTGGACAACAGTGCCCTCCAGGCTTTTCCAGACAAGGTTTACAAATAATACCCTAAATCCAAGCATAACAAAAAATTTACTTTTTCTGTTTTTTTGAAAGCTGGATGGGCAGTTTCACAAAGTAACCCGCTTAACTATGTAGAGTAGGCATAAAACAATAGGAAAAGGTTCCAACAAGTTGAGATGCGTGACTTGTTCTGTACCTGGGGGCTTGCTTTCCCAGGTTCTGCATGTAAATGTAACTGACATCTCACAGCCTTTATCTGACTTCCAGGGTCACTTCAATCCAGCAGGTAAGTCCCTCCAAAACAGGTGTGCTAATGTGTGCCTGTATTTGTTAGTACTATAAGGCCCTGTGAGATGGGGAAGGAAGCTGAAGCACAGAAAATAAAGGTCCTACTTAAAGAAAGCACTCATACGTCTTGTTTAACACAGAGGCTTTCCCCACCTTTGCCAGACTCCAGAGGAAGCTTTTCTGTGCTCAGAAGTAAAGGCATGGAGAAGGACTCACAAACTGCTGGTTTCCATGAGAGGTGGAGATGCTTTCAGTGACAGGGAAGATGCTCTGCATTTTTCGAGGCTCCTAACAGAGCAAAACAGAACTGATCCTGTAAGTCCTCTTTTTACGCTTGAGCCTGCTATACCACTTATGACCAATGTATGTCTGTTATGCCGTATTGCAATCAAAAAAGTCACCAATCAAGACACCCAGAGAGGCCTATCTCTGCTCTCCCTAATGAAATAAAGGCAGATGCAGACACCAAGGTAGTAGATTTTAAACAAGCGTATTTCTCTCTTCTAGCAGCCATTGCATGATCACAGAATAAATCCTCATTGCTGCTGCTGCTACTGACTGTCTTGAATTCACCTTCCTAAGCTAAAATAAATGTGAATTAAATAAAGCATTATGGGCTTGGTAAAGCTTTACGAAACTTGTGCCTAGCATTAGTAATAATAAAATTCT
Source organism: Sagittarius serpentarius (assembly GCA_034782735.1). NCBI lineage: Eukaryota > Metazoa > Chordata > Aves > Accipitriformes > Sagittariidae > Sagittarius > Sagittarius serpentarius. The sequence goes on along the minus strand of JAVKLA010000047.1, from coordinate 21,058,845 downwards.
TCGTGCTGAAGTCTACAATTAATTTTGAAACTGAGAAATGGGAAAAACCCTGCAACACTAGCACAAACTGCAGTTTTCCTTTGCCATTTAAAACCAAAAAACCCCCAACAGTATCCCACTTTTAAATCTGCAGTTCTCAAGCAGCTGTGTCATGAAACACACGTAGTCAATTTATCTGCATAAAGCACACAGCAGAGCTGCTCTACCCTGTACCAAATGATACATTAAATTTGTTCACTGTTTTAGCAAGGGAAACTCATAACGTTGCTGTTAATGATTTACTTAAGAGACAAAACAGCTCTGTCTAAATTTTGTTAAAAAAATGTGAAGTTGCGGTCATTTTAACCTCCCTTTCATAACTGCAAGCTAACCAAATCAATAAGCTGGAAATGTGTATAGCATTTCTTCTGCCGTGAAAGGAAGGTATTTCTGCCACAGAGGCCTTAAAAGCCAGCGCTCCCCAGGCACACTCCATAGATGCAGCTCACACCGGGATTCATACAGGAACCAAGAAGGACAGATGAAGCTGTCCTCTTGCTGCACTTTCCTGGCCCTAGTGGATTTCTTCATTGGGTGAGTAAAACCTGACTAGGGACCAAACATCCACTGGTTTCCAGTACGGATGTTAGCAGCTCAGGGAATTACAAACTATTCAGTGAAGCCCACTGCTAACAGCAGGGACACATCCAGGCTGGGAACCTCTGACTTACAAGAAAAGGCAACAAGCAGTATTTCAAGGCTGAAATCAGCTCAGATAAAACAGACAGGCAGTCCCCGATGGCGCACAGGACAGTGCTGCCATCAGCTTCTGCAGGAACGGGTTAGCAGCCACATGCTTTGCTATGCAATATCACAAGCGCATCTTCACCTTATGACTGGACTCACCTCCTTGAGCCACGTCAGGAGCAATGTGACTGCAGTTAATGCAGTTACTGTAATTTCTGTTTATATATGTGATATCTGAGTCTGGCCGTGGACAGGTTTATGCAGATGAAATTGGCTACGGGGGCTTCAGGAGGTTTGTTCAGAAATGCCCTCAGACTCCAGTGCACATCTCCGAGATGCACTAATGACACCCTTTCTCACTGCAAATTCAAACTCTCTAATGAATCTTTGGATACCTAGCAATTGAGACAAATTTTTAATCAGCACTGCATCTGAGAAATGCTAGTTACTTTTCAAAGCACACATGTAAATTGGCATCCTGGATCTCCTCTTGATCGGGATTTTAGAAAGCAGCTATACTACTACACCAACTAAATACAGACAGAGAAGGTACATTATATCTAGTGCTTTTCACAGACCTTAAAAGGTCATGATCAAACACACTCATTTTTAACTGGAATTAAGTATTTTACTTACAAAAAGAGCAGCAAGCTATACCAGGCTCTACAAGTCAAAGAAACATTGCACACATACAGTTTCATTACTACAGCACTAGCAACGGCATCTTTTCTTTACCCATAGCTCCGTTCTACTTTCTGACTCAGGCACTACAAAGCTCCCTATCAAACACAGGAACTAAGGAGATTAAACTTAACAAAAGTACTGTAGCCCACTAGCACATACTTTAAAGCTGTTTTCTACTTAGCTGAAAAGGAATTTATGACATAAACATTAGAACTAAAAATAAAAAAGCTGCTGAAGCAATCACAGTCTTTTTCAGTCCGTGCAGGCAGTGTGAAGTAGAGCAGTAAATTGCAGCGAGCAGACAGCACAGCTCTTAAAACTTGCCCAGCTTCTGCTCTGACAAAAGAGATCACTTAGGACTTCGTCTTGCTGCTGCTCTCGCCGTTTAATTAACGGACTAATAAATTCACTGCTGGCATATTCTGTCTTTGTCTCTTCTCTTGAAAAACCCCAAATCCACCTGTGGTTTACACTAGGGCTGACTGCTGTTTAGCATTACCACGGCGAGAGCGGTGCCCGTCACCGAAGGCAGGCGGAACCGGGAGCCGTGGCCGGCAGCCGCCCAGCGCCTGGCCGGGGCCCGGCCGGCACCGCGGTCACCGACCAACCTCCGACAAATTTTGGCATTTTTAATTCGAGGTTGGCAGCGTTCTTCCTTCCGCTGCCGCGTCCGGGCGGTAGCGCTGAGGGACCTACGGCTGGGACGGCTGAATAAACCTTTCAGAGGCTTTTGGCAGCTGCCTACCGGCACGCACGCAGACGGACAGGCAGGCGAGAACCGACGCCTGCGGCCGCGGGCCCCCCGGACCCGTCCGCCGGCCGGATCCGCCCCGAGACCCGCAGCGCCCCGGCTCCAAACCGCGGCGGCCCGGGACGGGAGCTGCAAGTGACGGCTGCCCGCCGCCCCGCGGGCCCGGAGCGCGCCCGGCCAGCCCAAACAACCCTCTGCAAAAAATAAAGCCCCAAACCAAACCCCGCTCCGCAGCCTCTCCGCTCCTGCAGACAGAGGGGCAGCGACGGCAGCAGGGTCGGGGCGCCCCTTCCAAAGGGGAAGGGCGAAGCAGACACCTTCTCCCCCTCTGGACCCTTCTGCGCCCCAGCCCGCCCCGCCGCCCTGCTCCCCGGCCGTGACCATTCTCCCCCGCCCGCGGCCACCCCAGCGCCCCCGGGGCGGGCTGCCACCCGCACGGCGGGGCGCCGACACCCGCGCCCCGGCTCCGACCTCGGCGGCTCGCCGCCCCGAGCGAGGGAAGGAGGGAGGGAAAGCACCGAGGCCCGCCGGCCAGCGCGGCTGCTGCCGCTGCCCGCAGCCGCTCCTGCCCGCGGAGGCGAGCGGCGGCCGGGCCGTCCCCGGTGGCGGCAGGTGGCTTACCCGCTGGGAGGCTTGCTGGCCCCGGGGCGCACGAGGGTCTCCATGGCCGGGCCTCCCTCAGCGCTTCTAACGGGCCAGGCCGGGCCGGACGCGGTCCCGCAGCGGGGCAGCGGCGAAGGTCGGCGGCGGAGGGCGGGGGGGGTGGGGAGGACCGGAGCGGGAGGGAAGAGAGGAGAGGAGTGAGAGCCGGCCTCGCCCCGTCCCTCACACCCACCTCCCCCCTCGCGGCCCCGCTCCCCGCCCCGCGCCGCCACCACCCCCCTGCTCCGCAGCCGGGCCGCGGGCGGGGATGCCCCGCCGAGGCGGCACCCGGCGGCGGCCCCTCACCGCCCCCCGCCCGCCTTACCGGGCCGGCAGGGAAGCGACGCCACGCCGCGCCGCGGGCACTGGCAGCTCGG
>JAVKLA010000047.1:21029243-21055565 GCA_034782735.1 Sagittarius serpentarius | reverse complement strand
TGGCTGCGCTGCCGGCGCGGACCCCGGGGGCGAGCGGCTCGGCTCGGCTGGCCGCTGCCCGCTCAGCCGCCCAGGCAGGGGCGGGGGCGCTGCCGCCCGGTTTCCATGTGACTGGCTGGGACAAACGCAAACACGGCGGCCGCCCCCGCGGGCACTGCCGGGGCCGCCGCCCCCGCCGCGGCGGGGGAGAGGAAAGGAGAGGACAGGGAAACCCGCCGTCGAGAGAAGCGGCGACCCCCACCGCCAGCACCAGCTCAGAAAACCCTCCTACACCGCTTTTGCCGCAAACTTGGCAAAACCAAAGCTTGCCAGGCGGCTGTCCCCCGAGGCTGAGCCCCGCGGGGAACGAAGGCTTTTCGTGAGCCTCACACCCTGCCCAGCCCCTCGCGTTGCCACCTACGGCTTGTTTCTCGTCACCTTTATTACAGCTTGCTTTTCTTTCCTTGGAGGCGGCGCAACTTTTTTAAAATCAGTAGCGGCTTTGGTCAAGAGAGGGGCTGACGGGCGGTCACCGGGCAGGCGCGGCAAGGCAGGCTTCTCCCGGGGTGTTTCAACCCAGCGGTGCGAGCCCAGCCCCGGGGAAGGCAGCGCGGGGCCCCGGGCGCGGCTCGCAGCCTGAGCGGTGTGAGGGGCCCGCCGGCACAGCCTTCGCGGCAACGCAGGCAGCACCTTAAAGTCGCCGTGTGCTCTTTCAGAAACATTCCCCTCACGCCGTTTGCCCGGGAGGGCAGCTGCTGGGCTTGTGGGTGAAAGGAGAACCGAGCTGGAGGCGGGGGAGCCTGGCTTACCTTGCTGCAGTATGTGCCTGCTCTCGGCTGTGCCCGGCGTTGGGCACCCTGGCCTCTCTCGGGCGTTTCAGGAGTTTCTCTGCTCCCCTCCAGCCCCCTCCGGCTGCTTCACCTTGCTTCTCCGGCCATGGTGGGAGGGTGGTGGACATGGCAGACGGGTCAGGCCCTCAGCCAACACGGGGAGCCGGAGACCGGAGCAAGCAGGCTGAGCAAAGCGACGGTGAGAAACCCCGGGGAGAGGCTGCGAGGGGAAGGGGAGATGCTGCCTGACTCGCCTTTTCACCCGGCTGCCTTGGCGACGGTCCTACAGGTTCTGGTTAATGGTCACCCCTTTCCCCAAACCCTTCCTTTCCCTCAGGCTTGAGCTCGTATCTCTCTCTGCATACTCTGCCCATCGGAAAGTGTCTTGCCCATCTCAGTCACCACAGTAAATGCAAGCAGCTTCTCTGGCCCCAAAAGTGTTTCTTCCTCAGCAAGCAAGATTTGGCAAATCTTGGTCAGAAGCTGCATGCGCGTGATGGCGTTGCTATCTGCAAGTAACCCGCATCCCAGGCAGATTGTAAATACTTTGAAACATTCAAACATTGGATTAATTTGCCAGCAACAGAAAGGAAAAGGACACATTCATCTTTTCTGTAGTATGCGAATGGAAGATTACTGTAAATGCCCACCTGTGTCTTGTACCAAGGCTTTTACATTATGGTCAAAATACCTGTTTCTGTGCATTTACCCCTATGTGTAACATGTAGCTTAACTGTAGTATAGTCATCCTTAATTTTGTTTTCTCTCGCTTTGACAACCTGAAGTCTCCCTTTAATTCCCGTCTCCTCAGCAGAGTTAAGAATGCTGCTTTCTGTTCCTTCCTTTCCATCCCTAACATACACAGATGGCCTAAGGGCAAGGGAGGCAGCTGGCTGTCCTAGCTGTAGGCAGAGAAACAAAAATACGAATTCGCAGAAGCAAAACATTGATCTCTGACTTCCCTGTTACTATGGGTAGAAGTTGACTGAGTCACCACAGTTCAGTAATTACCCCGGTCATCTGAGCCACATGCCACGGTAATGAGCCACATGCATGTTCCTAATTTGCACTCTTATGAAAATAAATAGGCTAGCTTACATACTTTCTTTTGCAAGTGGATTGCTTCAAAGACTGCATGCTATCAGTTACCATAGCTCCAGGAATGAATAGTGATCTATTAAATCACAGGAACTTGATTCCATAGCTCTGTTCATCATCTATTCAGTCGTTTTTCGTCTATATTTTTTTTACTCCTAAATCTAAATAAACTCTTCCCTATACTAGAATAGATGCTAAAGCTGCACAGGCACAAAACCGCTTGAGAACCACCCAAATCTTCCCCTGTCCGCATCAGTAGCAAACTACACCACTCCAGTTATTTCAAGAACCTGAAAGAACTTCCCTTGCCTCAGCTGTAACTTCTGCTTTACCGTGGTACACCCGAGCAGAGGTGTAAAGCACAAAACAACAAAATAGTATTTTCTTATGTTCACTTCTTTTTATATAGCACAGCAAAAGAGCGAAAGCCTATTCATCACCGTAATAATGATCTCAATACATCTCCAGAGCGCCAGCAGCACTGACTGCCCATGGCCCCAGTTCTTCAGTCCCATTTAGCGGATGGAAAAGCCAGGTGAAATGCGGGGAGCACACTCTGCGATACAACAAGGGAATCTGCCTTTCTTCAGGCCCCTCGGCACTGGGCCCGGCTCTCAAAAAACGGGCAAAGGGAGCATTTCCAGTGTGCCTTGTAACCCCACAATCAGGGTGCTATGCTCATTTTTTAGTCAAAGGCCATTAGTTCGGAGAGGGGCTGCATGAGTATTTGCCAATGTCATAAAACGTCTGTGAGACTGAGCATGTTCAGTCCCCCCCGAACTGTTTTTAACCCTGTCCTGTCTGTATAGCTTCATCTCCATTTAGATGGGCCTCCTCAATATATTTCCTAAGAAAATTAAGTTTTTTAGATGACAAAGTCCTTGCTGTAAAATAGTTTAGGCCTTTAAAATAAGAAATTAATCACCAGTGTAATTTTACATTTCTGCTTTTATACAGTCTTCAGAACATTACTCCTATTTTTCTTCACCTTCACTGCTAGTAGTATTACTGAATCAAGCCTTTAATGCTACATTTTTCTTCTGCTAAAACTGGCCTGCAATGTTTCAGGAATTTGAGTTTATAGTATAAACTTAACTGAACACGTAAGGAATCTAGTAAGACAAGTCTAATACCAAAGAGTTTGTTTCTAATGTAACAAAAAGAGGTTAAAATTAGCTCAGCATTAGCTAACATGCACCAGTTAACCAAGGCTTTTCTCTAGTGTAGCATGTCTCTCTTCCTACTATTTAGCCGCTTGAGGACCATCCTAGAATTGGAAATCACGTTTGAGCTTAAAAACCAAGGCAAAAATAACAAACCTGACTTTACAGCAGGAAAAGATTGTGAATGGAAGTTAGTTAATGTGGTTAGGTTTAGTTAATAGCAAACATGCTTTTTTAACCACATAAATCCTTTTCCCATTCTAAGCAATCTAGAAATTGCAATTTAAGCATTAGTCCCTGTAAGAGAGTTGACTTACTGTACAATTGCAAAATTCCTGGCTATGTAATTATAGCAATTGGAGCTGTGTAGCCTCAAGCTTACAAAATTCTTTTATTTTGCTATCCACAGAAAAAAAGAAAAAGAAAAAAAAGAAGGGAAATGAGATTTTCACGTCTTGCTAGACCATTTCCTTGAGTCCCAGAGCACCACTTCTTCAGAAAGTTGTTTTGGGATTTAGCCCTACAGGTCCTATTGTTTTTATTAGGAACCTGAAATAACTGTGAGCAAATGATATCAATTTTAGAGGAATGTGTCAAAATAATGAATAAAAACGATGAATAGTTTTGAACAAACATCATGTCATTGCTGGTCCACACAAGACTAACATAACATTATCAAATACCACTGAAGAGGCTGAATTTGCTTGAGAAAGGCACCGTGACTCAATGAGTGGGGCACTGAAGGGGGAACGAGGATATTGTGCTTGGGCCTGCCCATAGTCACATAGCAAATCACTGACAAGTTTCTGGTTCATCTTTTGTTTCTCTTCCTTATCTTGTGTCATGCTGAGGAGCCTCCTTTGTGACTCAATGCCAAATTGCACTTCTCCAGCATTAGAAGAGAGCAAAGACAGTTCCTGCTATGGACAACCTGGGGGTTTTGGTACAGCGATTTTAGTTTTCTTTACGGTTTTAGAGACTTACATGTAAGAAGTCAGCAATGTCAATTGAGGCTCCCAGGGAAAGAACCAGAAAAGATACTAATCATCTGAAAACATGACAAAGAAGCCATCTGAAAGAGCACATGGTTATGGATACAGGTTTATGTAGCTTCAGCTGAGATAGTTCATGTTATTTACAAGTTATCAGTAATTACCGCCCGCGTATGTAGAAATACTGAAGCTTGTCCTTTGTCTTGTTATCTCTCAACATGTTCTGTTTTGAAAGATAGATCCCTTTAGAGATTTTTTGTTATATCTCCCCAAATTTAGTGAAGTCAGTGAAGAGTTTGCAGGGTATTTGGCCTTAAGACACCTAGAAAAATGAATTGGGAGTGTGATGGAGAAAGCTAGAGACCCTTTCCTAGCTTCTGCATGGAAAAGGCTGTTGAGGAAACCCTTGCTTCACCATTCACTCCTGCCTTCAAACCGCGGTCTGGAAAGCGGTGAGGTGGAGAGAGGGAGGGCGCAGGACAGCAGACAGGCGAGCGTGTGATGCAGTGCTGCCCAACACTGACGGTCAGGAGCCACATGGCAGATCGAGCACTGTCATGCCAGGTAAAAATATTCTGGAAAAGGAGGGTCCTTTTGCCTCAGAGAGTATTTCAGAGCGTGCATGCAGGGCGGGGAATGTGACGTACATAAACAGAGATGGGGAAATGGTTTAAAACCACAATGTGAATAGAACAAGAGGAATTTCTCTGAACGACGCAGCCATCAGGAAATTAAAACCAGGTTATTTTAAATGTGGCTAAAAGTGGACACGGCAGGCATCAGCCTAACCCAGACTGAAGATGATATGTCTCTATAATATGCTGACACAATCTTGAATGTAAGAAGTGTAGAACTTTGGAGAATTTGTTTTAAAGGTTGGGTATTGATTACATGCTTATTCTTCCATTCTTCCTCTTTTTTCCCCAACAGTTTTAGAGACTGTTGCTTTTTCCTAACATTTCATTCTATATATTTTGGACAAGTAGCCTTTTATTTCCTCTCTTTTCTACCATTCCTCTTATGTGAACTTTTTCAGAATTTGAAACCCCAGGCCTAGCCTGCAATTAAACTGACATTAATGAAAGGATATTTACCTGGACAGACCCAGTGGGCCAGAGCTCGTGTTCTTGGGCTCAGCTGTGGTGAGAACCTTCCTAGGCAAAATGCTAACCTAAGATGCTTCCCAAAATCAAAGAGTTGCGTGACTCATACTCATCTGGGAACAGTGTCAGAGAAGACAATACTATTATCCAGGGAAAATGTAAAATTAGTCTTCAAGACCATGTTGTATTATATGACTGAAAAAAGCCTTTGGGCAGTCTTGACCAGCTTACAAGCCAAAACATTAGCTAATTTATATAAATGTATCTTCATTGTACTGAGCTGGGTAATCCCGCTCAGTGTGCTGGTCAGGGTGACCCAGCTACAGCCATTCCTCAGTGTGAGGTTTTTGCTCTTTGTTTGCCGTGCCAAGGAGAGTCTGAGGTTGTCAAAGCAGCATTTCCGAGAAGCGACTCACCGCCTCCCAGATGCTGGTGCTACTAAAACTCCCTTCATCCTTACCTCTTTCTCTAATGAAAATAAGTTGTGCTATGCTTAGAATGACCCTCTCTTTCAGCATTTTCATAAAAGAGAAGTAGAGCTCTTGGGCCGCTCAGCCCAGCAGAACTAGCAGAAAGGGAAACTTAATGAGCCTTCTGCATAAATAACTTTCCATGAATCTGTAAACAGTTAATTTGGAAGTGATGTGAAGTCATAGCAGAGCACTTGACTTCGGCATGATGCTTTTCCAGTCAATGGGGTACAGACAGGCCAGGCTTTTGTAAAGCAAGGCAGGACTGACAGACAGCAGAAGGGACGCTCCCTGCATGGTCTAGTGCAGCAATGAAGAAAACGGAAAGCTCTCCGTCAGCTATGGATGTGGCACGTTCCCAGTTTTCCTTATGCAGTACACTGCGCACACAACACCACGTGGTTCCCCTGTTGCAACCAGCCTGCGCCACTCACATGCATTGTACTCAGCTCTCCTCCCAGCACGCACGGTTGACACTGCAAGTGATGCCAGCCAGGAGTGCCTGCCGCCTTTGACATGCTGGCTTTCGTGTGGGGCTTCAGCTACTAGCTACTGAAGTCATTCTTCAAGTTAGTCAGTCCCTGCAGTGACCAAATGCCCTTAGAAAATAATTCTCAAGTGAGCTATGTCTGTACTGAATACTCAATACCAGGGTTTCTATTTAAAGAAGGCTACTTCTATTTTCATGTATATAATACAGCCAAGCTATAATCAGAAGAATTATATCTGCTCACAGTCCTCTCTATAAATATTTAACACTATATGAGATAAGCTTTATTAACAATGTCCACAACTATCTTAGCTCACAGACTGGATTAAACTTCTACCACTTTTAAATAGATTTTTTCAGTCTTTCACTGAAATTTAGAAAGTTTCCATGGTTAGGAGGTAGTGGTATCTCAAGTTTTCATTTCAAGTTTCGGGGTGGATAAATAAAAACATAGATTTTGTAGAATTTCATTGTTACTTACGTAATTCTCATTCCACACTTGCATCATCTGATGCACGTTTCAGTTAATCCTGGTTGATAGCAACATAAATGAAAACAGTATTTGGTTCTGTATTTAAATCAAAACTAATACACTACAGATAAAGGCAAATACATATGTACCTATGCAAAAACAGAAAAGTAGCAGTCTTGGTGCTGCTGCTATTTCTATTGAGTTGCATAATTTGTGATTGCCTTGGTTGCACAACACCTCAAAGCACACAAAGATTTACATGCATGTGAAAGCTCACCAGTATTGCACATAACATATTTCTTAATTCTTTAGAAAAAAATAAGACCCTTTGACCTACCATATCATCTCTAGAATTCTCTGTAAACTGAACAGGGACTTGAATAGCTGCATGGTATTAAATTACTGCATGTGACCTCAAAGGCCCACCTTTTATTCATTCCCACTCCAAATACAGACCTCATGAAACTGCTGAAATCACTGAATTACATTAATATGAGACTTATACTTCTGAAGGATAAAACTTTAATGGATGCTATTGTCAGAAAGCATCTGAAGAAGGCAGATAAAGTCTGAAGACTGACGTACGTAAAGTCTTATATATAATTCAGACCTAGGTTACAAGTGTGAGGAGGTAAATAATGAAATAACTTGAGGAATTCTCTCTGGGCATATTTGGATTGACATAATGTACAATAAAATTTTTCTAGCCACCACCATATCATGACACGATCAGTGGTGCAGAAGGTGGCTTCATTGCCCGCCCCTCTGAGGCCAGCAAAGGCTTCCTAACCCTCCCTTCATACATTTCAGAAGATTTACACCTTTATATCAATAAGTGACAAGACAGTAATACTTTTTTCTCTTTTTGCTAACATACCTTGAGACCAATCCTGCTGCTTTTCTTGTTTTCCAGAAGATCTGGGTTAGGTGGGTACGGCAAAAGAAGAGGAAGAGAGGTCTTCCAAAGACGTTTGGTGGTACTGATCCAGGAGAACTTGGGCTGAGACGAAGTGCACAGTTGGCTCACCACAGCGTCACTGGACAGACGCGGTCACACAGGGACAAGACAGGGTAACACTTCTCTCTTTAGAAAAGGTTGCGATCACCCTGCTCCTGTAAGCAACACATAATTAGAAACAACAAAAACTCTCCTTGAATTAACAAGGAAGGGATTGGATAAACTGGCCAGCAAAGAGGGGTGGAGGAAATACGGGTTATCTGGAGAACATCACTGGCCTGATCCAAAGCCTACTGATATTAATAAGAGGTTTTCTACTGGCTTTGACTGTTTTTTCCAAATTTTTCACATCACTTGCAAACATGTGCAGTAATGACTGGGTGTTTTACGCAGACTTTCTTCTCTCATTTCCTCCCCTCTTCCTCTTGAACATGAGGTTAATCACATCTTAATCCTACCTCTAGCCACTTGTACTGGTGCTTCACGAATCTTCACAGGAACCTGCTGTTTACTGGCCCCTAAAGGACAACATGAAGGTAAAAAGTCTGTCACATGCTTTAAATGCCCTGTACCTGACATGAGGTGGTTGATAAGCCTTTGGAACCTTTTATTTCTCTGTCTTCTGCTGGCTTGCCAGCTCTCCTCACCCTGCAATCTCAGTCTAGGGGAGTGGTATAAATTATGACATAATTAAAATGAAAAAACACTCCCTTTCTTCAGGTGAGTCATCTGCAGGTATCCAGAAAATGTACAGTGTGAAAAGCACCTCTGGTTCAGCGCATTAAGAATACAAAGTAGCTCCTTAGAGTTCCTTTGGAAAAATAAATAGGGAGCACCTCCAACTTATAAATAAAGAAAACTAATTTCCTACTGTTTGCAGTCGCAGACTAGACTAACCGGATTACAAAGCTTCCTGTGAATTTGCTACACGGGGTGGTGCACTGCTGTGTTGCTTCAGGCACAGCCCAGAAGGCAAAACTGTGATGCAAAGGGCTGCGCTTGGTTCCTCCTCTGCCCCCATGGCAAGAGCTCTCCCCGCAGCAGCCGGTGCCTGGCAGAGCGCTCATTGCCCAGCCTGTTGGCACAACTCCGTTTTCCAGCAGAGCAGGCGGTGAGCCAGAGCCCCACCTTTTCTCCACCTTCTCCTCTCTCAACACAGATGGATGACAAGGGAGGAAAAACAATCGTCCCGCAGAGACCCATCGTTTCTCACCGTGCAAGTATCTATCACAGAGAGGCCTTACTAGTCATGAAGGGTCTAGAATATAGGCCACAATCTCTTCTGTAAATAGGCATGTGTCTGTAGAGATTTCAAGGAATACAGTGGCTTGTTTAATTTTTATACTTATTCATCATCTGATGAAATATTAAAGGAACCCACAGACGGGCATACATTTTTTTCTTTTACTGGAAGATGACAAATGAAGGTGTAAGTCCTCCTAAAATCCATTAGATTAATGCCTGCGATAACTATGGAGGTGCTTTCACAGCACAGGCTGGTGTTTTAAATCTAAGTAAGTGTCACAAAAGCCATATTAACTTTAGTGATCACTACTGAACAAAAACACACATGGAAATCTTTCCAATCTTTCACTCAAAATGTATTTTGAAACCTGTCTACAGCTTCCAAGGGAGAGAGTGACATTTCAGTTGTTCATGTGTACTTTGCATTTGACCTGCCATACCACCCCAATGGTTATGAAGCAAGGGCCCGCTTGAGTCAAACCCTGTAGGTGCACACAAAGGTAAGCAGCTGTGGGTCTTGCAGCAACTTCTGTGGCCTAAGTCATGGCTTCTGTGGAGGTTTCTCAGGCTGCTCGGTGCGAGCAGCCCTCTGTTTCTCCTTGTTCTTGCACACGCAGAAGATATAACCTCAGGTCCTGCCCTGACGCGGGAGCCCAGTGGGCTCCTGCCTGCAAGCGTTTGTGCACGCCGCAAGCTGAAGGTTTCCATGCCCTCCCCCGCTGCAGTCTGGCCTCACTGCTACTGAAACCCTTCTCTATCGGGTTGCCCAATTCCAGCTGAACTGTTGCCAAGCTCACAGCGTACCTTAAACAACAGGTAGGCCTCCCGTGTATGGTCACCCCAGTGCAGGTATAACCTTCCCCTTCTGTGAGATTTTTAATGTCATACCACAGGAGAATATTTGTGCAACTTGAGGTGTGGCATTTTTAACCCTTTGGGAAAGAATAGTATTTGCAAGAGTGTCACTGCAAATCCACAATACCTTGCAACCATGTTTTCAGTTTTAAGGTAGTTCCTTAGAAAATTATAAAATACGGTTCATTTATACATTACAATTGCATTTCCAAACTGCTGTCTAACACAGATCTTGAAAATTATGTTTGTTACCCTGCTGCTTTATGAATACCTCATTCCTTCCTGACAAATAAAGACTAAGCATGGCTAAACCTGGAATTTTCAGATAGATGTAACATAGACTGTAAAATACATATATTTATGCATACATATATAATTTTATGATTCTAACATTTTGTTTTCTTTGGAGTGGTTTTTTTTGCATGCTGGCTTACTTGGAAGCTCCAGATTCCTGTGGCTTCTCCTGAGACTCAACCTGGAGTGCTGCATCCAGCTCTGAGGCCCTCAGTACAAGACAACCATGGACCTGTTGGAGCGAGGAGGGCCACGAAAATGGTCAGAGGGCTGGAGCACCTCTCCTATGAGGACAGGCTGAGAGAGTTGGGGTTGTTCAGCCTGGAAAAGAGAAGGCTCTGGGGAGACCTTATAGCAGCCTTCCAGTACCTAAAGGGGGCTTATAAGAAAGACAGGGACAGACTCTTTACCAGGGCTCTTTACCAGTAGTGATAACATAAGGGGTAACAGTTTTAAACTACAAGTGGGTAGATTTAGATTGGACATAAGGAAGAAATGCTTTACAACGAGGGTGGTGCAGCACTGGAGCAGGTTGCCCAGAGAGGCTGTGGATGCCCCATCCCTGGCAGTGTTCATCCCAGGTTGGATGGTGCTTTGAGCAGCCTGGTCTAGTGAAAGATGTCTCTGCCCATACATAGCGTGGGAGGTTGGAACTAGATGATCTTTAAGGTCCCTTCTGACCTAAACTGCTTTGTGATTCTTGAGTGTCCAAGTGAGGATTTGGGTATCTGTGTTAGTGCACTTGAGTCAGAATATCAGACTCGGCAAACTGAAGATATTTGATGTCAACTCATAACGGAACCCCAGGATTCAGAACCCTTATTCCTAAATGGAGGTTTTTCAAGGGAAACAGAATACAGTCCAGCAGCTGAGCCAACAAAATAGATACAAACTTGCGCCTTGTTTAAATTTTATCATAAAAGCTCAAAATGAAGTCAGTGGTTCTGCAGTGGTCTGGTAAGCAACAGTATGATCAGAAAACAGGCTGTGGAAAACTCAAGGAAGGAAATTTTGATGAGCATGGTTTCTTCAACAGTCTTGTGACAATCTGTAACAAGAAAACAACTAGTGAAAGTCTTAATAACATTTTAATTATTGGATTAAACCTTGGAAAAGACTAATGATTGTGAAAGGGAAGAGAAGAATCAGCAGGAAAACAAACCCAAAACAAAACAACAAAAATTCCCCAAGGTCTTATTGCAAAATTAGGCTTTAAAACATTTGCAGCCAGCACCCCTCCACTGGGAGGCCTCTGTCACTGCTGCCTGGGGACATGGGGCCGATGGTCCCAATATGCAGCTCTGGGAGGAGGGCAAAACTCCTTTCCCAAGGTGGCAAAGCAAGTAGGGTGTCACTACCTCCTGGAAAAGAGAACAGGCTGGTTTTATCTTAATCATGGTATCTGCGTTTGTATACCCCAGCTATGCTCTAAGCAAAGCCAAACAGCTTCTACTTTTTACTTCAAATGGAATGAAATGTGTAGGCATGAAGAGGACACTCTGGGGAGGCGGATTATGAAAGATCCTGCTAACACCATCATAAAAGCGAAGCTGCAGCAGGAAGCTGAAAGGACGCCCTGGGTAGATTTGTTATTGGAGCTTCCAGTTTTGATGAGGGAGAGGTGAAAAATAAGCAAAAGGATTTTGAATTCCTGAGCTCATGGCTACTTTGATGAGCTGAAGCAGCCAGGTTGAACCTACCCACAGTCAGAGGTTTCACCTGTCATGTCAGCAGGACAAGGATTTCAGCTGCTTGTGAAGGACTTGTATTTTTGTCTCTTGTATGCCCACGCACTCAATGTTTTAAAAAAAAAAAAAAGGGAAAATCACCTAGACAGCAGAATGATCCTTAATTCAGTCCCTTTGAGTCCTGAACCTGACAGATGGGCCCAAAAATCAAAGAACAACCTCTCCCCCAGACACCTCTGAACCCCAGCAGGGAGGGGAGCCCCACCAGAGAAGGACGCTTTTGCCATCTCGGGGGGCGAGGGGGAGGTAAACAGAAAGCCCCAATGGACATGCCCTAAGTATTTTTTTTTAACATTGTGTTAGTACACTTGAGAGGCATTGCTGAGAAATGGACTTTACAAACTGGGGAAAAGTTTGAATGATATTTATAGTTTTGTAATTTATTTGTAGCTTTGTGAAACGTATCTGGGTAAACGGCTGTCCCAGCCTAAGGCAATAGCTAATGTCCAGCTGTGAGTGCAAGGTTAATGGTTACGCTTTACTAGCTTAGGGGGTTCATGAGATTTTGTCCTGCAGACTGTATAAGCATAGGAGGTAGAAAAAACCAAATTTCCTTGCCTCCTTGAAAATCCATGTCTAGCTCCCTGTTCAGTTCAGCCGATGGCTGTGGGTAGTTCTCAGCATTAAAGCACTGTAGGAGTCCTGCAGCTGCAGGGGTCATGCGAGTGGCTGTGCCAGCTCGGGAGCAGCCGGCCGAGAGTGGAGGGGCTCTCAGCAGAGCTGCCAGGGCCGGCGGAGATGGAGAAGCCCAAGGCACGGATGGCAGGGAGCTGTGCAGCTAGCAGAGCATGGCTTTACACCGCAGTTTATCACCCAACGGATCTTAACTTTCACTTACTGCAGATAATGGGAAAAGGTCTAGCCTGGAAATTACTTCCTTAGAGGAAAAGATTATGAACTGTTACACTTAAAGAATGACTGTAACAGTCAGTTACTATCACTGTTTATCTAGCTCCTCAGATTTTTGCTCTCTCTTAGAAAAAAAACCAAAAAAACCCTGTTAACCATTTGATTCATGTTTGCTAATAGGAAAAATTAGCTAGTTCAGTATAATTTTCCCAGTTGTCCAGGTATGGCCTCAAGTCACTGCTTTCAGAGTGATTCTCTTTGATTTGAACCCAGACCTTGTTGCTGCGAGTCACATCCTGGCAGGAGGGTTACCTCTGAACAACAAGAGCAGTGTTTCAATTAAATGACTGCACTCTTCTTTTTCCAGAGGATCTTTCCCTGCTACCACTGGTATGTAGGATGGAGGATATGTATTCTGAGGATATACTAAGGCAGTGTAGTCTATCTCATTAGTTAGAAAAGGAATCAAACAAGGAGATTCTAGGAAGAAAAAAGGGCAATGTATTAAAATAACTGAATACCATCCCAGACTCCAACAGACTCCTTGGCTCTGAGCAATTATGAATAATGCTGGGTACATGGGATGAAACTTAATTTAGACTGCAGTTTCATAGTCACTTCAAGCTAATCTAAGTTGGCACAGTTTATGAAAGAAGCAGTCTCGCCTGCCTGTCTGTTCCCAGCAAAGCTGTTCCCTCTTTTTCCTCCCCCTTCACACACAAAGCAGCTTTATTTGTCTCTGCATGGCATGCAGTGGGGCAGGCGGTACACCCAGAGGGTCAGCCTCGCTGCTCCTAAACACGCTTACAGCCTCCCCATGCCCCCTTCCAGGTTACAGCAGTCCTGACAACAACAGGGGAAAAAAACCCATAAACAACTGAGAAGGGTTTTGCTAACCCAGATAGGTTTCCTGGTTTGGTTTGGGGTGGGGTTGGAGGGTGGTGCAGTGACATCTTCAAGCAATGGTAACTACAGCAACATACCCCGAGTACTGTGAAACAGGGGAGCAGTTAAGACAGGTGGACTTGAAACACCGTGGAGTTGGCAGTAATTCCAGCATTTGCTAGCTCAACGCTATTTTGTGTTATGGTTGTGTAACATACTAACTTCTAGAGGTCACAGCCCATTAGCCCTGATCCACTGGTGACTTGTCTGAATACAGGCAAGCAAAATGCAATCTGTTGTAGCCATGGAGGAAAAAAAGGCACTTTTTTCATACATATATTTTAAAATTGTTTGGCCCATTAAGATATCGATGCTCTTCCATCCCTGTGTTCATTTTTGGATACTATAACAGGGCATTGACCTCAATGTTTTGGAGTTGTTAATCCTATGTCAGGGAGCCCAAGATAAACTCAGCAAACACAAAGTATGTGCCCATGTGCGTATATCTAATTCTACTTTCCCTGAATTTTATATGTATTTTCATGAGTGCAACCTCAATCTCACAGCTGAACATCTATGCTTGTTTTAAGGTAGTTGCATAAGACAAAATATGACTAAAATGCAGCAGCCTTATTTAGGATACTTAAAAACAAATTACAAATAAAGGAGTAGTGAACAAAAAGTCTCCTGGGATCATTTCTGAGGCCATGTGCTCATTTTGCAGGAAGGTGGCTTTCTCTTGCCTTAGAAGAGCTGAACAACTGTAAGTATAACTTGGGTGCAAATTTTATTGAGATCTGCTCTTCACTGCCAGAGATACGCAAAGGGTTCTCATACAAACAAGCACTGCTTACAGATATCTTCTCAGTAGTGGCACTCTATTGTTAAACATTAATTCTTGGGAATGTGTATGTTGTGCAACCTTTTTACATGCTATTTGGGTCTGTTGGCAATTTGTAAGTATGCTTTTGGTAATTTAGGGTCAAAGCATAGGTTTGGCAGAAAGTTTCCTACACAAAGTACAGGAATACACACATTAAAGAGTAAAGAATTTTTTTATTTTTTTTTTTTTAGTAAATGTGCCCTGAAGTTTATTTTACAACTATTGAATTATTAGAAGGAGAGCAAAAAACACCTTGACAACTGGTCCCATCTGGTATACTTGCATTCTGCCAGTGGAGGAGAACAGATGCACAAGTGGTAAAAGCAAGGCGGTAAAAAAGCCTAGGGGAATAACGTAAAGATTTGGGATCATTTCTGGGGAGGCAAACAAGCAAGCGTACTATTTTTAATGCAAAGTTCCTGTCGAGGGTGGCGTAGGCGAGAGGTCTCTGCTCCACCTGTTGGTAGAGAGGAAGAAGGAAAATTCTCTGTAGAGAACTAATGAGGGTGAAGACCCACATTTGCTGGTGTCTCCCATGGAGTGTGTAGCAACAGTTACACATACGCTGAGTTTTCTTTGTGTCTTAGGAGACAAGTGAATCAGAAACTCCCAAATAGACTCAAGGAGGAAAAAAACAGGAGTTACCTTCTTGCCAGCAAGCAACCTGCCTGGCCTACAGTTACAACTTGAGAGGGATGCTTGCACAAATGCACTTCAATGTCCAAACCACACACAGAGTTTGGGTGAGGTTTTTTGGGGTGGGGGTGGATTTTGTGGTTTAGTTGAGGTCTGTTACTGTGGAGTGCTTTCACAGAATCATAGAATGGTTTGGGCTAGAAGGGACCCCTAAAGGTCACCTAGTCCAACTGCCCTGCAATAAGCAGGGACCCCTTCAACTAGATCAGGTTGCTCAGAGCCCCGTCCAACCTGACCTTGAATGTTTCCAGGGATGGGGCATCTACTGCCTCTCTGGGCAATCTGTTCCAGTGTTTCACCACCCTCATTGTAAAAATGACTGGCTGTGAAATGAGCCCACCAGGCTGCCAGCAGGGTATCACATCCCCTAGCAACTGCGAGGACCTACTGCTTGTTATTTTACAGTGTGTTCTGCTTTTTGCTTACCCCAGGTTGGTAACCACCAAGAAAAACTTCCAATTTGCAGAGCCTTTGGCTGTTTATCAGTGTTATCCCAGGCTGATCTGCTCAGTGTCTAGAGGCTTCCAGGAAAAGAAGACAGCAGAATTATCTATCAAGAAGTATTACATCTGGTATCACTACTTCTTGGTGAAAGGTTTAGTTTGATGATGTGCTGGGATAGCTGGGATACACTTAGATCTTGTCTGTGGGAAAAGCAAATCAGTGACCATGAGAAAAAACCCACACGGAGTGCATAAATGACAACATGTGTTAAAACACTTGTGTAAGGAAATTCAGACTGACCCTAGCAGGCAGGAGTATCTAGAATATGCACTTAGAACAAGTATCTCATTCAGTGAAGCACAACACACAGCAGAAAGTTCAACACGGCGTCCCAGGGTCAGAGCTGGTCTGTATTTTTAGACTCTATAACCTCAAGAGTGTGTGTGAACAATGGTGCCATTTCAGTATCTCTTTGAGAGCCTGATTCTCATTGGGGCCACTTTTCAAAATGCCCGTAGTAGGGAGAAATTTCCCACCTACATCTGAAGACAGGAAAAATTCCTCTGGGAGTCGCAGTGACTCAGGAACAGCCGTGCTCTGCCAAACTGGAACGAGTTCAGAGGGAGCACTGCCTATGATCAATTCATTACATAAACCTCAGGTAAGGGAGTGGTAAGAAACTTTCCTGCCACCAACCACGAAAAACAGTTAAGGGGAAACAAAGCAGCCACTGCATGGGCTTTTAACAATATCTACTCAATCTTGGTAGTGTAAGAGCCCTGTAAAGGGCCTGGTGGTAAATACAGAAGAAATTGAAACCAGAGATTAAGCTGCTGTGCTGAGCCATAATGTCATTTCTTCTAATATCTCCAGGCACAGGCAGCAGCTGCAGTTAAGTAGATAGCCTTAGGAAATAACTTCTTAGTACAAGAAAGCAGGAGAGAAGTAATTTCTTTCCTCACATTCTTTTTGCAGGATCTGTTGCTCAAGTTACAAAACTGCTATGATATGTAACAATAAAAGACAACCCTGTGTAGCAAGGACCACGAGAAATTAACAAAAACCCCATGTAACTGGATCTCAGGCAAGTCCCACATAGGTTTCCATGAACTGATGAGTTTCTTTGGGCATCAAAACACTGGTCACACATGTAGGATCCTACTGCCTCAGGGCTGGTAAAGCCTCTGAGCGCAGGTCTCAGTAGAAACTAAATGCAAAACAAAATTTGAAGCTGTGTTTCATACTAAATCTGTCATAATTCAGTACGTGGTCTCATGTGCATGGCAGCTAGGACCCCAGCAATGGTTATTCTACATGCTGTGCAAGAAAATACTGTCAAAATCCAGGGGAGAGAAGAAAACAGCTTACGGTCATGGTTTAAACACAGCCCTTGCAACACTTCAGCATGTCCTAGAGAGTGACGGGCTGGAAGAATTAGCCACAAGCATTGATTTGTTCAAATGAGTTCACATTTGGGAAAACTCTATAGACTACATACCAAAAGGCTCCTAAAATATTTACAACAGTCAGGAACATGAGAAAGATGTAACAATGTAACATCTGTCCTGATGAATGTGGGAAGGGGGGGCAAAGAAAAAAAAAATCACAAAAATGCCTAAGCAGACACCTTCATAAAACACTTACTTACGCTTCTGCTTTTGAAATACTAGAGCCTGAAATTTCCTGAGGATTTAGTGGGAACTTCTGGGATTCATCCAGAATTAAGCTGTAGTTGCAAAGCTAATGAAAGCAATTTGAGAACATCCCCAAAGTCTTAAACCTTCCGAGGAGAAACTTTAGCCTCTTTTAGGAATTAGTAGGAGAAGAGGTTGGACAGGAGCCGTTTCTCCCTCTGAGACTGTAATTTTTCATGCCTAGTACAATCAAGTACGTTTTGCTCCTTTTTCTCTAGGGGCTGTGTTGCACAGAGCTATACGCCCAGCTCCGGGCAGGAGAGCTTTCTAGGAAAGCCGTGCCCAACACTTTCCCAAGAGGCCGGAGCGGCACTGCATGAAATCCAGGGCTATCCTGTTTAGCAACTCAGTAAAAGGAGAATGAAAGCTTTTATAACTATTTGAGTAAAACTTAAACCTTATGGGTACTCTTCTCTGGTATGAAAATGCCTTTTAGTACTTTAATTCAAGTCTTTTTCTCACATCTCTTGTGAGATGCATATTTTGCTAAACTACATAAGAAGCCCCACCCTAAGCCAGACCAGCTTGCACAGTGGAACTGGATGTTCATTCAGTGGCTGCACCAAGAGAAATATATTGATCTCACTGCCCTAGCTTGTCCTGAGGGAAAAGAAAGTTTGCGTGCAAACAGAACCTAAAGAGGATCTTCCTAAAGAGGTTAGGTGAGAAATCTGAATAACTCGTGAAACATTTCTTCATGGACAAAACGTATTACGTGCACGAGAAATGAACTCCAAACTATTTCCCATATTATCATGGTACTTCTCCTTCATGTACGACAATATGTCTTTGCAATTCTTTATCACCATCACATTAACGGTCAAATGTGGCACTTAAAAACTGCAAAACATACTACAGCTTCCTCATAAGTCTCAATTAGGTACAAAATAACTTAAAAACCAAATTCCTTAACCATGGTTCCTCTCCGCAGTTTGAGGAGAAGAGTATAGGACTCTCACATGACCTAGAAATAATTAATCTGGCAATGTCTGTATTCTGTCTTTGCACTTCCCTCACAGCCAGGTTCAGGCCAGGACAACAGACAGGGCTTAGCCTAACGCAGAGGAATTCTCCAGCTAAGTGCCCTAAGTCAAATCTGAACAAAAAAAAGAACAGCAAAAAACCCCAGACCCCAACAACCGAAAGACCCAAGCCACAAACCCTAAGCATACTAAAAAAAAAAAAAGGAAAAAATCCCCCAAACCGCACAACTTTGTAAGAACAGCCAGATTAGCTGAGACTAAAAATCCAGCCCACTGTCCTCCTTCTGGAAGAGGCCACCAATGGTGAGCAACTGGGGAAGAGAGTAAGATCAGGGCAAAAGTAAAATGATAATTTCAGGTGCCTTCATAAGCATTCAGCTAGATAATGTTTCATTTGTTTTTAATTGAAGTCTGAGAAAAACCGTGCAACTCTAAGGACTGTAAAGTGAAGGAACAAGGAGAGAGGAGGAAGTTTAGCAATACCATAATTAACTACTTAGGGTAAATCCTCCCATCAGATTCATGAGACAGATTTCAGATAAGCAGCTCAAAGGAAGGATTATCTTGCTAGCAATGCGGAAATGTTGATCAGCTTGATATTTCCATTCTGCAGACAAGAGTTCATGCTGGCTGCTCACTATTTTCTGCAAGGAGGTAAATCTCCACAAAGGTAGCAGGTCTGGTCCAGAGGGGATTTTGTTTTTAAAACCCCTGCACATGACCATCTTGTACTTGTCTGTTTTCAGGCAGAAATGAGATCTGAATACAAATACTGCTCAGCTAACCCATTTGAGAAGGGTTACTAGGCAGATGGGTGCCCTGATGGTATGATGGATGGGGTGGAGCACATTGCATATGTGTTAATACGGTGTCTTAACACAAACATTAGCACTTGAGAGCATCACGGAGTACTCAAGCATTCTGGAAATATTAAGTTCATTGAAAAAATATAATCTTCTATGACTGATAACATTCTCAGCATATGTTTCATGGCATTTAAAGACAAACAGAACCCATCTAGCCAGTACATTTAAATTTCGAGGAAACAAGTCCTATCTATCATCAGGATTACACTGAAAAAAAGTATACAAAATTTAAACTGGAGCCTTCTTCTATGCATAAGTCTTACATACATCAGTCTTGTCTGGTCTTTGGGCAACCAATGCGACTGAACAAGTGAGATACTTCCATTTCCAAGGGAAAGGAGGGATAACGTTTTGTGGCATCTCATGCCTATCTCTTAGCCCACTTGCTTTTTACCATGCCATTTTCAGTCCTTTTGCCTCATTTGGAAGTGGCAGAGATGGCCTGAACAAAATCCTAATTTTAGTTTCAGGATCTAAAAGCATTTTACTGGATGGGGCTCAAGAGTCTCTATCTCTTCATTCTCTACACAGTAGAAAAACACATACACACGCTTTAGTTACTTATGTTTTTAACAAGAAAGAGAGGATCCAGAAGCATCTGGGGGAAAAAAAAGATAATACAAAAGAGTTGCTATTACTGCACTCACAGAAGTAGTACCACTCTCTTCGGATTTTGTTACTTGAACATGGACTGCATATTTGACCAGAGCAGATACAAGATACTCTACATCGCCAGGGAATATATTTCCGTTTCCATTGTTTGACTTCTGCAAACAGGTTACACATTTTGCCCACAGGTAAAATAAAACATTGTCCATCATGAGAAAAGAAAAGGTGCTGTAGTCATGCCACACAATTTCCCCATGTCTTAAGTGTCCATAAGTAGCAAAGCTTTCTAACTGGCATCAGAATTCTTCAGAGGCAGCTATTAATTTAAAATACATTTTGTTAGCTGCATTTCTTTATATTTTGTAATAAGTAGGGTGAATCTGTTACAACATAAAAAAAATCTGCTTGGAACTTGGAACCTAGCCCTCTCCTATCCTTAGGCAGATAAAATCCCCTCCCACCCTCCCCCAAACCCCCCAAACAAAAATAATTTTTGCTGAATGCATACCTAAGCAGATAAGCCTCACAGTAAGATTTCCAACAAGTACTCAGGAGACTTAGGTATCAAATTCCCATCAACTGAAAAAAATCCCCCTTCCTCTCCAAGAGCATTGAGATAAGATCATGTGCAGACATCACATCACACTCGTCTCATGTCTGCGTATTTAGCTCTGAAGTGCTCTTATTTCTGAAATCATTCATCCTTGGGCTCTCAGGCATATTAGCTGAGTCTGAGGGTCACTCTCTCTTGGCAATTGCCATTTGTCCAATTTTTCTTTACACAGGCAAACACTTAAGGTACCTTGACTCATCTCAAGAACATCAATAGGGCACCTCAGTAGTAAGTGGGGAGGATGCCCATACTGCCTGGACAAAATCACTTCAGGCCCTACAAAGCAAACCCAGCACTATCATCTCCACACAGGCAGCTGCTGCCTGTCAGGGAGAATCAGCTCCATGTGTTCATAGAGAAGACGACGGCTATCTTTTTTTTTTCTTTTTTGTTTCACTGGCTCAGAGCTGGTAGAGGGTAGCCCCATTTCAGATATATATGGAAACACATTTGCATGGCAGTAAGGAAACCCATACTGGGGAAAACAGTCAAACAACATAAAAAATAAATACAGTAAGCTTTCTGTAACATGCACACAGAAACAATGATCACTTGTATGCTTCCAGGCATATGATCACTTACTGAATGCAGAAGACGAACAGGTAAACTGCTGATCAGCCCTCAGACAGCGGAGTCACTAGATGGGATCATTTGCATTATCACCCCTAACCTCTTTATCAGTAATTTTTCAATGCACCTTGTTGATAATGTACACACTCATCAGTGCTCAACTTTCTTTACTGCTTAATAAGAAAACCAGCAACATCTCAAACATACTTCCATCTTTCCTCTTGGAGTCTTTCCAGCATGCATAGCTGCTGAAAAGTGGGAGCAGCTGTGTACAAAAGCCTGGGTGCATAAATCCCAAAGGCACCCTCTGGATTGCCCAAGCAATGCCATCAGGAATGGCCCTGCCTGCAGTAGAGGACCACAGCCCCCGTGACCCAAAAGACAATAGCCAAAAAGTATTTTTGGTAAACATCCAGTGGCAGAATGAAGCCCAGCATATCACTTTTAGACAAGAGTTATTCCTTAAAGAAAATGCTCTGCTCACAGGAATAATTCTCATTTAAGGTTCACTACAGCTATAAAATACTGTTTTTGTTTTCCTATACTCACCGCTACTCTTGCAGGCAGCCTGTAAGGCTCAGATTTACAGCAGCAACAGCATTGCATATAATCCTATTTTACCCCCATTCCTCCTACAGACAGCTCTTAAGCTGTAAGAAAAAAAAAAATCCTTTAGATGCTTATGTGTAAGGTGAAATTTGTGGTGGACATTCAGAACAGTTTTAAACACTGTATTCTGTAGCTCATTTAAAATACACTAGACTGTATAAGATCCTTGAAAAAAGTCTTTCTTTTCCCAGTTACTGCGTAAGAGGGAGAAGGGAGAAGCAGAGCAAAGCGATGCCCTCAGTGACCTTGCCCTGTAACAGTGCTTGTGGCTTGACAGTGACTGCAGAACTGATATTTGGTTGCATTGGTCTTTGCAGTAAATCTAGCTCAGGTTGTTCTTGTGAAATAAGTTGTACTTCCCACAGGAAAAAGAAAATACCTGTAAAGTACAAGTGCTCTGAAAGTAAGTCTTCTCTGCTGTAGAGTAGTTGCTGGTTATCTCGGTTATTCAATAGCAGATGGAACTCTCAAAGACCTGAGTACTTCTTAGGCACTAAATAATACTCTCAACTCTTACTGAAGTCAGTGGTATTATGGGATTGTTACCTTCAGGCATTTAACTTAGGTAACTTAGTTCACCTTCTCTTAATTTAGACATTGCCTCCAGGAGATGGAATTGAGTTCAGAGCACTCGTTTCTTTATTAGTAGAGAAAGATGAATCCCCCCTTTCTTTCTCCAGTAAGTATAAAGGGAGATACCATTCTGATAGCTGAGAAAGTATATGTTAGACAGGGTGGAAACCGCCACCAGGACCTCTTTGTAGCTGACAAATAAAATTTAGTCCAAACAATACTGATGTAGAGTGAAAACAGCAGAGAAAAGTTCTTGGCAAGTCACTTGTCTAAAAACCAGCAAAGTCTTCTCCAATGTCCTTGAATTTCAGTCATATCAAATGACAAGGAAGATAGTCCAAACAAGGTGCAAAATAGATGAAGGCCAAAAGATTTTTTTTTAGGGCATAAGAAAGGGAAGAAAGTTCATTCAAGTCTAGAACTTGAATGTGGCAGTCCTTTACCTCAGCTTCTCATCTCTCAACTCATTCCATTCCTTGCTATTATATTGTGCTCTCCCTTGGCAAAAGACTGTCCTTGTCAGCTTACCTGATTTGCAAATAAATCACATTTATAAACATGAAAATCATATTTTAAAAGACTTGAAAAGAATTGAAGACATTTATTAACCAAGTCTCCTGTTTAGCAAACACCAGTTCCCTAATGAATTCAGTAAGTGCTAATTCAAGGATGTCTATCAGAAGTGATGGTATAAAAAAAAAAAAAAAATACCATAACATAATTTTGTACTTCTCCACAAAGTGATTAGGTTACTGCTGGATGTTAGGATCCACAAAATATCAGACCTATCCCACTGGGTACCTATTCAAATAATATGGAAGAGGAAACCTCTGTACAGCAACAACTGAGAACATAAGCAAATGGTGGAAAAAAAAAAGGAGAAAAATTAAACTTAGTAAGAACAGCTTCCTAATGAAAACTCACTCAGGTAGAGCTTCTAGCCAAAGGATTTTCACTAACAATATCCCAGATGTACATTTCAGGAAATGGGTCCAAAACCAAAAATCTTCTGCCACTTTCAAGCCAATTCTTACAAAGTTTAAGCATTAAATACATACATAGGGCATATTGTTACTCACACAACAGAAGTGCATTAATTTCCAGCCAGCTGTCAGAACACAATATATAGGAGATGGACACCTGTCCTACAGATCTAGGACCCTCAGTTCTAAGGAACGATGGAAATAAAACATACATGCTACAAGTTAATGCTGTTCAAATTTTACCTGTCACGTTTATGAGAGGAGACAGATGCTTCCAGTTGCATCTCTCTCTGATACACTGTGACACTTCTGATCAAAAGCTAAAGGGCATTAAAGAACTGATGATATTTGAACAGAATTGTCACTCTAGTCCTTCTGCTCAGAATGAGAATGAACTTAATTTCAATGCATGTGACTGCAGATTGTTTGGACGTTTGAAAACAATTCTTTGGTCCTCAGCATAGAGTTAGAGATTAAATACTTCTTTCTTGTTCAAATTCATATATCAAAGGTGTTCACATTTTACATTAGTTAGAAACTTACGCCTTTTCAACTTTGGAGGGAAAACCTCACAGAGGGCCATATTTCACCACACACTATTAACCAGCCCTTTTGCTTAGGGATCTAGTGGTGACATAGGAAACCTTGATTGTAAGCCCCATTCTGCCTGAATCAAGTGTACTGATTCACTCCCAAATCACTGGAGGATTTGGTGTTTTGACATTCTTTCTGACATTGTTTTTTGGCAGTCTTTCATGGCAGGTTTTGTTTATATAATTCACTCTATAGTCAAGATTCTCTTTCATTTTCATTTATCAAAACCAGCAACTTTCTACAAAATTTCTTTCCCAGTTAACATTTTCCAGCAGCAGCTGATTTCCAAACAGCTCAAGGATAAATGTTGTGGATAATATTGCTCTTCTCCGTAATACAGTTAACAGATTCCACAGCTAATGTAATTAGTGTAATAGATGAAGTCAGCATGGTGCATCTTGCTTAAGTTATTTTCCACTGAACATTGTGTGAACAAAAACATTTGAACTCAAATCCAGGGCAGAATTTACAAATAGCTCCAAGATACCCAGATTTTCCTGAAATTTCACAATCATTCCGTTGCTTCCTTAGCATTCTTAAAGCATACTACTCTTCATATTAACATTTTCAATTCACTTACTGTAACAGTTTCCTTTGTAGAATTTCCATAAATGTTAGAGATACTTACATGCTGTATTATTTGTACAGACTTTATATATCATTACTGTCAAGTGACAAGGAGTTTACAGATGCCCTAGGAAGTTTCTCCACATTCATATCCCTTTTGTTGATACTTCAGGATTCATATATATCTTTAGTTGCTGAATTAGTCCCACGTTTGTTTGTGTGGGGTTTTGTGGTGTTTGGTGTAGTTTGGTTTGGTTTGGTTTTGTTTTCAAAACAAAGACCCTGTTTCCATCAGCCCTAGCCGTATTGAGCAGGATCTCAATGATTCAGGATAGTGGGCCAGATGCCAGTATCTCTTTACCCACATTTGATAAGAAAAAGATCGGGTTACACATTCAAAGTATCACCATACTCAGTGAATAGCCACAGTGTCCTCAAAGACTTCACTGAGCAGGTTTCTATTCACAGTAAATGCAATTTACATCTTGAATATTTTTTCCTTTAGGAAAATATTTAAACCACTGAGTCCTGTTAGTCATCAATATGACCAGAAAGTAGGTCCTAGTCAAAAAACAGCAAACCCAAGTTTCCTGACTATCTTCAGAGTCAGAATAAAAATTTGATACTGATTGCTGTCAAATGCAAAAAGAAGCTTGGATTCAAATATGTCTATTAAAGGTAAGGTATTTAAAATTCTGGTATAGGAGGTAATAATGGAGCTGTAAATCAGCCACAATGCAGAGATGTCACCGTCCGGTGTGGTCAGGTTCATCTCTTAAAATGCCGAGTATATCACCGTTTCAAATACATTTGTTTACTGTAGTCTGTAGGAGCTTTAGTACTCCTTTTAGTTTCACACCAAAGAATGAAGCCAAAGAAATACACTATATAGAGTAAGTTACACTGCCTGTTTACTAATTACAACATGAACACATCCTCTTCTCACAGCATGAGAACAACTCACAAGCAACATGCAGGAAAGAATTGTTGTTCCCACTTCCACGGCAAATCAATTCAACAGCAAGGAAGGCTTCACCTGGATCATGTTTTTATTTTCCATTAATGAGGCTCTTAAAAGAAAGTCGCACAAGTTCATTCCCTATTACTGTCAGTAAAGCACACTGGCATGAGGCATTCATAGAGGTAACCTCAGATATTATGTTGTATCAAACTTTGTAAAAGCAGATGTGTATGCAATGATTTCTCTTCAATTTCACAAGAACAGCAATAAACTAGATTTCCAAATGCCAGGTTCTTTACATTGATTTCACGCTTTCGTCCCTCTCCTTGATAACAATGCAAATTAAAGTATACATAGCAGGACAAGCCTTCCTCTTACATGGCAAGATTTCCATTTCCAATACGGGAACAGTATTTGAAAGTCAAAACCTTTCAGAACAGGCTGCAGCAGTTTGAGATTTCAAAGAGAAAAGGTTTGATACCACCGCAGGTGAAAGTGAGATCACTTCTCCATCCATTTAGGATTCCATGTGAATTCTCTGCAGGACACTAGAGAATCTGAGAAAGCAAACATAAGAAATTCAGCAACACTGTGGCAGTGCAGTGTTTCCACACTGTTCAGAGAAAAGCCTATTCAAGGCTCAAGGTCTACTAAAATTAGTCTGAAATTAATCAAAGGGTGAAACAAAGAGGTGTTTCCTTGGAGAAGAAACACCTTTGCTGCTTCATTCTACCTGAAATAACTCCCAGTTTTGAGGCTGCTTAACCAACTATTTGTAGTACATGGACTTTACTACTAAAGTGGATGCGCCTTAGTCAAAAAGCAATATGCATTGTTTGAGACCACATAAGAAAAAAACCCCCACCACCACTAAAACCAAAGACCACCACTTGCAAAGCAGTCTCTAAAGTTATCCCCCTCCATAAACACTTGTTTTGGGGTTGAGTGGTGGGGTTTTGGAAGCAGGGGAGAGGGCTACAGGGGTGGCTTCTGTGAGAAACTGCCAGAAGCTTCCCCGGCTCCAAGTCAGACCTGCCTCTGGACAAGGCCCAGCCCATCAGCGATGGTGGTCACGCCTCTGCAATAACTTATTTAAGAAGGGAAAACCTGCGGGGGGAGGGGATGGGATGTGTGTGTGGAGTGTGAGAGAAACCCCTACCCAGACCCCGAGGTCAGTGAGGAAGGCGGGGGAGGAGGTGGGCCGGAGGAGGGGACGGCCCTGCAGCCCCTGGTGAGAGGGCAGGCT
>JAVKLA010000047.1:21000952-21027155 GCA_034782735.1 Sagittarius serpentarius | reverse complement strand
AAAACATCATGGTGTTATCAACATTCTTCTCATACGAACCCAAAACACAGCACTGTACCAGCTACTATGAAGACAATTAACTCTATCCCAGCCAAAACCAGGACACTTGAGTCACAAAGAGAAACAGTTTAAAACTGCCAGAGATGCAAACAACTATTTCCTGCTAAAGCAGCAAGAAGGGAACTACTTTTCACATGCATAAAAATGAAGTTTTAGAGGCAAAGATCCATCTCATCTTATGGTAACTTGTTTCTTCCTGCAAGCTTTGGGAACATTAGAATTTTGCTAAAAAGTTAGCCTATCAGAAGCTCTAGGTAGATGTTGATATCTAGTGAAACGCTAGGGAATGAGAAATTTGGTTTTATTTAAGTGTTTTTTTTAGTTGTTCTAGTCCTTCCTACTGATTTATAGACAAACACATGTCAACAGGACCTCTGTTCCTATTTTTTTATATTCAGCTCACTGGCATGTCATCTTAATAAGCACAGGTAGTCTTCAAAAAGTTAATATGTCTAGAATGAATGCAGTGCTTCTCACCGGTAAATCTTTGTATGCTTCACAAGTCATCTCAGTTAATAGTTTACCCAAGTTTTAGAACATTCTTATGGAATAGTACAGGTATTGGAGAGTTATGCCCACTTTACACAAGAGGAAAGTGAGCCAACAAAAATAGGTTAATCAACCCAGGCCACATGGAATACCAGTAAAAACAGGATTAGGCAACATGAATTCTTAGCTTTTTCTGTTTTTCAAACCAACACTGCATTTAGTTGCTATGCAAGAGTTGAGCATCCAAAAAAATAACAAGATGTTCAGCTACTTAGTCACTGATGTATAAGATAAGATACACAGAACATCTACCACATGTACCCATCATGAGTTTCTCCACAAGGCAAAGAACAGCCCTGTATATCATCTATATACAGATGATAATATTGTGTATTTTCTCAGGTCTTACTGGCTCCAGTGGGTGATAAAGACACTTTCTACCCCTGAAGGAAGCTCTTTTCATGTTGCAAAACAATCCAAAGGCTTACATTTGCCAACAGAACATCCCTAGCACACAAATGAAGGTGGCTTTTAGTGCATTTCCCAAACACAAGTGGCAGAGAAACAGAAAATTTTATGATTTTAAGACTGTGGTACTGGGAGTAAAATATCTTATTTCCTGCAATTGAAGCAGAACCACAGAAGTAGCATATGAACTTTTAGCAAGGTAAAGATGCAAAGAAGAAAGCCCAAACATGCTGCTGTTCTGCCCTTTTCATGATCAAACCTGCAATTCTGCTTACACTTATCCATTGGCCACACACGGTTTGCACAGAACCAATTTTAACTGCCTACAACATCCATACTTAACTACCTCTGAAAAGCAGTCCCCAGTTTTGATTTTCTGAGCCAGCAACTCTCAATGAAGGTAACTGATCTTAAATTAGGATTTAATTTAGTCTAGCATCTAAACCACTGGGACGTTTGTACGCTTGCCAAGTATTGATCCTAAAGATTCATGCCTGACAAAATCTGATTGAGTGGTCTGTGGTCTTCCCTCCACATCAGCATCTGAAAACAAATAAGTAAGAATTTACTTTTTTGTATTGCTTTAATTGTTATGGTGACTAATACTGCCAGTAGAGGAGCACTCAAGTTCTCAAGTCAGTAAGAAAAGATGTTCAGAGGGTTCTTTGGGGGGTGGGTGGTATGGTGGTTTCAGTTTTTGGGGGGATTTTTTTAACAGTATACACATAGTAAATATTTTTCTTTAAGTATGAAGAAAACATCACCTAGTGAAGGTGATGGCTTTTACGAAGCTCATTATAGTAAGGGCTACTGTTAGCTACTCTACAAGCAAGGAGAAAAATGCTAAAAGCATTTGACATTGTGTCTTCTGCCTCCACCAAATAAAAAAAGCTGCATCCTCTCAAACACTTCACCATTGCTATTTCACCCTTAAAAATAAAAGCTCTTCCCTTCAGCTGCAAATAAGAAATGTCTAAGAGAGACTAATATATCTCCAGGTCTTAGGAAACTTTTTTTGGCGTATTTGTAACCAGTCACAAGCACAAAGAAAAAACACTCTTGTCTCTTCAATATGCTCTTATGTAATTTGGCACAGGGCATAAGTAAATCAGCTGGTAAGCAGTGCCCGAACGAGACACTGAAACAGTAGCTTCAGTCTTTATATAATATGTTCCAGCCTTCTCTTTATAATTTAATACCTAGTCACAACAAGAGATAAATCTTTAATGGCACCATACAATTTGGGTAGGGTAGAGAAGGAGTTTATTTCATCAGAAGACTGTCATGCCTGGAGTTTGAGAACACCTTTTCATACCAAGTTCTTATTGCCATTATTCTGTTATTCATTGGCAGAATTTATTAAATCAGTGTTCTATTAACCCAACATGTACTTTGAGCAAAATCTCACGGTTGCAGTTGCTCTGACCTATGATCCACTCTCTCTTCAGGGTTGGATTTGTCATAAAAGTTAAACTAAAAATAAATACAGAGGGTCAAATACATGTTT
Organism: Sagittarius serpentarius; assembly: GCA_034782735.1. Taxonomy (NCBI): domain Eukaryota; kingdom Metazoa; phylum Chordata; class Aves; order Accipitriformes; family Sagittariidae; genus Sagittarius; species Sagittarius serpentarius. Next base: position 21,024,631 of record JAVKLA010000047.1, on the reverse strand, counting down.
GAGCTCTTTGTCTCAAGGTGACTGATGAATCAGGAATGAAGAGATAACACCCATGCTGCTCAAAACAAATGTGGAATACTTCAACAGTACTTCTTTTCCCTTATTTTACCGACTTGTTTTCTTTTTGACCCAAATTTCTTGCCACCAGTAACTGGTAAGAAATTTTGGCCATCAACAGGAAATGTTTTATTCTTTGCTCCTCCATGCACATTAAAATTTCTTTTTGTGAGAAAGAGAGACAACTCAGTCTTTTCCATTGTCACAATTTTTATCCAAAGCCTTCCTTTTGCTAAAATAATACCACCTTTTTGACAATAGGTACTGCCTAGAAGCAGGCTCCTTACTGGAAGATTTGGTCAGACTTTATGCAGAGTCTACCCATTAGACGACCACAGCATTTGTTTTCAAGAGATACCTTCCTACGCTGGCGGGAGTTCTATGTACTAGAACACTACTTCATCAAGGTAGGGATGAATTCATGTGCTGTGCTGAAGTGTCTGGTTCAGTCAGAAAGTTCTCATTTTTCTGATGCTTTCTGTTGAAGTAAGAGGCAGAAGTCTTTTTTTAAAGTTTGCAGGGAAATAAATGTAAGTATTCCTGTTTTTCCAATATAACTGCTCTTCTGACAGATGTTCTTTCATTTCTTCTAGGTCCATCAGTATGGATTAAAGAGACACTGTAGTCTGGACTAGAAATAGCCTCTCTGCTTGTAATCTATTAGGTGCTCTTAAAAAGACACCCCAAGTAAGAACAGTTTGTCCTTTTGCCAGTAAGTGTTCTCCACCTGAGAAGTAGCAGAAGGTTAAGTAACTTGTTACTGTACTCTATTTTTGTATTCTCTCCAAGTTAGACTACCTAACTGGAGCTATATCAAGATTGCTAATGCACAGCTCATTCTTTCCATCACACTTTTATCACCCAATTTAAATACTAATCAACTAATAGGAACCAGCTAGGTTCAGATAAGAGTAGACCACTTTTGAGATGGGAATATCATTTGGAGATTTCTTCCTTCCATTCAACACCATTGTGCTAACGTACAATACAAGTTGTTTTCACTGTGTAAACATCAGGAGACTTTTAGTGAAAATACAGCTGGAGTAATTATGAAACCTTCACTTCAACTGAAAAAAATATTCTCCGCAGGCATTTCCCGCTACCGCCCCCTCCCCCCCCCCCCAATGCACACCTGATTCAGTGCTAGGCAGGTAGGTATCAAAATGCAGTGCTTAGCAAGAAAGAACTCCTCCACCCTTTTGGAAAAAGCTGGGAGCTACTGAGCAGCTAAGGCTGGAGGTGGGTCACAGTTTGTCACCTAGATCTCAGTCCTCAAGGCTCTGGGCTTTTCTCAGAAGTGTTTTTATCATGATGTTCACAACTGCTTTTTTACTTTGTTTATTCAATGGACAATGACTTACTGTCCAGGTTTAAGAGCAACTGACAATTCCAGGGGATTTCTTGTTGAAAGAAAGGGCATCTCTACATTTAACCTGCCCAACTGGTTTAAACAAACTCTGACTCTTGTAGATCCCACAAAGAGTCTTTGTTTCCCACAGATTTTTTTTCCCCCCATTTTACTTCTTGCAGTTTGCAATTACTTCTTTTGCTGCATGTTAATCATTTAATTACTAGGAAATGTAAATTGGTACAATTTCACATAGCTCAAAATTTGTTACACCCCCACACCATGTTTACAAAGGTGATAAATTCTGATAAAAAAAGAAGAAAAAGAACCCAGACTTTTTGTCTGAGTCCCTCTTCTTTCCAAGAACTGAAAAGCCATCACTGCTTTTTTGCAGTCTGCTCTACAGATAATCTTGGTAGTTGAGGCTCATTAAGAGTTAAAAAAAAAAGGTCAGCCTTTTATTGCTGACTGATACACATTCAATGTCCTCTTTTATAGGACGCTTTCCTCTTGATCGAAGAGAACCCTGTCAAGAGCCACACTGTTGCCAACACTGAGGGAGTTCTCCAGGGGATTGCCCCTACGGGGCACGTATCAGAGCACATGTGGCTTCAGTGTGCTGGCAGCACCGAGGCAGGGTGGCACAGCACCTCTGTCATCTGCCATCGCAGTGGGCATCTCACTATTCGTCATTGGGAGCAAGGGGAGGCAGAGAAGAAGGAAACTACCCTTCAGTTGCCCTTGGAAACCCAACTCTGCAAGCTGTTCAACATTTCTCAGATTAAACCTTTCAGATAAATATTGGGTTTTGCTGAAAATGTTGGAAAATTGTTGATTTCAAAAGTTGCATAATGGAACCATCAAGAGAGATATCTGTAGGTCAGAGGAAAGTCATTAAAACAACACCTTTAGTCAAGGAAAAGGATCAAACTTTTGGGCTGGTATTTTGTACACAGCAAAAAGAATTTAAAAGCCAATAAATCATGGTTCTCATAATTTCTCTTCCCCACTGAACCTATTAATCCACACTTTTTTTTTTTAAACAGAAAGAACACAGAATAATCTGTTTCTCAACACAGTATGGCCTATAGTTTTAACTGTTACTTTTTAGAAGGCCTTCTGACTAGATTAAGCAAAATCAAAACCAACCCAAAAAACCAACCAACCTGTTTTCATTAAGAACAAGTTTTATTAGATTCTTTCTGGAGAATTAGAGCCAGGCTCTTCATCTACAGATTTATAGAACAAGAACAAAATCTTGAAACCCTGTAAGAAGCATGGGAAGTCAAGAATTCTTTTGAAATCTAAGACTATTTTCTGACAGTTTTTGTTAAAAATACTTCAACCAAATGACCTGCAGATAAAGAATAAGATTAACTTCCAAATTTTTTTTAAAAGAGTACATCCTTCCAGAAAATTCAGTGATTTGGAATTAAAATAATTTTCAGGAAAAAACATGAGAGGTCTTAAGCAGTGTTTAAAGCAGAAAATTAGCTGAAATATGGACCAATCCAGACTGCAAAACCACCTTTATTTATTCATTTTTGTGCCAAGGCTGCTCCCCTGCTGGGAGTGTGAATAGAATACACTGTTCATTTGGACTTTTTTTACTGAAAATCCCCACTTGAATTAAAGCATAATTGCATATTTCTCCAATTAGACATTTCTGTCAGTAGCTTCATTGGTTGCCACTGGGACTGCACATGGTTCTGAAGTGTAGGTAGGCAGTCTGAAAAAAAAAATTACTCTTTTTAGGTGCACTGTTAATGGAGAAAGAGATGAGCCTCTTCCCCCAAAAAGCTGCCCTGCCTTGTAGCTTTTGGAATGGAGACTGAGAGGAGGAAAGCCATCCAAACCCCAGCTCCCTGTACAGGCTATGCAAAAGTGTTGCCCTCTCATGGCTCTTGTGCTGATGTCTATGAATCATATTAAAACTATATAAAACCACTACTAACATCTAAGAACAGGTCTTTAGCTTCAGTAGAAGCAGCTTTGCTCACGTGGGGAAAAAGGCATTGGTGTTTCAAGATATCCATTTATTAAACAGTGGATTTCAGAACTATGTGGATAATTTAAAACAAGTGACAAAACAAGAACAGTAATTTATTCTTAGCAGATTTTTTACACGTTAAATATTTTAAAAACAAAAATAATATATAATAATTATAATAATAATTACCCAGCAGATAATTCACAAACCATACTTAGAGCTATTTTGAAAATGCACACAAGGTCATGATGGTTTTTCTATTCAGATGATTAACCAACCTTTTTTTACTCTGTAAATGCTGCATTTCTGAAATTAAGTCTTGCTTTCTGTGAACTCTTTCCAATCACTGCTTAAAAATGAAAAGTTCCCACCTATATTCCTGCAAGGAATACTGCTTGCTTGGGTGTTTGCTGAAGGGAAACACAAACAGGACTCAAGTACAAAAAAGCACATGTAAGTATTCAGATAAATATTTGTGGAAAGATGTGTTTGTCAGGCTATGGTTCCCACCATCAATAAATGTTCAAGTCACATCATAAGGCTCAAGGTAAAAGCATTTTTGCATCAATGCATCCAAGCGCAGGTGTCCAAAGGCAGCACCTTCCTCATCTCTGGATACTCAGAACAGTTTCTCTGTCTTCAAATGTTAAATTGCATTAAGTACAGGACACCCCTTCCTCCCCAAGGAGGGATGCCCCCCCTCCCCCTGCAAAAAAACAAGAAAGCAAAAAACCAACCAAACCAAACCCCACAACCCAAACCAGAGAACTTCTTTTCTTGACCCCTGGAGGGAAAGTTCACTGGAGACAGGGAAGACAGGGGCAGGGGCAAGGGATGGAGTCACCACTTCCGTGGCTGTTTGCAACACACTGGCTTGCTCAGGCCACTGAGCAGCAACAGCCACAGAGGGCTCCTGAGTAATTTTGAGACCTTGTATCACAACTGTGAAACATGCTAGGCAACGTAGCTTTTTGCTTTAATTGGAACACTACTAATTTGGCTCATGGCATGAATCTTGGAGGGCTGTCAAAGGTAGTCTACATTTTCTATCCAGGGGGCATGTTTTGTTATTGTTAGTGCCTCACCTACATACATTACTATATTTCTTCTGAAGATTTCTTGCCAAGAAAAAAACAAATATAAAGTGAGACAGTATAATCCACACAGAAGCATGACATTTCCCCATTTGCCTGCCTCTATATGTGACTGCTGGTTTATATAAAAACATTGAACAGACCAGATGTAAAAAAAAATTCAAAGCACACTGAAATATTTGAGTCTGTAAAATACATATTCCTAATGTATTGTGCCATATCTTATGCCCCTTCAGAAGTGCTGACTGACGCCCACAGGAATTTGCTGTGATTTTCTCGTGTCCTGTGTGGACAAGGCATGACAACCCCCCATAGATACCCAAGTAACACTGAAGATGGGTTATTTGGTGGTAACCCTGCATAAATGAGCCTGGTTTAGCCCAGCTAATTCACCATCTACATAACTCTGAGCTGTAAGTAAACGAGATTTTTTTTGTTTAATTTGGGCAGTATTTCAGTCTCATCATGTCCATACAATTTCATGCATGTCTTGTTCTTAGTTTTGCTTTTTATTGTGATCTGGATCACATCTTTCCTACTGCTATGCAAACACCCACCTCTCCAGGTTATTCCAAAATCTCTTCATCCATTACATGCATAGACATTTCAAGAGCAACTAATGATTTGGTGAATTTCCATATTTACTTAAACATCCAGATGCAGGCAGTTTAACATTCCTAGAGTATTTTTCTCATAATACAGTTTTCCTAAGACTGTCTCAATCTGGGATCAAAATCAAGGCACTTCAAATAGAAAGTTATCCTTTAAAATTTTGACTGTTTTTTCAGCTTCGTTTGTTAGCTTCTCATTCCTAGAAGTCACCTTCATAAGAGTTACCCTCATAGCTCTACGACTAGTACAATCTAAAAGGTCACATTTTGTTATTTTTCTTTTAAATTTGAAACTTTTAATGAAATAAGATATTCCCTTGTTATTTCAGTGGCTACTTACCTTAAGGCTCTAGACAAAGTTGTTCTAAATAACAAGATTTATTGTAATGACAGTCTGTATTTATGATTTAGTAGCTGGTTATTTAAGCATTGTCAGAATAGAAGTTGGTTAAATAATGGGGAAAAAAAATAAGAAACACCAGATATAAAGGTGAAAGTCCCTTTAGGCTGCAAACTGGGAGTTTGCCCAGATTTTTAATCCTCAGTGTCATTGCATAATGGCCACAGAGCTGTCCATGTGAAGCTTTTTGACAGCTCATACAGGTACATGCTGATCTTCCCTAAGTTTCAGTAGTGAAATTATCCAATTTGTTGACAAGAATTAATTTGCATTTTCAGTGCTGCTCCTTGCAGACAAATACGAAGCTGCCAACACCACTGCTCAGCACTGCTGGCACTCTGCAGGAGCAGGCAGGGACCCAAGGGGACTTTTGTCTGCAGTGGGGATCACCAGTGCAGTCAGATCCTGACTGATAAAATCTGGAGTCCAATCTTATTACAGCTCTGAGGTTCTCCTCAAACATATATTAAGGTAAGTAGACCACAGTGATACCTCAAAGCAACATTGTTTGTTTGCTTGTTTGCTTGCTTGTTTTTAAAGGATTTTTGCCTAGGTGTCTATTACAGGTAATTTTCTGTCTTTAATACATTTTTTCACAACTTGCTTCTGCATCTCTTCCCTGTTTTTTTTTACACTTTGCAGCCAACATGAAGTGATATATGAGTTCACATAATCTTTTGTCTTCTCTGCTTATAACTCCGGATATCTGAAGACTTTAACTGCCAGTCAGCATGCTTTGACAAGGGCATTGAAAACAAATCTCTTGTCTCTTTTGAAGCTACAAGATAATTAAAGTCTTCCTTTCAAAGGAAATAAAGTATGTAGCACAAATGCTTAATAGGTAATGAACTTCTTTAAACATCTGTTGAGCAAGAGTGATAGAGAACATGCTCAAGACTTTCACATGTGTTTTATCCCCTGTATTTTTTCTGTACCTGTTGGCAGGAAAGAAACAACAAAGAACCTGCCATTTTATTTCTCTTTCTTCCCCAAGGACTCTCTGACTGTATGTTTGACAACATCACCTGACCAGGACCTGTCCTTCAAGCCGAGACTGATTAAACACTGTAAGTTAATCAAATGACAGACATCAGTAAGGACATAAACCATCTTTGTCCTACACACAATACCTTGCCCCATGGCTTATAAAAGTACAACAGCAAATTACAGCTACAGCAACTTACGATTGGAGTTAGGAAACTCATGACTGCTAACAAAGTTTGTTGACAGGCACCTGCCCAATATATTACCTACCCATCAGCCTGGACAGCACTTTTGTAAGCTTACAATATGGTTTTCTGGGCTAAGGAGGAAAACTCTGCTTGCTTTTCCATGACATATTTAACTCATTAGTTTAAAAAAATAATGTAGAAAACATTAAAAACTAATAATTCAAAACTAGGTTCATTTGACAGCCTGAAAGGCTATCTACATAAAAGAGTTGTTTCATAGAAAAGGAGTAATAAAAACCACAGAGACAGTCCCAGGATGTCTTTCATGCTGTGTCTTCTGTACAATTCTGTGTATAGAAGTGGTGGAACAACTTCATTCATAACTAGCACAGGTATCTGGGTACCTGAAACTGAAACTGTTCTCGCAATGTAGGACAAATAGAAGAGGAGCTGATCAACTTAAAAAAAAAAATTATAAGCCATTCCACCCTAAAACTGACACGAAGACTATTTTGACTTTCCGTAAGACCCGGTGTAAAGTTTTGGTCTGTTTCCCAAGGACTTCAATAATCATCTCTCAGGCTTCCTATCTGCAGAGACTTTTCAAGCAAACTGTCATGCTTATCAAAAATACTCCCTAACAAAAGAACCCCAAATCAAAGAAAATCAAACTATATATTTTTTTAATCAATATGAACCAATGAGCCTAAAGTTGAAGAGCAGCACAAACGGTGCCTTTCACTTTGTGTTGTGATCATCCTTACTATTTTTTTGAAGTGCTAACAAAATGTCCTTGGCTCACTGCTGCCCTGAATGACTATCTGCCATTTGGACACTCCAGAAAATGCACTGAGTGCCTTCTGGTCTCACAGTGCCTTGTACTCTCTTGCTCTGTAATAACAGGGCTCATTAAGAGAAAGTGAAAACATGAACCTTGTTTGAGATTCAGTTTTCAGAAAGTCATGAGGCTCCAGCAAATCAGCATTTGGTTCCGGTGTGGATGACAATAGCATCTGGACTTGCTGAATAATGAACTTCCAGACAGATTAAATTCAGCTAAAAACTTCACAATTAGACCTCTGGGAGTGCTATGACAGCTGAGACATATAAATATATATTTATATATAAAAGCACTTTTTTAATATATGCACACATGCACTTTTTCTTAAAAAGGGGCTAACCATATTAATAAATACTGTTTCAAAGTTTTTCAGATGTGGGCAGCTGCTTCAATGTGGATATGCTGCCTGTAAGATAAAACTTCAAAAGGCAAAGTAAAATATTATGATATAAAAGCATTACCTATTCCAAACTGACTTTTTAATTACTATTCTTTATTGAATTCTATCTCTAGGCTTAATACAAAGGGGCTGCATTACTAGCTAATGGAGTATTATAGTACTCTACTTGCTAATTTAGTACTCTGAATCTCACCATAACCATTTACTTTGGCTCTGAAAAATCAGAACTTGGATAAGAATGCATAGCCCTACATAACCTAATATACCATTTTCAGAAAATGCTGTATAAAAAGTTCAGAGCAGCTGTTAGTGGATGCAGTTGGCAAGTGTCCTGTTTCCAAGACGGTAAAAAAACCTGTTCCCTAAATGCATTCTGATCATTCTAGAAGACGTTTTATTTTGATTTCATGACAGTTTGTTCACCAGAAAGCCATATGGGCAGAAAATTAGAGTGCCTTCATTACAGGGTTACCCCAAGGGCCACTTCCAGAAATACTACACTAAAATGTTTTCAGAGGATGGGACAGATTTATTATTTTGGTCCAAGCCTGGGACTCCACAACACAAATAAACAGATGAAGTTAGTGCAAAAAAGTTACTGATACAATGCCAAGATGCAAAGATTCACCTTCAAATATCACTTGCTATTATCTGAAATAGATTGGCCTTGAAGACGCACACAGACAGCTTATACGAAACATTATGAACTTACATTCAAACATTAGCTTAGTTCTAAACTTAAATCTTACACTTTTAATTACCTGCACATCTTTTATCTAGACACACATACAATCTCAGAAGGCTGAGTGTGACAGTCAAGCCCAAAGACAGCAGAAAGGCTGGAATCAAGCGACAGTGACCGACACCCAGCATTGTCTTCCTTTCAGTGAAAAGGGAAGTAGCCATTTCTAACATATTTAAGTGGCAGGGGTGCCATTCTAGCTGCGAAACAAAAAAGAGATCTTATTCTGTTAAACAAGATGATGCACAAAGAACTTCAAAGACCCAGGACTTTTCTGTGAGGGTCTAGAGTAGCCCTGGAGTACAATGGACATTGTACTCTGGACACACTTGCAGGGGAGTGGGATAACATGTTCAGTATCACTGAACGATTTTCCCTCCATTACTTGGTATTACATTAAAAAAGGAAACCTAAATGAACAAGTGGGTGCCTTGTTTATATGTCAGATTCTTTTGAACATCTAGTTCATTCTTTCTCCCTCATATTTCTCCTATCAATCATTTATCTCATGGCTTTACTCACATATTCCCAAATTGAGCTCATCCTTTTTTGTAGGGGCTTCCAACACAAAGCCTGGATCTGGTTGATCTCTTGAGTGAGATTCAGCCTGAGAAAAAGCATAAGAATTCAGCCTTTAACCTTTGGCTTCCAGACTTCTATGAAGAACAAAGACATCTTTTCACAGGACGAAGTGAACAACACTGCACCATCATGCTTTGGATTTCTGGAAGAGATGAATTTACAAGTTTCATTTTATGAAAGAAGCTCATTTTCAGGGCTTTTTACTTGTTGTTACATGCAATCAGGAATGAATGCATCTGTAAACCAGAGGGGGCAATATCCTTGCCAGTGCTTCACATACAACAGCCAGAACAGCAGATTTTTGATCTTTCTGTTTCAGAGAAGTCCCACAGAACTAAAGCAGCCAAAGCAACTCTTTCCCCAGCACAAAGTCTCCTGCTGAGACATTCCCACACTTTCTCCTCTTCAGTTTTTGTCACCCTTTACCTAGGCAGTCAGCCTGGATCAAAGCCCTGGAAATGCCAGAGCATATGTGGGTAAAAGAACACAGTCTAGTTTGACCCAGTCCCTTCCTACTAGGCAATCTTACCCTGAAGAAAAAACCAAAATATCTTTAAAGTTTAGAGATACAGCAGATGTCTCAGAAGAGATACTGAAATCTTTTTGTCCTGAAGTAAATTGCTCCGAGATGGTTCTTTCCCTTTGTTATTTTTGGTCTACTGATGCAAAATTGCCGTATCAACCTGCAGTAACTGCTTTTCTTTATTTGCATAGCACCAAGCCAACAGAGGTGACAGCAGAGTGAATTTTGGCCAGTCACTTCCTCTTGAGAGGTGCCAATTAGGACATTGATCCTGAGATTTTCTAGTGATGCAATTTGGTGATGCTCCAAAACCTCCCAGCTCTGCCATTCTTGTAAACAATGCAATTTAAAAAAAGAAACAGAACGTACACACCTCCCAACCCAAAAAACCCAAGAAAGCAGCAGTTGTCATTAAAAAAAACAATACAAGAAAGCACCTTTCACTATGTCCAAGTATATTATGTAAAAGAAATTAGTGAAGTTTGGTCAAACCGAGACTGATCTCATAGATAATGAATACCTAAAGTGACAAACCTGAATGACAGAAAAATATTAACTGTTTTTTTTTTCCTGAAGACTGGTAAAACTTGTTACTTTTCACTTTTGATTAAGTTAGAAGAAATTAAAGCACCTACACAGTCTAACAAAAATATTCATCTGCCTCATACACGTAGGAATACTACCTGACTTTGGAGAGTACGGCTGCAAAATGAATTGCTAGGAGACCAGGTGACATTTTTCAAGGCACAGCTAATTTCACTCTTTGTAGTTGTGATGAACAACTGGACTGTTCCCATGCCAACTGACAGCCAAGGTTTGTGACACTTACCTGTCCCAATTTTTAGAGGCCCACAAAAAGAATAGATGGCAAAATAGACAGCAGGTATAGTCAGGCTACACTATTTTAAGGTTATTACTGGTCACTTCCACCAGCAGCAGAGAACATGCCAGTTGCACTAATGGTATTAAAAAGAGATTAAAAATAATTAAGGAATTGCAGTGTGTTGTGCCAAAAGAGGTCAGTAAGGTAACATGCTGTCATAACGTAGCATGAAAACGCCAGCTACTCAAAGTACGTAAGAAATAAAGGTAATTCTTGAAACATCTATCACTACCCTGAATTCCTGACACTGACACCAGTAAATACTTCTCAAATTTTGTTGTTTGTCCAGGTACCAGAGCAGAAGAAAATGGATAGGGGCTGTTTAATTTTATTCTAAATTGGATATTTATCCTAATACAGTAACTGAAGAATATCAAACTACACTGAAACTCAAGGAAGAAAGTTAGTGCCTGAGCTTATAGTGCTCACAAGATTTGGTCAATTAATTTTTTTTTCCCTAGGCGATACAGTATCATTTTTTTGATGGGGAAAATTTGTTGTAAGGATTTGTAATTCTGACCATGGTTATGACACAGTTTCTTAGTAGGCTCCAATGCAAAGCAAAGTCATCCCAAAAATACCGGTCAGGGCAAATGCAAAAATAGATTTGACACTTATCCATGTCAATTGTAGTAGGATTTAAACCAATTCCTTCTGCATCTCTGTGAGCACCCTAATGACCAGAAGTATTAGCTATTTTGGGGTAAGAGAAATGAAGCTGAAGAGCAGAAGCAGGCATACTATTGGAGCAAAAAGGCTGACCTGACCTGCATCGTAGTAGTTCATGTTTTTAAGCATTGGATGCCACTGTTTCAGTCATGATGCTTTAGCAATTATGACGTGGTTTGGCTATGATTTTTACAGATTAGTGACAATTAAAACATTATAAAGGGTATTGAGGAAAGTTGCTTTCCCTGGATTTTATTTTCTTAGTAAAGAAAAAGGACATATTTCATAGGAAATCAGTTCAAATCAATTAGGGTTGAACAAGATCTCAGGACTAGGTCTTAAAAGCCCCTGTTTGAGAGAAAATCTTCACTAGACAAAACCAGTATTATGCTGAGGGTAATGAAAAAAAATCACTGATAAAATTTCATGGACAAGATCACTAAGTGTTTGAGGCAGAATTTACATAATAAAGATCAAGAACTGTCAAAAACTCTAATCCTAAGCAAAGACTTTCTGCCAACAGTTTCAGCAGTACTGACGAGATTTCCCTCAATAGTCATTCCTTAACCTCAGTTTATTTCTCTGTTGCCAAATGTGAATACCATCGCAAGCTGTGTAAGTAGTTCATACATACCCCTCTGTCCCAAATCCAAGCCCAAGGGAAAATGTAATTAGCTACTTCGTGCATGCACCCCTGAGGAAAAAAAAAAGCATCCAAGAAGACAGATCCTGAACCTCAGCAAATCTGAGTTCCTAGCACAGGACACTCAAAAGCAAGTACCAAAACCCTGCACAACATGAGCAGCTCCTACTTTTTCTCCTCCTTGATTAAGTGTTGCCCAGGTGTTCAGAGCCTAAACCATTAGATCCTTTATAGATGATAATCTCTCCTCCGAATTCACATTGCAACAGCAAAACAAGTTTACTCTGTTTTCTAAAGCAGTTCTTCAAAGGCGAGTCTTAACCAACCACCTAAATCTTTTTCTCCTCCAAGCCATGAGGACACAGAATGATTTGGTATGCGGATCCTGTCAAAGCTATTCTTGGCATCAAAAATGCATTCACTTTATCTGCAACCTCTGCATGGTTTAAATTGGAGCTTCTTGCAGGCGAGCTTCTAAATGAAAACTACCAGAAGAAAAGCTGACTCACTATCTTAGGGCAAACAGTGAACATTAAAATAGTGTTAGAAACAAATAGTTGGGGCTATGACGTCTGTTCCAATTCAAGGTCATCACCTGACTGTTTTACATGTCACAGACCTAATGGAAACAGGATACAGCAATCACCGTAAAGCAGCAACTTCAGACTTGGGGTTGAAGGGGAGAAAGTATGTAAACATCTGGCATTTGTTGTTCTTTATTGTGGAAAGGAAGAGGCCAGACATCTCGCGGCATGTGTGTGTACACAACAGACAGACAGAATGTTAGTCCCTGGTTGAGGGGGGAAGAATCTGTGCCCTACTGAAAAGGATCTCGATTCATTTTGTATTGGAACTAATTAACTGTAAAGTACTTGTCAGCAGAGGAATGGTTTTCTCTTGTGTTGGACATTCCTGTCCAACAGGACCAAGGAGAAGTAACTGGTGAGCAGGGACACAAGCTGCTCATGAGCATAGGGTGGGCTCTGGGCAGAATCCAAGAGGAGGTGGGATGATACATCTCAACATGGTTGTGCCTCATCAGTGGAACAATCCTGCATGAAGTTCACTGGATAAATGCCCATTGCACTTATATACCAAAAGGAGACATACCTATTCTGACTATACTGGAAGCAGTATTTTCCCAAACATGGCTCTCCATCCAAGTTGAGTCTGTAGAAAAGAACATATCCAAAAACAAAAGAGCTGGAGAACAATCCAGTATTTTCTCTCTAACACCCAACAGCCATGGCGCACCCCAGAGTGGTTGAGTGCAAAGCAGGGAACCAAGCTTTGGCTCAGCACAGAGCTTTGGGCATCCCACTGCACCAGTCAGCACAAAGTCACCAAATCTCTCAGCCTGATAGCTTAGGGAGAATATACCCAGCAAAACCCCATATCCAACCTCTCCTCTTGCTGGTAAAGCATTTAATCTGTGAGCTCATCACTGCTAGTTTTCTAGCTCAGAAGCCTTCACAACAACTCTTTCTTCAACAACTGTTTCTTCACAACAACATTGAAGTAAACTTCCCTGAAAGGCTTTATAGATCTGAAAGGAATGGACACAGATTCCCTACTCTGCTTAGGGGGACTGAAGGGTAGAAGAGGTATCCTCTCAAGTGAGCATTTGGCATGCCTGTCCCTTCATTCCTTGGTTAGGATAATCACAAAATAAGAAATAAAATCCTTGCCCTACTTCCTGATGGGTCCTGTGATAAGCCATACTCTTATATCTCAAATGGTGACAAAAGCTCTGAGACAACCAGGTGCCAAAGCTTTACCATACCCAAATCAGACACCTCCCTAAGATCTGAGGGGTTAACCTAAAAATGAAACAAAGACTGCAGCTGTGGCAACCTGAGCACCAACACTTCTATCCTTGCAGTATGACAATCAGTTGTTTCCCAAAATATAACTCACAGAAGCCAAGTGTGAAATCTTACTAGAGGCCAAGTTCATCCTAGACATAGGCAGGTACATTAAATTTCCCACAAATGGCTCAACAGGGGCTCCTACGCTGTTCAGCCATACCAACTCATTCAGAGCTTCCTTGGGCATCTTGTAACATGGTGCTGCACAGGCCGTATTCATACTGCTGCTAACGGCTGCTTGAAAGAGCAAATACTTGCTTTAAGGTGACAGAAAAGGAATAAAATAATATTGTGGTTTAGGTGTTTTTTTCTATCTCCATATTTATTTTGTTTCACAGCACTGTATGTCACAGTCTCATGATTTTCAGATACAATAGCTTTTGCTGTAAAGTGCCAATAGGTGTTCATAGCAATTAAGTAACAGCATTTACATGTCTAGATCATTATGACAAGCATGAGCTACTGCTTTGCCCACCCACTGCACGTTATCAGAAAACCCAGCTGGGTTAGGCACGGGCAAAAGTTATTTAAAAAGATTGTTACAAGAAAGTATGAACCTATCTAATTAAAAATATCAACCCATTTATGTTTCAATGACTTAAAGAAAAATGAATTAAAAAATGGAGCCATGCATGTCTTAAAAAAAGACAAAAGCCAGAAGATGCCACAGGCAGACAAGTATTTATGCAAAGCTCAGCAAGAAAAAAAAAATAATCACACACAACATCTCCAGTCAAACTCTAGGCAGAGACATCTCCTCGACATTTCCCAAAGTCTCATATTTCTCTTCTCAGGGTTATCAGACATATCCAACAACTAATCGGAAGGTTCAGAACCACAACAGTAGCAAATTGCGGTAGACACACCGCAACCCGGAGCGCTACCTATCAATTACTTTGGAGGGAAAAAAATTCCTAAAAATCTAGATGTGCAGCACCCTCTAGTGACAGTCACCCGTCCCCACACGTGTCTTTATCAAGTGTTGGTGCCACGGTCGGGGGAAGGCCTTAGGGCCAAGAAAAACGTTTCAAAAATATAAACGTGAAGCAGAAAGAGCCAGTGAAACATCAGCCATTGCACATCAGTTTGAACAAGAGACCAAGGTCAGGTGTCAACTTACCATCGCAAAAGAGTGGAAATATCCTGCTTATCCATCCACTCATCCAGAGTCTTTCTATAAAGTTTACTGAAAAACTAAATTGGAATTCAGTGCATGTACTCTGCTCAGACTTTCTCCTCTTTTCCTGGAAAATTAGGCTTAAGAAACCCTTGAAAATAAAGTTCTTACTAATCAGGCTACCTGACTTCTATGAAGTCAGTGATTTTTGGTCTCAATTCAGTTTTTCAAAGTTGCACTGCATTCAATCAAATCACTTAGGAAACCATTAAGATTATGCTTAATATTTAAATAGTAAGTTACATTTATTTGTTCTTCTAGAAAAAGTTTTCATAGAAACCAATGTCTGCATTTCCACATTTGTGACAAAAAAAGTTTCCCCTGGGAAAGCTCAGTATCAGGAACTCATATATTCCAAGACTGATACCCTGAGAGTAAAAAAAAAAACCACTCAAAACTTAAATTCACTCCAATTTAACATGGAAAAAGTTAAACATAAAAGATTAATACTAGACTGAAAAAAGTTGAGACCCAAACAGGTCTTCTTAGGACATCAACAGATACCTATGTGTTCTTCTAGCACTGTTCACGCACACACGCAATTTGCCAGGTAGCCTTACCTAAGTCTCGCAGCACCTTGACAGGACTGCGCAGGGCTGTACATACACGGACACACACCTTCAATTAATTAGTAAAACCAGGCTGCTTCCAAAAGTAATTTCTTTTAATCTCAAATACTTGAGTGCATTTCAGTCTGAATAGGTGGAAAATGTTCAGAGGGTTATGGCAGTCACCATTGCCTCTGCCCATTTGTAGTATTCAATCATTATGCCCTCCAGTTAGAGCTGAATAGGTCACTGTATCATTTACCAGCAAGGAATAAGATAATCCCATTAAATTCCATATACTTATGGTACTCCTCTAGGGCAAGGTATCCTCAAAAAATTTAAGTAAAATAAGAAAAATGGTTTTCAACTGAGTTGCCCCAGAGCTGGGTACAGAATTTAGGTCTGCTGACTTGCTCACTGGGCTGCACCACTTTGAAGAAAATACTGCTTACTGTGAAATCTCACTGACGTTAAGTGATGTACGCTCACATGAGCACAGAGAATGTTTAAACATTTGGAGAGACTTTTCAGAAACAGTTAAATAAAGGATAATGAAGTAAATAAGGCGCAAAGGACTTTGCATTCATAATAAGCTTTCTCAAAAGTTTTGTTATTTTATTTTCACTGTTAATCATAGTGCAAAAGCTTCATGTTCTATCTTATCACTTTGAATTTCTTGCAAGGATACTTTTGCTACAGCAGTTTCACCCTGTTTTAATCATGTTATTTAAATGGTAGCTTTGAGAATATTCACTAAATTTTGATGCTTCTTTTGCAAATAAACATACATCCTTCTGTCCTTAAAAGGCCTTTTTTTAAGTTGTCTTTTTGAAGTTAATTTTTGAAACAAAGTTGAAGTACAAAGATGCATGTGGATGTAGCAATTTAAATCACTTGATCATCATAGAAACACATAAACACCTCAAAGATTAAGACAGATGACAAATACATACACAGTTACTCAAATCTCATGATCCTTTCTATTGCATTTTGAAGCTACCATTAGCTTCTCTGACCAAAAAGTACAGAAACAGATTATTATTTCCATTCCTCAGATATGAGCTACAACACTATCTGTTTTTATGTAAGTTTTGCTGAAAAAGACATAATCATACATTACCATAAATCAATGGACTGATCTTGAGAGCTTAGGAGCACTTCAGCATTTGATTTGTAGTTTGGCCTGCTCTTCTTTTGTGTTCCCCAGCAGCACATCATTTGTGTTCATGCCCTGGTAGGATCTAAGTCTTCCCAGCTTTAGCGTGCTGCTTTGACTTTCTGACCTTCAATTTTAAATGCAAAGTCACTAGCAAGATATCTCAATGATGCTCACTCCAAAGCTTGGAAGGATTACCTTCAGTCAATGCTGGAGAGCTCTGGAGGAGTGATCAAAGTTTAATCTGTTTCTAATTAAAAGCTGATCTGCTTGATCCTGTGCTCTAAAAATATCAAGCTGTTTATATAAACTGGATTTTTATCTTTTCCTTTTTTTTAAATCCCTGTGATTTTATAACACAGCCAATAAAAGAATACAAGGCATTAGAAACATTTTTTTTTAAACTAGTACAGGTAGTTATGTTTCAGAATAATTAACAAAAGAAATTTCAAGAGCAACTAGAAGTGCTAGAAGTGAAAAGAATGAAGAGGCAAATTAGTATACGAACTCACATTAGATATACATGGCCATTTTTCACTAGAAAGAGCAAAGGCAATTACAAAACAGCAACAGATATTATAAACAACCACTGTTTGTGCAATACACTTAATTAGACAAATTTTAGGATTGGATTAAGCAAAAGCAGGTAAGAGGAACACCACCCACAGAAGAGATCATGCACGTAAATGGTATTGCTGCTAAGTTTTATTTTGTAGCATTTTCTACTGAACAAACATTAGGTAACAGCCACCTGAAATTCAGGCCGATAAAGGACTTGAGAACAAGGACACAGCACTTTGTATAAGCTGGTTTCTCCAAACTACCTCTCTCCTTTAATTTTTTCCCAATTATGTTTTTTCCCCCTCTTTTCTATTCAGATGGAACAAGCAGGCCTTCTAGATTATTTTGTATCTTTTCCAGCCAAAGGAAAATTTAAAAAAAAAGAAAGAAGAAAACAGCTTATTTTTTTTAAACAGTATTTTGTTTCACATAAAAGAGATTTTTTTTTTACCTCTGAACGATGGCCTTTTCAATCAGTCCATACTGACTGTGATGTAGACCAGATAATTTTTTTTTTTTAAATAAAGGAAGTTTCTCCAGACTATCACATTTCTGAGAACTTGCTCACAATTTCTCAAGTATGCTACAACTCATGTTATTCCAGATTACTTGGGGGGCTTTCAACATGTGCTGCAATATATAAGCTACAGAAACCCATATACCGAGATTAAAAGCTCTCACTATCAGGTACTGAGCAGCCTATACTACTCTGTATTTTCCTTTTGTTTTTGATCTACTTACAGTTGGGGCATGTTTTTTTCCAAACTCTGTCTGCATTCAGTAGCAGAGACTCTGTGATAACAAAGTTCCTCTTGACCCACCTTCAGCACAGAAGACAGAAACTCATTTGAGAGGCTTGTCGTAACAAGGATTAGGGCTTTCATCTGAAAGCTCTTTATAGCTAGAGGCATCAGGGCTCTATTCTGTAACCTCTTATTTGACAGAAATTGGATGAACTACAGCCATTAACTAAGTTAATAAGGATGTGCACAATACACAGTTGGTAACATTTAGCAGCACCGCTTCTTGGGACAACCAGGTGGTACAAGGACATGACTTAAATGTAGGAAACCCTGTTTAGGCTTGAAGGGGAGGCAACTGGGTTTTGGCTGAGACAACAGTACCATTCACCTGGAGGAACTGGAAAAGATGTCATGGTTGTCCTAGTTTTGGCTGGGATGGAGTTATTGTCTTCCTCGTAGCTGGTACAGCACTGTGTTTTCGGTTAGTATGAGAAGAATGTTGATAACACCCTGATGTTTTCAGTTGTTGCTCAGTAGTGTTTAGACTAATTCAGCTTCTCCTGCCCAGCCAGCAAGAAGGCTGGAGGGGCACAGGAAAGCTGGGAGGGGACACAGCCAAGACAGATGACCCAAACTGGCCAAAGGGGTATTCCATACCATGGGATGTCATGCCCAGTATATAAACTGGGGGAGCTGGCCTGGGGAGGAGCGCTGCTTGGCCATCGGTCAGCGAGTGGTGAGCAATTGCATTGTGCATCCCTTGTTTTGTGTATTACAATCCTTTTATTATTATTGTCACGTTACTGTTATTAGTGTCATTGCTAGTTTCTTCCTTTCTGTCCTATTAAACTGTTCTTATCTCACCCCACAAGCTTTACCTTTTTTTCTGATTCTCTCCCCCATCCTACTGGGTGGGGGGGAAGTGAGTGAGTGGCTGCGTGGTGCTGAGTTGCTGGCTGGGGTTAAACCACAACAATGGTTCATATCTAATTTCCGTTACCCAAATCTTTATTTTATCCTTAGTGTAGATTGTTTCTACTAGAGCTTGAAAGATAATTGTGGGCATCCTGAATGTCCAGTGAAACTTTCTTCTCGGTTGTAGTGTATACTTAAACTTTGCCATGTCTGTGTATTTTCAGGTTATGCTGCTGTAGTGTACTCTATCTGAGGCTATGACTTATTATGACAATGAAAACATAATTCAAATGCATGAGCTATTGACTCATTTGTTAAACAATCTACCAAAACCAAACTTCCATCAATGCTGCATAATTCATATTGCCTTGTGGCTGCTGCTTTGAAAGCTTAGGATTTCGGTCATCTCAGCCAGAGCCAATTATTAACAGCATTCACTTTAGGTGTGTGTTTAAGCAAAGATCGATTGTTGCTTGCTCCAACCAGCTGAGAATGTCCAGATATGAAGCAGTATCATTCTGTCAAAAAAATTCCTTACCTCATGTTGTAGATGTGTCACTTAGTAAACCATATATTCCTGTCCAGCTTTCCCATTTTGCAGCAAACAAAAACCTTAGTGTTTGGGGAGGAAAAATGAGCTTATACCATAAATAACTTCCCCATCACCAAATACTGAGTTGTTAATATAATGTAAATAAGAAGCCATCTGTAAGATATTTTTATTTATACGTTAAAGCTGGGTTTGTTGGGTTTTTTTACTATGTTGCTACAAGAGATTGTTCAGGTAAAGGTTGGTGTGTCTATGCATATAGACCACAAAACTCCTGAAGTCTTTGCTGCCCAGAGGAATGTAGGGTTTGACTGAAAATGTGGTAAGATTTACATTAACAATGGAAAGGAGGTGAAGTTGAAAGGCAGTGATGGTGAATCACCTGACAATAATGGGGTTTGCCTCTTTTCAGAACATGTGCTGGTATTCTGTTTTGATCCATTTTCTTGCAAACATACAATAAGGTAAGCATTGAAAGTAGTAGTCATCCTCTTACAGAAATAAAGCCTGTATGAATAATATATGCTAACTTGAAAATGGTATTGATGCTGCTACTGATCATCCTAATGTTATGTACGTTTATCACGTTTTAAAATGATATAGCAATTCTTTCTCAAATATTCACATTTGAAGCAAGGACACATGGTATTGCAGAAAATATGGAGGATATTTTATTAATCACAAAGCCTCAGACAGTCTTGAACTGTATCTTTAGGTAGTTGAGTCTTTTCAGTGACAGCATTGCATGCTGTTACTTGAGGAGAGAAGTCATTTAATGAAATTGGTTAAATGCAGCTTGGGTTTAAGCAGGAGAAACTCCAATGATTAGAGCTGGTGTTACACTTACTAATTCCAGGGCTTGGTATCTATTTGCTGTCTTTGTCACAGCAGTAGTTCAAGTCATTTCCAGTAGACAGCTGTGCATATCAGGATCAGATGTTTGCTGGGCTGTGTTTTGTTAAAATAAACAGATGCCATCTGCATTTTTACCCTATGTTTGTGCCTAGGTGTTATAGAAAAGTGTGCACCAACAGTATTGACTTCTGAATTATTAGTGTCCGCTACACTGATACTTCTGTGATCTCACCCCTAGAGAAAATACATTCTCTCCATTTGAAAACAAAGCTGTTACTGGTGGAAATAGGAAAAGCAAGTCACTTGGGAAACTCCTGAAATATCACGAATTGTCTGGTAGGAACAAGTTTGAGAACCAAAAATGCTACAGAAGCTGTCTTTCCTAAAACAGCTGCAGACATATAAAAATGTTTTGAACTCCCCCAAAAGAGACACCATTAGGAACTTTGGTTTTGGGAGATTTTAATACAACTCTAAACAAGGACCTGGCTCTTGGGGTTTGTACTTGTGGAGTGACCAGAATGTGAAAAGACATTTGAGGGTTGGAGGGATGGGCTCCAAGTATATGGCAGTTGCTGTGGATCATACTAGCATAGACACTGTGAAGGGCCCCAAGCTCTTCCTGTTAGCTCTTTCACCAAGTCAAATTGTTTTTCTCTAAAAGCAGTGTTTGCACCACAATCCCCACCTTTGTAGAACTAATACGGGTGAAAATGTAGCTACAGTTATGGAAATACTTACCACCCTTTTTGCTTAATGCTGTTTGCTCTTCACTTGTAGTTCCACTTTACAGAATGCCATATGGCTTATTACTCCAAATATCCAGTCACTACAGGTAATGATAACAGCAGTGACCTCTGGCATAAAAACAAGTGTCTATTAAAAAGAGGAAAAACTTCAGTGGGAATAATTGCCCACTTGGAACAACTTACCACTGGATAAAAGACACTACAGTAAGTCTCCTAACAGCAGGTTTGGCATTGTTTTTTGGAACATAAGGAACAGCTAGCACCTTAGTATAAAACAAGCCATATCAGCATCTGTTGTCTAAAGCAAATACTGCATTGAATTTTTTTAAAGAAGAAAAATAAGGAGTCAGATGTCCTGGGGAAAAAACTCAACAATGTCTGGTTTTATTTTCAGGTCTCTGGCTTGGGAGTTGTTACGAATTTCTAAGTAGACAGAACTACTCCCCCACCATTGCTATCAGAGTGCCACCAGAATTGCTGATGGGCTCAGCTTTGCCCAGCAACAGGTCTGTCTGGAGCTGGCTAGTACTGGCTCGGTCCAACATGGGGGCAGCTCCTTGTGTCTTCTCATGCAAGCCACCCCTGCCGCCCTCCCCCCACCCCCCGCCACCAAAACCTTGCCACATAAACACAATTCAGACTCCTCTGCCATTTAGCAAAGAGAAAAGGGGAAAGAAGAAGAGGGCAGTCAGCAGATGGTTTCTCTAGCCTGAGACACCCCTGATCTTGGAGCTGTTATCTAACAACCCCCTGAGGAAGCCGACGTCTATTCCCATTGCAATTTTTCTCTTCAGTGCTGTCCTGTAGTTTTCACCCATCTCTCTGTAAATAGCTATAGGAGTTTTTCATGTATTTTTAGAATTCCTTGGGTGATGAGTTTGCAAAGATACATATTGATTGAACTATGAGCTATGTTGCGATAAGAACAGCTTTCCAGCCTATTTGGAGCAAAATATTGGATGGCTGGCTCTTACTGTCACAATACCTCAGATGTTAAATTTGCCCTTGACTAGTGGGAGAAAGAAAAAAGATACAGCAATTGTGACATTGCAACAGGTTTGAAGAAGCTGAAGGGAAAACAAGAGTTACCTGCTGCAGTCCATGAGGTGAAATGCTTTCCCTGCCTTTGAAAGCAAATCTGCTGGCCCAAGCCAGCGGCAGCTATCAGATGGTGGGAGCCAGCAGGGATTTGCCAAAGGCGAGTCATGCTAGGCTTGACCTAAAAGCTTGCTTGGCTGTCCCAGTGGGACAAGGTTAGAACAGTCAGTGTTGTTTACCCTGTCTTTAGCAGTTTCCCACAGTATCCTAATAGCAAAGGGGTGAGGCATGGGCAGGAGAAGGAGACTACAAAGCGGGAGGACCACTGCCTTGTCAACAGCAGAACAAAGCCCACGCATGGGGCAGTTGCTGGTGGAGATGTGCCTCGGGTCAGTGGTGGGCTGGTCACCCGTGCTGGTGATTGTCTGATGTAAGGGCCTGGGCCGTGGTGAGACAGAGGCCACCTTCCACAAGGTTGTGGGTGGCTCCCATTTGGGTAAGGCAGGAAGGCTGACATTCAAAGACCCACAGAAGCACAGAGGCTGGGAGAGACCCTTGGAGGTCTCTGGTCTAAGCTCCTGCTCAGAGCAGCACCAGTCAGGTCAGGTTGCTCAGGGCCTTGTTCAGCCATGTTTGGATGCCCTCAAGGACAGAGGCTCTGCAGCCTCTCTGGGCATCTGTTCCATCTCTGAGCACCCTTGTGGCGACAACCTTTTCCTTTTATCTAACTGGGATTTCTCTGACTGCCAGAGTGGGCCTGGTGCTGCTCATCCTTCTGCCACAGAGCACCTCTGAGAAGAGTCAGGATTCATCTTCTCTACACCCTCCCAGTAGGCAGCTCTAGTCACTCATCAGCTCCACCCCTGAGCCTTCTCTTCTTGATGCTGACCAAAGAATCACAGACTCACAGAATGGCTTGGGTTGGAAGGGACCTGTAATGATCATCTCGTCCAACCCCCCTGCTGTGGGCCGGGACATCTTTCACTAGACCAGGTTGCTCAAAGCCCCCAGCCAACCTGACCGGGAACACTTCCAGGGGTGGAGTAACCACAGCTTCTCTGGGCAACCCATTCCAGTGTCACGCCACCCTCATGACCATAGGCAGTTCCCTCAGCCTGCTCTCATGTGCCATGTGCCCTGGCCCCTCACCATCTCAAAGGCCCTGGGCTGGGCCCACACCCCAAACATCAGTGTCCTTCCTGGACTGGGGAGACAAGGACAGGTCAGAGGGGTCCAGACACAGTTGCCAAAGTACCAAATAAGCGAGGAGGAAAGCATTTTTACTGGTTTTTTCTTTCCCTTGTTTTATTGTGTTTAAAATTGTTTATTGCCTAATCTTGAAAAGAATTCCTCATGAAGCAGCTAGAAGGGACCTTGATGCTAAAGGCCAGCACTTCTTCCTGGCAGAACAGCTGTCTTCTGCTTCTCCAGAGGAACAGCTGTCCCTCTAACTTCTTTGCTTTATCTGTTGCTGTCCTTCCTGCACTGCTGCGGAGGGTCTGGCTTCATCTTCAACCACCCATCGGGCAGCATTCTCATCCTCAGACTGAGGAAACCCCACCTC
>JAVKLA010000047.1:20987117-21000852 GCA_034782735.1 Sagittarius serpentarius | reverse complement strand
TATCTCAACCCACGAGCTTTACTTTATTTTTCTGATTCTCTCCCCCATCCCACTGGGTGGGGGGGGAGTGAGTGAGCAGCTGCGTGGTGCTGAGTTGCTCGCTGGGGTTAAACCACTACACCTTGGCTTGGGAGTCATTACGAATTTCTAAGTAGATGTAACTACTCCCTCCCATTCCTGTGGGAGTACAGATTGTGGGTCATGATTGCTGTTCACAAAATTTCCACTGGAATAGTCATGCATTATTGTTTTCACAAATGGCGCGGTGCATGCCTCTTCATCATCTGCAGTGGGCGGTCAACAAAAATCTGGAAAGACGCTAAGACGTATGAGTGTAATGGACATGGACTTCCTTATCTTTTTCCTGAGCTCAGTTAATAAAACTTGTATTAGATCATATAGACTATATGCTGAAATATGTATACTGCACCTCCACACTCTTTTAATTTCCATACACCCATCTGGTTATACTGAACTGGTAGAGAAGCATGTCTGCAAAACAAAGGAGAAGTCTGCTAGGATGCCTCTTCTGCACCTTCTACAAGATACAAATGCTTCATACAATTCCTAGGCAGAGACGTACCCTGAGAACAGCTATTGGACCATATTTTAAAAGGCTGGTGATCCGATAGTTTGTTCTTATGGTCATCAGTCAAATGTGACTAAGACATTTTGCTTGTTTTGATAAAGCAAGGCTCTTTATTTAAAAAAGAAAACTGTCATATTTATCTCCGAGATACAGCAATTACAAAATGAGACTTCTTATATTTACTCCTTACATTAGGCAGACAATTTATTTTCAAGGTACGCCTCTGTGGAAATTATATTTCAGTCAGGTTTGATAGGAAAACTTGTTTTGGCAAAATTTTGGTTTACTTTGCAGTTTAAGTTCCAGATGACTTTGATAATGTCAAGCTGTCATCCTAACTGCCAGTACTAATATAATCTCTTATTTATTTTTACTGATATAATAAATATTAATAGAATTTTGCATCTACATTGTGTTTTCCATTCATGAATTTCAAAGGCTTTAAAAATAGTTAAAAATTCTCTCTCACTCTCTGTGACAGGTAAAGGATTTTAAGTACAGCTTTTGTACCCTTGATTGTTCAAAGGCTAACTTAAATGCTTCTTTTCAGAGTGTATTTCCATGTACTTCTTGGGTAACTCCCTGAATGCATGGAGCTGATTAGTATCCATATTTGTGGTAGTTAAATCATTTCATCTAGAGTCACCTAGTCAGGCAGAGAAGTCCAGAATGCCATGTAGAACTACTGGATTCTGTCTACCTCTTCAACAGGAAATTATTTACCCGTTTTCAGTAATGCTGGATTTGAAACCAAGAGATAAAAACAAGATTTCTCTGTAATAGAAAATGAAAAGAGAATTCTGAAGCCACTGGGTGTCACTGCTTGACTGCCTTTTGGTGTAATAAATATACAAAGGTCTGCGAGGACTAAAAATAATCTGCAACAGCTCTGAGTAGTGCTTCACTGGGAAAATACTTGATTGCTTGTTCAACAAACAGCATTTGTTATTTGTATCACAAGTTCCAAAAAATTTTCTACTTTGCTTGCAAAATGATATCTTTGAAATATCTAATTTATTTTGACTGGCTTATTTTTCTGGCAGCTTTTAAAATACAGAATGTTATTTTGTAGAGTGATTGGGAGAGTTTTTGAATACAGTGACACTGAGGCAGGAGAGGAAAAAAAGGATGTTTATATTAACTGAAATAATTTGCACTTCCTTGTTGTTTTTAACCATATCCAGGTTATCAGCTTACTACGGCATAAGGATTTTGAAAAAAGGACAGAAGTTCTGAATAAAAACAAATGAAAATGTAAAAGGGTTAAAGATATGTGGTATTTACTGTTTCCATTTATGGGCTTTCATTTTTAAGGTAGTGTATACATAATTTGAGGACTGTTGCCAAAGAATGGGGGCTGATCCTGCAACCTGAAAGCAAAATCTCCCATTACAGTGGTAGTTTGAGCCAAGCCAGACTGCAGTTATAGCTTCACCCAAAGAGTCAATGGACTGATTGTATATAATATACGTGATAGAAAGGACATACCAAGAAAAATGTTAATCATCAATTTAAAGAGCTGTGCATCAATGCCTTATATGGCATTGCTTCATTTATCTGAAGTCCCTGGAATGATGGCACAGGTACAATTCAGGAAAAATTCAGTAAGCCCTCTCCCCTCCCCATTCTGAAGTTTCTCACTGTCCTATATCCTTATTTTTTCCTTTTCTTTGAAAATTTCAGATTTAAAAATTTCATTGGAATGAAACTACATTTAAAAATCTTGAAATCCTGTGCAAAAGAAAGGACCTTCTTCTCATATTGGTAGTCTTTCTAAAATCCCAGTTAAAACACAAGGCAACAGCCCCTCTTCTCGAGACTTCCAGTTCTCACTTTGTTGCAAGGATTTAGGTTCTTTTTTCTGTTTTCTTCTAGCCCTTGGAAATCTTTCCCCATTTTTTTTCCTGAGCCAGGTGTCATTAACAACTTTGCTTTGGGAAGGAGTCCCAAACCCTGCTTTCTTTGGATAAGAAAAAGTTCAAGATATACACCAATGCAACATTTGAAACTTAAGGTCAATCTTTGGCTGCAAAGTGAATTCATTGCCTGACTTGTAAGATGGTTATAGTCTCCCAGAGCCTGCCTTTTGCCTTATTTGCCCAACGCCTATATTTCTTCCAGAGCTGCACCCTTTTGATGTCTCCCATTTTTCTTCAGCATGAACATCCTTGTGGAATTCATGATTTTTAGGTGTTTCATTATTTAAGGTTTGGAGCTAGCAGTATTGTAACCAGCAGATCCAATTCTTTCCTTGTCAATCTGCATCAGTAGCACCATAGTGCAGTACTGTTGCTCAAGCATTTTTAAAATTGAGGAATGGGTTTTCTGCCCCTTCTTTGTCTTGTCCTGTGTTGCAGAATGTCTCGATTTACCACTAAAGACAGCGTGTTAACTCTTCTACTCCATATTCTAACTGTAGGAAGTAATCTTGCCAATCACTCCAGAAAAGTCAGCTGTGGTTTCTCTGAGACCCCTTTCATTTCAGTTTCCTGTTGTACATATCTTATTTCAGTCTTCAGCACTGCCGCTTTGCTGAAAAAGGTGCAGCCTCTAGCTAACTCACGAACCCCCATGATCCTCCATAGCTCTGAGTGCTTCAATCAAAAACCACATAAAGCTAAGGGAATATTTCTGTCCTGTTCATACAGGGTACAGACCTCCTTTCTTGAGGACCCCTCTACCAGCTCATTCACAGATTCTCAAAAAGAAGAGGCCTAAGTTTCTACTTGGATAATAAGCAATTGACAGAGAGCAGCTGTTGTGCTCCAGTTCCACACATCTGTTAGATTCTGCCCCAAACATGTAAAAACATGGATATTTGCACCTGGCTGACCAGAAAGGGATCATCAGGAAAATCAGTGTAGAATATAACTACAGTCAAATATTACTTGGAATATAAATTACTTTTATAAATTGGACTTGAAACCCACATATAAACAAGCTGAACTGTGCAGAACCTAACCTAAGTTTTCTCCAAAGAGCATCTGGATCTGGGAATCTGATTAAAATCAAGAGTTCAAATGAATCTGGGTTGGTATTGCTGTGGGTGGATACCTTGTAGTTTCAGTATAGAAGACAGAAACTATTTCAACATGAAGCAAGATGGGCGGGTAAGATGTAGTAGTTGTATGGACAAAAAGTACAGAATAAGCCTCTGAACTCCAGCACATAAACTAGGGAGTAGAAAAAGGGCTGAGGTTAGCAGAAAGCATAGCATCAATTAATTTTTTTAGACAATCACAGAATTCACAGAGATGCTAGAAATATCTCTAAAAAAAGCAAAAGGAAAAGGTAAGTGCCAAGCTTTCCATGGTGAAACATGAAACAGGAAACCCCCAAGAAAGGAAAACATCCACAATAACTATAGATGGAGATTGTGTACGCAGCAGGAAAACATTTGAATGTACTGAGGACTGAAAATCCTACTCCTTCAAATTTGGCTTCCCTCATTAATCCTTGAAAATACAATAAATATTGCTGAGGATATATTACAAAATAATTAGAAGAACATCTGTTAAGAAAGACAGATCCAGTAGCATAAAGGTGTAGGTATAGCACACACATAACTGAAATTACTTGTTCGTATTAGAGCACAAATAAACACAGTAAACACAAATCAAGAGAGAAGTATACATTCTTTGAATATGTTAATGGGTGACTGCTTCACTGTGTTGTGGTTCTAAAAATCTAAGTTTTTCAAAGTGTCTTCAGTACACAGCTTTTAAAGGAGATTTCATTCGAAGGGCTTATCAAAAAGAAGGAAACCAACACTTTATTTTCACAGAAAATTTAAAAGTTTCAGCAATTTGTTTGTAAGTGCAAAGAATGCAGATCAAGAACATGGAGATCTCTTGAAAAACATTTACTAAGAAAACAGTCCACTTTAAATGCTTCCTTTCAATGTAGGTTTTTTGAAACCAACATAAATTTAAAGAACAATATTCTAAAAAACAGATAGCACAAAAAGCCACAGGTCACTGTATGAAGCAGAACATGTTACAGTAAAAACTTTCAATCTTGATGGAAAAAACTGCCAGTGGAAGAATTAGCTACAGTCTTAATTATATTTAATTTAAGATTAATGATTATAATCTGGATGTTTATCTAGCTCCACTACATATGATCTTGCTTCTTGATATTGTTAAATTTGTAAAACAGAAGAACCCTTTGAGTTACCACTTTTATGCTCCCCATTTGGGCTTTGATCATTTCACTCCTTAAGTTTTCCCATGTTCATCTGATATTTGACCACTTGAATTTGTTAGTGTAGAGCTATTTATCAACTCATAAAGCATTTTCATGTTTTTTTCTCAAAATCCTTTAACTTCTTGAACTGTGGACTCCAAAACCAGATACAAGATTTCTGCCATGGTCACAATGAAACCTTTCCTCACCTGTTCTGTGCTCCTATCATCTTGCAAGGAATATATTCACTTCTTTTCCCTATTATCACATTCATCCTCAGTGAATACTTAAAGGTTTGTGTGTCTCAGATTTCAGAGTTCTCAGGCATTTCAATGTTGACAAAATTACTTTTGTCAAAGGAAAAATACTTTGACATAAGCCCCTAAAATGCTTGACTAGCTTTTATAGTAATTAAGAAAGTGGTCACTGATTAAGATACAAATAACTGCACATTTACAAAATTTATGAAGTTGCTTGAGATATTCAAACAGCATAACACACCTTCTCAATAGAACAATTAATTTCAGAACTACAGGTTCACAAAGCAAGAGCCATCTGAAACATTTGAATTTGTTTTTTCTTTTTAACTGATGAATAAAGAAAAAAAAGGAACGATTTCTGATTCTTTTTCAGAGAAATTCAGGATAAGAACAAGTTAAGAATTGGCCCATTCAAAATAGGAGCAAAGCACACGTAAATAGTGAGAAAGTATAGCCATTGGAGCAAAATGTTGAAAGAACTGGAGACTGGAAGATATGCAGTAGCCAGACACAAGCTAGTGCACTCTAAGTGAGCACTGAGGAAATTCAGGCCACTGAAAAGCACACTGTTCTCCAGTCCCTCCTCCCTGACACTCCAATGAGAGAACTACCTCACCCCACATAAAGATGACACAGCATCAGTGAGAACATAATGAAGTGGGAATTATTACAGCTATTTTGCCAACTATATTTTGAAAAATGATGTATTTTGTAAAGCTTACTTAGAGTTAGTACCCTTCTTCCTTTTAAAAATTCTTCTGTTTACTGCATGTTTCGAAGCACAGTAGAAAGATAATCTTTTTTTTTTAAGCCTGCTAAGACCCTCGGTTGTCTATCTCATTTTCCCTACTTGAAACAGGGTACACAAATCAGAAGTCTTCCTATTTGTAGAGGCTAATATTAGCACAGCTGTCGTGATGGAAACCAGGAGGAAGTGCCATTGAAACACAGGATTTGGTGTTTTTGTCTCAGCACGCCTTCATTTTTATTACTGAGTTGGAGACTCTTTCAAGCAGGCATGTTCTTGCTGTATTATTTTATTTAATTCAGAAAAATCAGGCAGAGAAACTACATTTGGTACAACAATATATGTAAAATGTCGGTACTTCAGTATATGTCCCTTTCCATAATCTGTCCCTTCAGCTGGGGTCTGCTCTTAAAAGCATCTAAACCAGTACCGTGCAATAATAACTTCCTCACTTCAAGCACTTTTTTACTCTATAAAACTTTTCATTCTACATATAAAATTACAAGCATTGTTTCTTCCTCCCTTCCCAATCAATGCCAGCCCTGCAAATTCTACCTGGCTCCTAAAAATAAAACAGAGTGGTTATTCACATTTCCATAGACTGCTGCAGTTTCAAAGGTTGCTTTGTATCAAAAAAAGCTTCACTTAGACCTTCCCAAATGCATTGTCTTTGGAAGTTATGCTAAGTGATGCTTACAGAGTTGTTGCAGTTCTTTCACAGTTTTGCACCAAGATAACAGACTAGATTCAGTATTTTTCAGACTCTGTTTTGGTATTATTCCAGCAATCTGAAAAGTGGTAGGTCTGATGTGGTACAACAGCTGGTATGAATTCAGATATAGCTGGATAAAGATGATGATTCTCAGCTCCTAGGCCAAATTTTTTTTTATGTTTTAATAACAGCCTACACATATGCAGGGGCCATTCTGTTTCAGACAACATAGGTGTACATACATGTAGCGTACATCACTCATTTCTAAGCTTTGTTCCGTAATAACGTCATCTTTGGCCATGGAGGAGTCAGCTAGCCATAGCTATACAATGCTTACACAGGAGTCAGTGTTAACTATCTATCTGCACTTCTTTTAAACGGATCACTACTGGTCTGTGCCCTTGGTTACATGAAGGCTTTGTCACACAGGTTCGCATCCTGTCCCAGCCTGTTCATGCAAGCCAAGGAGCCAGTAAAGTACATTTCGCTTGAAAATTAATTTCGAAGTCTGCACATGACCCCACATTTGAATGTGGGGAAGAAACAGCTTTAAAAGTGCATGCTCAGCTAATCACAATGGAGGTAAGTAAAAGCAATTGAATTGTTTGGGGGAGAAAGATTTATGAGGAGAATTTTAGCTGCAGCCTTAATTGGATAAGGGAAATAATTATGGGATGGCAGTGCGAACAGAGCAAGTATGATTGCTTACAAAGTAGCAAACATGAACAATATGCACCTCCCTTCTTATAACATGAAAAGTGCCATCCTTGTCTGCATTTAAAATTGGTCAGTCTGTCAGCTCAGACTCCTAAATCTTTATTAGCTCATTTTTCCTTCTAAGTCTCATTTCTGTAAGGCATTTAAATACATGCCTACTTTTAAGCACAGAAGGGCTGCTGTTGAAGGCAATCTGAATTCCAAATTAGGCATATATATTTTAGTACTCTGCCAATCAGGAGCTTTGAATAACAGTATCAAAGAGTTGAGTATTTTATTCCCTTTACATTGATTAACCTGAGATGAGTCTATGTCTCAAAGCTACTGCAGTGGCTGGTCCATTTGTCATACCAACTATTGACCATCTTGTGTTCTTTAGGGATGGCAGCTCGGAATAACATGGCAACAGGAAGAGTGATTTATTGTATCATTTTTCTGATCTGTGGAAGCCACAGTCTCTTACATTCAGGCCCAGGATTTGATAAAAGCTCTACTGTAGTGGTTCCTCGTATTTATGGTGCAATATATCCAGACGGGTTACAGTTGCCATCATGTTGCCTAATGCATTTTTCCTTTTGACTTTGAAATATATTATCCTGCTTGATATGGATGGAAAGGCCTGACTTGGTGAAGGCTACTGTGTAATACCACAGCTAATGGCATGTTGATAATTATTTATAAAAATCACTAAGGGAAATGCAGTGCTTAGGAAAGGTGAAGGCTTGAAATCCCTGCACGTGGAAGTCCTTCAGTCTTTTCCTTGGGACAGTTATTTTTGCAGCTATGGGTAAGGCTGAGTAAACTTTCTCGCACTGCCTCTCTACCATCCTTCCTCCCGCAGGTAGTCAGGGCACCTCTGCAAGCAGAAGGTTAGTTCTGTTTTTTCCACCTTTAATCCTTGACCTTTTGTTGAGACTGCAACCAATTAAAGTCAATTGGGATTTTTTTTTTTTTTTTCGGTGAAAGCTGTCTGCAAAGCTTAAGACTGAAACCAGCAACTCTTCACATATAACAGAGGACACTACAAAAGGCTTGTAAGCAGGAAAATTTTCAAATACTGATCGTCAACACATTATTTAACTCCCTGGATACCAAGCAGCTTTAACGTAACCTTCCCTTTCTCACATTCTATTTCAGCCCAGGCTAGTAGACAATCTTTTGGTTGCTTGAGGTAGCATTACAAACAACAGCATTCTCCCTATGGCTGGAGACAGGAGGAGCTCACAGACCCCATGGAAAAGTCTTTAAGTGCTTTGCAGAAATGCCATCTGAATGCCGTGTGCACCTCTGTAAAACACCAGCCTGCACCTGTGGTCCAGCCTGTCCTTACTGTCTCATTAACATTTCCATGATTACTTTTTCAGTTAATACACATTTTCAGTGGTGGTTGCTTTTAAATTTGCTCATACAGAGATTCCATGAGACCAAGGGGTATGAAATGCAGTAAAACCTGCTTGGTTTTGTCATGCAGGAAAGCAACAAATTTGGGCAACTCAGTAGCTTCTGTGTCCTGGGGGTCACTGACAGATTCAGAATGGCATCACTGAACGTGCAACTACACGGAGTCACTGTACTCCTGCCAAAAATTCTGCAGTTCCTGGGAGCAGCTTTGGTGAGCTGTGCTGTGGTCATGCCTGCTGGTATGAGGGACTCAAACTTGACCTTCACAGAAAATTATTTTTTGGGTGTCAGATGGGCTCTCTTTACTACTTACAAGCTTTGGACAGGAATTTAACTTTTGACCTTTATGAAGCAGGTGGAAAAGGAAGGTGGCTGTAATTAACGTAGCAAAAAGAGAGTGTGCAGCCAGTAAGACCAATCAATAGCATAATTTTTTTATGTTCTGTTACAAATATGAGCTATGTAGCTTTTCCCCCAAGAGACATATAACATGTTAAAACCAATATTGGAGTAATATATACTGCACTTCTGCATACTGAAAAGGGAAGCAATCTATTTCCCTCAAAATACCTTTTAAGGACTTTTATCTACCATACACACATTTGCAAAGGTCAGCTTTCCACCTTTCAGAGTCTGTAATACAGTTAACTAATAATTAGTTTGTTTCATTAATCTAGATTTTTTTTCTTAGGTTTTGTTTAAGGATTTTTTCCTCCTTGTAAGTATAATAGTCCTGAGTCCAAAATTAATTTTGTCTGCTCATCCCAATAAAGATATAAGGATCAGCCCTTATGTTTTATTTTAATGAGCATTCAGATAATACTACCTCTGTCTACCGCAGAAACCATAACCCCTCCAGACTTTGCTTCTGCAAAGTGGTGGTTTGAATTTGAATCATATATACTACCTGCTGTGCCTAGTGCATCTCCAAAGTTAACGACCGCTATTTTTGCCCAATTGCTTTCTGCTTGTGTACTGTGTGGAAACAGTTGCAAAGTGATTTTAAATATTTAAAGAAGCAGGAAGACAGTGTATTATTTAATAAAATTATTATAGCTACTAGAATATCTGCATTTTCATTACATCTGAAGGCTTCCAAATCTTGTTGCATCTTGTTCTTAAATAAAACAAGCTATTAACAGATAAACTTTACTTGCAAGTAAAAATTAGTAAGTTTTGGGCAACCACTTCCCAAGCTACGGTTAAAGTCAAGGTGCTAGATATAAAGAGCTCTGAGCAGCGGGGAGGAAAGTAGGGAAAAGGTAAGTTACAATGAGGAGAAAACATTAAAAAACAATGTATTAGACAGAAGGAAATGAGAGAGAATAGGAAATGAGATATATAAATTGGGGAGTGGTTATGTAATGAAAGGATTAGTTTGCACTGGAGAGAAGACTGAGATCAGAAAGCAAAAGAAAATGGTAAGATCAAAGAGAAAGATGCTGAGTGAACAGGAGAGTGTGAAAATACTAGGCAATGAAACAGGGAAGACAGATGATAGAAAAAGGAAACTTCAGCAGACAGCTAATAATGGAGAGTGAAAAGCAAATTTACAAGTAAAATAACAAACCCAGAGAAAGAAATTGGCTAAGCGGGAGAGACCAGATCTGAGGGGGAAACAGTCTCCCGTTTCTTCATTCCTAAGAAAAAGGGCAACTTTTGCCACACTCTAATGGTAGTAGCAATGACAGAAGCTGCTCATAGGGAAGATGAGTACAGGGATCACTTTTCGGTTTTGTTTTTAGCATGGTATATGCCTGCTATGACCTCATGAAAAACAATTTCTACCAGGTGATGATCTTCGTCTTACTCTCTTTTCCATATTTCTAACCCCCTGTATTTTAGGCTAATAATATTCTCTTCCCAGGAAGCTTCAGGTGTTGACGTTTTAATTTAATAATTCTCCTTAGATTAAGCAATTGTGATTGCCTTCTGTAGCAACTTGGTCTTGATCTAGCCCAGACCAACAGCTATTCTAACCATTCTAATTAAAAGTTTCACTAATGGACTTTATTTCATAGACAGAGAAGAATCAGATAATCTAGACTACTAACTAAAGACACTGCCACTTTCCTTTACACTGAATAGAAGTCACCTTCAGTTATTTTAATTTCTAGAGAGAGATCTTCTCTGCACCCAGTAAGGCCCTTTTAAGTTCAGCTACTCGTGATACTTTTCATCAGCAAGAATCTCACTCTGGACTCATGGCTTTGTAACTGACCCTAAGGAGCTGGGGTTGCTCCTTGGCTCTTTCTCTCTTTTGCAGATCTGTTCAGCAATCAGGACCGTTTATTCACCTAAGTCCTGAAAGAGATTATATGCCATTTACATACCTGTTCTCATCTCATCAAGGAACAAAATTTACCTTCCAGACTGCACTAGGAGGGTATCAATCTGCAATACTGAGACCACTTTAAAGTTGGCCACTGTAGTGAATGTTTTTGTCACAGCAGCTAAGATTTACATTCACTGTTCCCTGCATAGACATCAGAATGTGCCACCTGAAGGACATAAATGAGTCACTAGCAGCCACCTTACACTGAGCACATATTCCTCACATGTCTAAGGTGCTCTGTGCTGATCCACAGTGAAACGAATCCCAGAATGGGCATCTGGACTCAGCTGTTTCCATTTTTCTGCACCAGGCTTAGGACTAGAGCAGGTGGAAGAAACAGCTGGAAACCTTCTGGAGTGTCTTTAATAAACAATTCCACCAGGCTCAGCTGCACAGACCCTCTGTAGCTACTAAATTCCTTTCACTTGAAATTTATATAAAGGATTAGCAGCTGCCAAACAAGCACAAGACAACTGCAACAGGTGATGAGTCTTTCAGTTTTTGCAAGGCAATCCTCATCACTCTGTTCCTGAGATAAAGACTCACCACAATTCACTTCTAATACTAGAACAAGACATGTGGATTATGTCCGAGATCCGCAATTACTTTCTGAGTGCTATTTAGCATTTGCAGAACATAAGTATGCTGAAACCTCTCCTTTCTAGTGTTGGTTTGCATATTTTAGTCCCTGCTTTGTTAACACTCTGTTGGAATATGCTAATACCTTGATTAACGAGCTTCAAGATTCTGCTACTGATAGTCTGCAGTTTGCTTGAAATCTCACAGGTATAAAAGGCCAAGCTGAAGCTGAACTATGTCTCTTTGCAGGACTTTAAATTGAGTGCCAGTAAAATTCTTCACTGGTTACAGAATTACGTGAAGGATTTAGTTAAATGTATTTTGTACCAACTGTTAACTTTTTCTCATGGAGCTTTTACAATTACTTTTACTGGATATTTATATTCCAGTTGAATTCAATGCCTCAGTGAGAATCAGGTCTTATAAAGAGCTAGTTCTAGCTTTTAAAGTTCAGGCAAAGATATACAGCAGGAGGGGTAGAGGGGAATACAGCTTTGCTCTCAGGTTGTTACTATCCCCTGGAGAAATCAATATGATTTTAAGTTGTCATACAGCAGAGGCTGCAGGGCTGTGCTCCTCCCCATTTGCATCACTGCTGCTGCTCTGTGCTCATAGCTGTTACTGGGCTTTGGCATACCATGGTGTAGCACAGGAACCTGTCAGAGAAAAAGAGGCTCCCGTTTGTCTGTTAGGTACATCACTGTCAGCCTGGAGTGGCTACCATGGAAGTATCTGATAATGTTGGTGTAACAGGAGGGTCAGGCCTGTGGTTTGCAATAAGAAGCTTGCAATCATAATAAACTACTAGTTGAAGTGGGCATTTTGTAGTTTAGACTTGCTGAAACTGAATCATAAATACATCATGTACTGCTATAAACACTGGCAGGACTTACAGGAAAGTTACTTCATCCTACTTTATATAAATTTATGTCTGTATACATATGCACATATGTACAAATATTTAATCTAAAAAAAAGACTTTCATGAGCATGGTTACTTACTAATAAGTATTTCATTGCTGCAGATAAGGTATTTTTCGCCTCTAATTGTAGGTGTAGTAAAAATGATTACCCTCTTTACTGAGATGCTGACTGCATGTAACACTGATCTACGAAGCAGTTTATAAAGGACAGCAGATCTGCTCCTCTTAACGACTTGGCAAAGGAATTATACTCCATTTTTTTCTTGTTTGAAGCAGCAAGGAAGAAAAAAGGGAACACAGAATTAGCCTGGGCAGACACACACTGCAACAATATAGATGGGGAACAAGTCAAATAAATACTCTGAAACTCAGTGCAGTAATTCGTTCTGCTGTCTGTCAGTATGAATATCCAAAGTCAAACTCAACCCCCTGCATTCTCTTTCCCTACCTCATGTCTTGATGTTGCAAAGCTTAATACTAGCATTTAAAGGTGCACTGGAGCACACTTCTCTCCACTTAAAAAGTTTTTGCTCTTATTACAAGGTTTAATTGCTTATCCTAACCACATACTTCTGTGATGTATTTTATGGCATTGTTGGAAAAATATGACCAATGTCATAGAGGAAGTTTGAGCTGAGCCTTCACACTACTGTCCTTCAGTTCCTTCTGCATCCCTTGCTGTTCCTCCCCCACTGAACACAATCACCAGGGCTCTCTGGGATTCTCACACATTTCCTCCTCCGTCAGTTTTCTATGACATAATATCTTTTCTGAGCTGAAATATTCAATTAATTCAGTGTAAATTCACACATACTTTTAGAATATCTGAGCCATATTTTCCAGAGAATTTACTGTTAGTATGGAAATGTTTGCTAGTGTCTATTTGTGAAAATATAATATTCAAAGAATAATGTACATAACCATTCAAATTCATATTTGAGGAACAAATATTTCTCGTAGTAAATGTATGGGTCATAAACACGTATTTGAAAACAAAGCTGAAATTTTTAGAGAACCTTTGGATATCTATTATTCTCTTCATTTCAATGATATGAAAATCTCTTTGGTATGTAAGCATTTTCAACTTCGCACAACAGTGAGTTCTATTTACAACACTACTGCTGTTAAGATGTTTGTGTTATCATCAATGTGTTATTCCTGATAGCCTGCCAATACTATCCAATACTGCCATGAAATACCACAATGAAGTTAATCATAGAATCATAGAATGGCTTGGGCTGGAAGGGACCATCAAAGGTCATCAAGTCCAACCCCCCTGCAGTGAGC
>JAVKLA010000047.1:20948802-20987017 GCA_034782735.1 Sagittarius serpentarius | reverse complement strand
CTGGCCTTGGATGTTCCCAGGGATGGGGCTTCTACCACCTCTCTGGGCAACCTGTTCCAGTGTTTCACTACCCTCATCGTAAAAAATTTTTTCCTTATATCTAGTCTAAATCTGCCCTCTTTTAGTTTAAAACCATTTCCCCCAGTCCTATTGCTACAGGCCTTGCTAAAAAGCTTAGTTAATGTTATCCACAAATTCTGTTATGTTTTAATACTTTCGGGTGTATACTCAAACCTAATGTGTAGAAACTGAAAAGCAGCACTTTTCTCAAAAAAGACTCCTAGTCTCTTTAATAAGCACTTACAGAATATCGAAGACAGAGGAACATGAACAGTAGCATAAAATACTTTGTAGTGCAGATGTGT
The DNA here is from genome assembly GCA_034782735.1 of Sagittarius serpentarius. Taxonomy (NCBI): domain Eukaryota; kingdom Metazoa; phylum Chordata; class Aves; order Accipitriformes; family Sagittariidae; genus Sagittarius; species Sagittarius serpentarius. Next base: position 20,986,652 of record JAVKLA010000047.1, on the reverse strand, counting down.
TATGGATGCTTTGCTTCCCCTTTGCCCTGGGCACATCCTCATCTGCTTGCAATCATGTAACATCCTGATAGCAACTACAGCTATTATTTAATGGATAAATTCTTATTGGGCAAACACACATATGAACTCTATAGATATTCTTGCTTGCCTCCTGGTCTTCTGTGTCACCTGCTGTGCTTTGGTATTGTGTTGCTGTTCAGCTAAATTTATACAGTTATCACTGCAATCTTAGTGTATTTGGCAGTAGACCAAAGGTACGGAAAATGAACAAAGGCTTTTTGAAATAATAGACTAGGTCCTCAGTTCAGCTGCTTCGATTTATGCTAGCTGAAGTCCTGTTCCAGTATCATCAGTGTCTTCAATCAATCAGTCTTTATTGCTACAACTTTTGTCACAGCAACTAAATAAAAGCACTATCCATATACTCACTGAAAAGGCACTGCACTTACATGAGCCTCTGAATGCAGGTGTTGTTCTGTTAACAGTCCATAGATAGCCATCCAAAATTCAAAGTGTGTGCTTATTCTTAAAAAAAAAAAAAGAAAGAAAGAAATACAATGTCTGTGGTATAGATTCTAAAAACAATCTCTTGTTATCATTACCATTTTGATAGCAGGATGAATATTTCAGAAATGAACTTTTGAGCTCACTCAAGTTTCAGAAACATTTGGATTCATCATTTGTTTGAGGGTTGGTTTTCCTGTAAGTGACTAATTAGTGAAGAAAGATGTTTGCAAGTGGGTGCTCTTTCCTTGAGCATCCCTAAATCTAGGTTTTATTAATATGAAGACCATAACCCTTTGTGAAAAATTTCCCCTTGTGGGGTTAGTTATGATGCCACAAACAAAAGGTGACATTTATAGGAGGTTCAGGTTAGAAGAAAAAGAAAATTCCTTTTGATACGCAAGTGTTTGAAAGAGCAGAATCACATAAAATAACAGAAGGCAGGCTAATGCAATGAGGCTATTGTACTGAATACAGAGCTTGCTACCATTACCCATGAGTGTAAATGAAAATGGCAAGCAGCTCCTGCTTAAACAGTAGAAGTGGTTAGCAGCTTTCACAGGGAGAATAAACAGCTGAAATGATTCTAGCTCATTTTTAGAACAACAAAGCTTTGTTTGATGTAGAAAATAAATAAGCTACCACCTTTTCACCCTCTTTGATCATTTAAGATAAGAGGTTCAATCCTCTAATTTCAGATTGCATAACTGAAGAGTATTATTAATAAGAGGAACAGAGTAAAATATATATATACACACATCTATATTATACTATGTATAGTATTTTAAAAGATAGCATTTTATTTTAAATTAAATTATAGTATTTAAAACTATAGTCATTACATAATTTTGATACACACACACATAGACACACACACATACACATTCTAAGTAGTAACGTAAAGACAACGGGGCTTGTAGAATAAGTATACAGCTTGTCTGTTGGATTTTTTCCCCCCTGTGACAATTCCTAGGTTATAAACTTTGAATTTATTGTGAGTGAAGTAATTAAGAGGATGAGAAGTTCAAAATAAGGAAGTAAAAAAGCATACTTTCAATTCTATACTTAACAGTGTGAATGGGGCACAAGGATTTTGATGCTTCAGCCCCCTTGTGTATAGAACAATCCCTACCTACCAAGCTCTGTCTTAATCCATTTGCTTTTAGGTAATAGCTGAAGATTTATCTCTATGGTTTAGACCTTCATAAGTGATGGGTAATAGTGGGTGTACTGGTTTTAAGATACCTGACTTAGTATTAATCTAAAGGGAGAAGAGTTCAAGGAGAAATTGCCCAGCGCACTCTTAAAACACTTTTTGAAAGGACCTCTAACTGGCTAGCACTCTAAAATGATGGTACGTAGAAGTATTGCTCACTTTTAAAAATCTTCCATTGCTTTAATTTATAAAGCAGCTGTTTCACCCTCTTTCCTAGTGAAAAGAACTCCCTAGGGTAGCTGGGATTAAAGGACACTTTTACCACTGTCCTACTGCTTCCAGGGAGTTCACCAGGCTGACTCCAATTGCCACAGGTCACTTCTACCACATAAAGCTCTACGTTTACTAGTTCACTGATCCACCAGGTACATGGTGGAGCTGCCTGTTGTGTCTGTTGGAGTAAAGTACTGGCTACACTGCACTGCCATCCTGTCCAGTCTCCTGATACAAGGATCACTGACCTGCAAGAATGGACACCTTCATGTTGCTAGGACCTTGAAACCACCTTCAGCACAAGTTCTATTAAGGTGAGTGGACAGTAAAAAGTTGGCTACAAAATCCAAATATGGACATTATAGTTACAAAATACTTAGCTGAAACATACAGAAGAGTGATGTTGCATCTAGTTGTGTCAAGATCTAACCCAGCACGTCTGTCCCTCCTTTTCTAAAGAGGGCTTGCTCCTCAAGTTCTGCAGAAAGTAATTGGATATTCCTGTTTTCTGGCTATTGGCTATTCTGTCTTTCTGCAATTACTAAAGTCCCTTTTGAATGTCTCCATGCTTGACTGAATTATTAATAAGTCATTAGCCTATAGAAGGATAAATGCCCTTTCTCAATTAGTGAAACAACATCTGTCACAGTTTGAAGCCCATATACACTTTGAGTTTACGTTCCATGTACATTGGTCCCCCACACTTGACACACACATCTCAGCATGATAAAGGCAGCTCATTGCTGGCTCTTGACTGAGGCCACCTTGACAGCAATCACTCACTTTGATGTGATAATGGATTTGTGGACACTGAACTTCAGCCATGCCTTAAAGAACACCTTGACAAACCACACACAGACACTGCAGCTGAAAAAAAATAAAAGGATTTTAAAGCAGTGACAAAAGAGATAAGTGCAGATCTGTTAGGTCTTCTGGATTTGGCATGGTTACATGATTGTCACTTGTGTTCTACTTTCACCTAGGAAAAAATTGCTTCCCTATCTTTCTGCCCAGGAGCTAGGATATCTGTGCACTGTTTTGTACTTCCCTGCCAGAGTTATACACCCTTGCTCTTCAGTATGTGGCCAGATCATTTAATGAGATATAACAAAATGTGACTGTTGTGGATATCTTGTGTTTTGTGTCATGCTTGCCTGTCTCAGCATTCAGCACTGAGGAACTTGTTTTGGTATGCCTTTCAACACATTTTCTCAAGGCCAGTTTGAGTTATTTTTGATCAAATCTCTATGAAAAACTTTGTCGTTCTACAATTAGATTGAAAAATATTTTAAAAACTTGGTTAGCATTACACAGAAAGAAATGTAGGAAATTACAATCTGGGAGAGCAGAGTGAGTTAAGAAGAAAGATTTATCTCCTTAGCCTGGAGGGTTAAGATATTTCATCAACTATCAGCTTAAGCAAATATTTATTTTTTTAATATTTGAAATATAGCACAGCATCAGCAAAACAACACAGACTGTATCTCTGACCTCTTGCCCCACTTGTCAACTCAGCATACTGGATAAGTGACTCTCATGAGAAACGAAGATTCAAAGAGCAAAGTATTTACTACGAGGTAGAGGAGCTTGTCGTCTTTCCATTTGTGTTAGCTATGTCCTACACTGTCTTATTACCTGCTCAACTTTGTAGCTGAATCCAGCCCTGGGTTTCAAGTGCTTTTTGGCAGAGGAAGGGATTTTCCTGGTGTGGGGGTGTTTCCCATAATTTGGATGAGGGCTTTAATCTCTGAACAACTGGAATAAAGCGATTTGTTTCCTCAGTTTGTCAAATCAGATTTCAAATGATGTTTTACCAAATGTGAGAATGGGAGAGCTTAGAATCAAGCTGGAATTTTGGTGACTAAAATGTTTACAAGGGTAAAAATCAGGTCTATTATGAACTGATACCTTGAGAAAATTTGCTGTTGTAAGTTAGTGCGAACAGAAGGAAAGGGAAAAGGAAAAATGTACCTGCCAAACTCCACAGTTTTTAAGTAGTATCCACAAAATCAAATAAATTAGACAAAATGCTTCCTCCACAGTATAAATCTATACAACTTGTCAGAAGTGTTACTTGGTATCCAGATGACCAGTCTGACAGAAAAGCCCGAACTACATTTCTACCATCTGCTGATCACACTGACCTTTTTAACAGATCTACAGAATGTCTGATTCAATCCAACAAAGAAAAAATATGGCTTCAATGGCACTGTAAATTGGTAGTATTCTGGGGCAGACCCCAGCAGTGGAAATCAGTCCAGTTTAATCAGTTGGCATAAAAAATCTATAATTCAAAGTGGAACTGAATTTAGAGCAAACACCTGCCTTTTTCTCCAGACTTTTCATAACAGCTAGGCTACAAACTTTTCCTGGTAGCTGGGAGTTCAAATGAAAGTTTTACTGATTCAAAACTCGGGACTACAGTCCCCTTCTTCACTATACCCAAAATTATGCATTATTTCCCTTAGATAAAATTGTCTCAAATAGTAAGAAAGTGCTATGGAGTTATAACAATTTCTAATACACCCTACACAGCTCAGAATCTTCCCACAAACCAGTAAGCATGCACATTATTAAAATCAATCCCTAATTAGCAAATCTCTCTAACTGGCTGTTCCTCTTTCTTATCCACATCCCATGTAACCAAGGAGACCCGGATATCTTCAGCTTCATGTCTCCGTCCCATCACTATACTCCTTCTAACAACGTGCCCCAGACCTCTTTCACCTCCTTTCCCCTGATGAAGGCATGGCCCACGTAATTTTAAACAGGAGCCACTCCCTGTTAGCAGAGTAACACTGCATTTGTTAATAAGCCACTGCATTTATTAATACTGGCTCTGTGTCTACAGCATCAAAGACACTTAAGTGCTTAACTTCTCTGCATTTAGTGATTGCTAGGTGCCTAAATGGTCTGTGGATGAGTGGCCAACTGCCAAATTAAGAAACTCATAAGCTTCTCATAATCCCAATAACCACTGTTTTTACCTCACCCTTTTTGAAATATTCCTGCCCTCAGGCAGGGCTACCTTGTCACATTCAGTTAAACTTTAAGGTCTATAGCAGGACTTTGAAATCCATCTGAACAGCAGACCAGAGAATGGATGTTTACACATTCTGTTTGACTCTTGGTTTAAAGAGAGAAATGAGGAGTTTATACCACCTCTTTTTACAAAGCAGCCTACTCCCTGCCTTAATCATGGCCAGTAGGGAGTAAGGACTCTCGCTGAAGTAGTTTTCTTCCATACAGCTGTCTCTCAGTTGACCTTACTCCCCTTTATATCAACGGGGGCCAGGGCAGGTCTGTGCCCTTCTTTCACTACGCTATGTCGAGCTGGCCACCTGTAGCTGCAGATAGATTGTTTTTTCTCTGCTTAGCTGTTATGCTTTTCTACATTAAAACCTTGGAGAAAGAGAGAATTGTTTTCCACAAATACTTACTAATTTTGAAAGGTTCTGAAAAGTTGTATTTCGGAATACCTTCTCATGACAGTTATTATTGATACAGTACTGAAAATACTCTCACAATAGCAAACCAAACCATACACACCATTTTCTGAAAATACAGGCAAGAGATGTTCAAGTACACAAATGTTTATTCCATTTATTTTTCCTGGCATTTCCTGGCATTTTACCTTTAAGGCAGTTGTGAGTATATTTGCCATAGATTGCATCTATATTAATCTTCCCTACATGATCATTTCAGTTCTGTGATCATAGTGAATTATGGACACACGTCTGTGGAGCATTCAGAAAGAACCTCTGCTAGTATGATCTTCTGTAAATACAAGGGTAACTATAAGGTTTTCACACTCACTAGGTAGTTTCAAGTTGGAAATTTTCGTTGCAGTTTAGCTGAGCTATGGCATGAAATATAAAACACAGTGTGCTAGACACCTCATTTATAAGTGTGTACATGCCAAAACCTGTCTTCTTCACTTACATAAATTGACAGAAAATGAGTACAAATGCAGGCACAGATACTGTTTTTCATTACAGCTATTAGATTTTTTTTTCTTATTGGTACAAGTTAAGTATGAACTCTTTTCCTTTAACATCTTACGAAAAAAGATAAAGTCATAATTTTACAACGTTGTTTATACTGTCTAGTGTTCTGTTTAGTAGATTATGCTGTCCCTATGTAAAATTGACATTGAATTTACTGGGAGATTTTTGGAGAAGGCTTTTGATCGACTTATTCAGAACCCAGTTGTCTCACACATACACACTAAAAACTACCATAGTGTAATGAAAACTATTCATGACTATACTTTATAAAATGAAGAGGTATACACAAACTACTTCTGATCTTGTAAGGTCTTAAATTTTGGGAACTGCTGATTTGCAGAACTAATCATGTGACTAATACTGTAATCTCTCATGGACAGCAAATATAATAAAATAATGATTTAATATAATTGAATCACTTTGAGTCTCACATCCAAATAAAACTCTTGAGTACGGACCAAAGACATACAGTGAAAAGAAGTGAACCTTAGGTTGGAGAAAAACGAACCAAAGGAGGCAGAAAAAACAGAGTAAAATGATTATTAATTGCATCAGGCCTTATAAAGATAATTAATGATATGGACATTTACTATTTGTTTGTTGTGCGAAATAAAGAAAAAAGTCTTTCAAAAAGGGGAAAAAAATGACAGCTCCAGGTAGCTTTGAAATATTTTCTCAACACTGTGGTTAAGATATGCTTTCAGTTCTTTGAAACAAATCCTGTGAACTCCAGAGAGCAATACTCGGGTCAATACTACTGAGCTGAACTCCTGGACTGCAGAGCACGCTATGGAAATACAGCATTGGGATTAGTGGGAATGGTGGAGGGCCTCCATGCGCCATTCAGCAGGCTCTGTCAAAAATGCACACGAGAGGTGATGGAAAGGTATTAGTACCGTTCATGTTTTGTGGCCTGCTAAGGATTCAAATTGTGGTTTATTTAGGCTTCTAATGGAGAATATTTTCTTTTCCAGCTTTCACAGAAGAACAAAACCTTGAATGGAAAAAGATACCTAACCCTTTTAGAGAGGTTATTCTACCAAGGTTTGCAATTTGACACAGCCTATATAACTGAACATAGTTCCATTGACTTCTATGAACCTATACAAAACTTGCAGAAGATGAGGACCATGCATTTGCTAGTTTTCGGCATAACACCAGGAACAAAGCCAAAATATCTTTTAAAATCAGATCTTGAACTTTTAAAAAGGTCAAGATAGAGCTGAATATGCAATTACAATTAAAATCTAAAAATGAATGCCTTGCTCTTTCAGTAGAAAAACAAATGAAACCTGGCTTCTATTAATTTGCTTCCTACTTGGTCTCTGAACTGGACCTGACAAGCAAAGACACTATTTTGTTCTACAGCAGCTCTCTAAATGGCTGTTCTAATGGGTTAACAACTTAAAAGAACCAACTTGGTGAAAAATATTTTCCAGAGCTAACTAATTCCTTATGCTAGAGAATGAATATGGCCATACTGATATTAAATTATCTGAAAAGCAAAGCTGGCACTTTAAACGTATGGAAATTGTGTCACCTTACATGGCACTTGATAATCATTTCTAGCCTATAGGCATAACATATTACACAAGCTAAAGATAAATCTTGTTTTGTGAAATTTTCAGAGGGCTTTGATATTTGTCAGCCAAAAATTACTATTAAAATGAAAAAAATGAAAGAAAAGGCATCAGAATTTATCTAGTGCAATAGGCCTAAGGATTACAAATTAATCACACTTTCTCTCTAATCTAATTTGCAATTAGGTTTGCAAAGACTTCAAATTCTATGGTGCAGCTACATATAAAATTCTAACTGATTAGGAGAGTGTTAACGCAGTGATTTTTTTTTGAGAGGGGTGCATTTTATTTTTGCCTTTTTTTTTTAATTACACTTCAGGGAAAATCTTTCAAGATTTTTGCTGGATGTTTCTGGAGACCAGGTAGGAGCCTGCAAATCTATTTAGTTCTTTTCCTTTCCCACTGATATTTTCATGGATTGTGATGCGATCGTAAAGATGCCCAGGAAGAAACCTGTGGTGGCTGACTGCTCTAGGGGAACAGGTGGTCATTTCTTGGATACAACTACAGAACATCTGCTTTGGTGGCAGAAATGGAGAAAATTAAATCTGTGCAGAGTTGCAACAGCATCTACAATGTATTATTGAAATAGTTTATACCAGGCCCTTGGTATGGAAATAGCCCACAGGAATGTTAATTAGCACAACTACACAGGAGCTTTAAGTTAGATGCTTTATATTAGATTGTTTTGTCCAGCTTAGTAAAGATTTGTAAGCTTTAAAATATTTGTATATTCTAACACTTTGCAATATATATTAATCTTCCAAAAACCCCACCATCTCAAAACAGAATTTGCAGAGGATCTCAAGAAGTCAACTCTTTCATTTAATTTACAGAAGCCTGAGAAAACTATAGCAAAATTATGTCATAATTAATACAGATAGAGTTAAGTGAATCATGTAATAACTTTTTTTCTTCTAGAAAAGCAACACAGAAGACAAATGTTCTCAGCTGGATGCAGTATTTCTGGGTAACAGTATTATAGAGTTTTTAATTTACAGATTATATTTTGGGTGATTAATATTGTCAAAAAGATAAATAATCTGCCTCAATATAAATACAGATTTAGAAAATTGTACTTAGGGGTTTTACTCGGTAGTGGTATATCATTGTCAAATATAGCAAAAACTCAGTGACTAAAGGCACAAAGTTCTGCTATGGAGCAGCACAGTGCTGACTAATGTACAGTTTACTTACAGGCACATTATTATTTTTTATTTGCAAATTAAGCTTCTGCCTCTTCTGTGTTGCTCTGGTCCGTGATCTTAGAGATAGAAATATACTGCCTCTTCTTTCCCTTCTGCTGCTTCAACCTCCATCTGCTCTGCTTTCAAATGATTGCCATGAGTGTTATTTCCAGATGGGAGGAATCTGGGACTGTGCTATACTCATGTGCGTTGGTATTGATTACTTATCTCCTCATTTAAGTCTCTTCACCTCGGTATCGTCTCTCATTTTTCTCAGAGGTCTGAAGAACATAATGAAAGCTGCTCCTCCTAATATGCACCGGAGGCTATGATTTAGAAAAGCACTCGGATGTGTTCTTAAGTGTTTTGGTGAGTAGGGCTAGGTTAGGCAGGGGAGGGACTGAGGCCAGTGAAGTTTCCTCTGCCGCAGCAGAGCCACTAACCACCTCTGCACTGTTCAGCCTCATAATGCCATGCTGGGAAGGGGAAGCTACAGTGAAAACTCGATTCTCTTTATTCCATTTCACAAATTAAGATGTGATGTATAGAGAAACTAAATCCCAGAGACACAAAGCAATGGACACCTATTCCCGCTGAAATCTGTGGGAGTTGGACACCTACAAACACTTTAGAGTATCTAGGCTCAGTGACTTGCTGAGATTATTTTGAAAACCTGGGACAGAGCGTGGATCATGATTTTAGTACTGCTGGGTTGCTTTCAATCTTAATTCTTACTGTTTTGCGGGGGATTTTTGGTTTTGCCTACTAGCAGCTGGACAACAGCACAGATCTTCAGTGCGGAATTCTTTATCCCATTCACCTTGTCTGTGACTGAGAGCAAACAGCACTTAGTTTCTCTGTTTAGATGATTTTGGAGGAGTGTTTTTTTTTTTAATTTTCATTAATAACATCCCAATAAAAGCTCTGGGACAATGGTAATCCTAAGAAGAGAGAAGATTAATTTAAAACCAGTCATAAAATGGAACTGCTGACTCATTTATTTTCCTTAAAACCTATGTGACCACCAGTTTCTTCTCTGCTTACTAACAGGCAGAAAAGTTGAATTACTTGAACTGATTAGTCTCCTCTCCGACCCTCTCTGATCAGACTGTCAGCATTGCAGGTTGAGTCTGCAAGTAACTTCTTTTTTATCCTGTCATCAGCTGTGAGTTATGTGCAGTCTCAACCCTCTCTGACAACATGCTTAAATGCTTTGTTAGCTTCAGGCCTGTAAGACTACACATGTAGCCGGTGACTAGAGGCACTGGGGACAAAGCAGGCTATTTCAGTCCCTAGACAAAAGCAGTAATTCTGTGCTGACTTGCCCTCTGTCTGCTGCCGCCTTCAAGCTTAGCATTTCTCATCAGTCCCTAGCTATTTCTAGTCACGGTCTAGAATATCTGCCGCCCAAATAACCTCCTAGTCAGCCCCCAGAGAAATTCAGCAAAGCCCTGACACATGTGGCTCATGAGTAAATGGCTTAACTCAAGGTAAGACTTTGAACCAAACATTATTTCTGTATTTCATGAAAAACAAACAGCAAACCTTTCCCTTTTCGCTTAATCCAACATATGTCGCGTTCTTAAAATACTTAACAATTTAGCTGAAAGTGACGTTGCAGGAAAGGTGAGTTAGCACCACTGCGATTTAAAAAAAGATTTTTTTAATAGCATGATTGACAGTAGAATACGTGCAGATTTCCAACGAGTATCTGCCAGTTTAGGGGACACAATTTCAGCATTTTCTGCTGTGTTTCTCTGGTGAGAGCCATTCTGGCAACTGAGGACTGCAGAATGAAAGACTTCCTTGCTTAGACTGCTACTATGAAACCCCATTCTCCCCTTTTTTGTGAACATGGAATCAACTGCCAGGATTGTAGCATCAGGCCCTAACTCAGCGTACCTTATTGATGTACTCTTTTGGAAGGGCATTTATCTAAAACAGATGACAAACATACCAGAGAGTATTCACTGAGATGCTGTCCAAATTTAACTGTAATTTAATATAGTGAAATATTAAGAACACCCAATTTTGAGCAACTAGACTTGAAATGGGCTTCTCCCAGAGGTGATTCAGTGGAGAAAACTGATTTTGGTACTCTGTTGCTGCTAGGAAGAGTGTTTGTCTCTCCACTGAGTAACAGAAAAATTTTGGGGAGATGACCTGGCTAAACTCAATGTGTCAGCTGAACAGCTTAATTCGTTCAACTTTACCCTGCAGAATTATAAGCTACACCTCAAAGCAGTAGGATATTAATTACAACAGACCAATTATTTGTCTTTGCAAACTGCATGACTGATGATTACATAATATTATTTTCTACAGTAAACAATGTTACATATCATTTAGCTTCTCATTTGCTTAGTTAGGCAGCTGAAAAAGTCCCTTTTCTAGATTCACTGTAAATGGGATTAAGCTGATTTTTATTTCTTGCTTTCTGTTATATGCAGGAACAGTGATGTGAGCTGTTGCTCATTTCTTCTAGAGAGAGCTCAGTTAATGAATGGCAAAATGGGCTCTGTAAAATCCAGCTGGTTTTAAATTTTCTCATCATAAATCACGTCTTTAGGTCAAGGGCTTCTGATCTCTTACAAGGGCAGCTGTAGAAAACACACAGGTACATTAGCAGTATTTGCCTTCACTTACAGATTGCCATCTAAATCATAGATTTTGGCCAGTCATGAGCTGGGGGAAAAACACAGGTGAAGGACTGTTTCCTGTCAATCAGATGTTAATTCCTAGTTATCCATTCAAATAAAACCCTACCGTGTAAGGTGATTCCTCACATGTCCCAAAATATGTGTATGTGTGGCCACATAGCTCCCAGAGATGCCAGACCTGTGTCTGCATCATCTGGTCTTGTCTGTGCAAGGACATCAGAGCCCACAAAATTGGTGTCAATGATTCCTCCTTGCAGCCAGACAGGACCATACCAAACAGGCACAGTGTTAGCTCCTCTTGTGTTTCAAAGTTATTCTGCTGGATTGCTCCCCGCCCTAATGTGTGATATTGAGGACCCTCGGGCCATGTGCTGTCAGCTAGGCTCTCACAGGCTCACTGCTGCTGAGTTTAAAGTGGCTATTATTTCTAGGCAGGGTGGTATTTTCAGGGAAAGTAATATTGATGGATTTTCTCTCTGACATATTCTCCAACAATGTCTTAATATTTTAGGGACCAGCAGATGAGATGTTAAACTTACACTTCCTGACAGGGTCAATGCAGTGGAAATAATATATCTCTGTAAGTAGCCACATAGTGTATGGGTCTATGGTGCTAATGAGTTAGATTCTCCTCTCCAGTGCAAGTTGCCTCATAGCCTTCTGCTCAACAACATATGTGAGGCCTGCATACCCTATAAGCCATTGAAGTTCATACCCCATCATACATTATTCCTGCCATATACAAACCAAGCCTGAAATTCCCACGCAAAAAAAAAAAAGCTTTATGAATAAAAAATGATTCTCAGCTCCATTATAGTTTGTGAATTATTGATGACATTGGAAAACATTGCTGAGCAATTTTGACCTGTATCAAGTGCAAAAGTTGAACCACGCATAAACAGAGTTCTCAGAAAAATTCAAACACCTAATTTAGATACAGAATTTGCTATACAAGCATTGGCCATAAAAAACCCCAACAAAACAAACCCAAACCAAAACTTTTCTTTTTTTTTTCCTTTGGAAGGGCTACCTTGTTCTAAAACATACATCACCAAGAGGCCTATTCAGTGTCCAATTTCAGTGTTGCGCAAAGTGCTCAAGAGAGGATCTGATCGGCAGATAGGTGAGAAAAAAATCAGAAATCCTAACAAAAGCCTTGAGTGCCAGTGCCACTCAGTGCAGTGAAGATACAAGAAATATGACATGTGGCTGTGGGTGATCTCTGACCACAAAAAAATGTCATCAAGTGTCATTCTCCAACTGAATGCATTTAAAGGCCAGTTAAGAAGGAGAAGAAAAAGCATTAAATATAGTGCAAAAGCAGGCAGAAAAGGTATTTTTTGAGACACTGTTGTGGGTATTGTACCTTCAGCAGAGTCCCACACAACAACTCTTTAATGGCTTCAGCTTCTAAATTCTGTTTTTTAAAGTTTGATAGACAAACTATGAACAGAGTCCAAGAACATTTATAATACAGTGCAATATAGCAAATTCTTCCATAGTTCCTGTCATAGAAATTCAACTTATGCAAAGCTGATTTTCCACAGAGTGCCATAGTCTCACTCCTTGCTTATTCCAGGGGAATTCTAAATTGGACTTCAGAGAAAAAAACTGTATGACAGCTACTGAAACTCTTGCAAGGGGCAAGATACCAACGCTCCCTCCCCACCCCCACCTCCCTGAGAACAAAAACTCCAAGGTAAGTCTGAAGCATGAGCCATCTTAATGACATGGCTGGGAAAGTACCCCTTTGTTTATCTAAGCTAATTTTTTAGAACTAGATTGTACAAATGAAAGCATATTTGCAACCATCTCACTCTTACTTGTAAATTAGAGTGCACACGTTTGTAAATTCAAATAGCCTTTGGAACCTGGGTACCTACAAACACCTGATATTTTAATGAACATGAAATACAATGAGCTTGCAAACTGTGTAAAAGGTCAGAGTTTAACAACAGTCATCCAGTTGTGAGACTGTAGCTCAGGCAGTTTACAGGTGACAGCTGTGCCTGTAGTACAGCTCAGGATCATAGCAACCCACAACAAAGCACTGAGGTATAAAAACCTGCTTCCATCGTATAGATGGAAAAAACCCAAACCGTGTTTTCTGATCTGTATCTGGGGAATTTCGCCTTTATAGCACTCACATTTCCAGCGTGAACCCAGAGTATTTTGATTTATTTCCTACTTGTCTTAGGAGGCTTCTTCACTTCACAAAGATAGCCAAACCCAGAAAATTAGTTAGACTTTCTGAGCTGAGATAGGTTAATTTAATCTTTATCTTTCTTCCTAAGTGAAGGAAGCCACTGTCTCTTAGTCCCTTCTTGACATTTCTGAATAACGGGATGGGTAAGTAAATACCTATTTCTAGAATAACGGGATGGGTATTCTTCCATAGTGAAGCTCTGGAGAAAAGAGTTGCCACTGAGCCATTACAAGGAAGCCTCCTGCCCAGTTATCTATCCCATTAACTGTGCCTATCACCTGCCTGAACAGAGCTTAGATGCTCCATTGAGTTCCATCATTAAATTGTTAAATTTACCCTATTTTTTTCTGAAGAAAACACACAAGTCCCTGCCCAGGTAAACTGCAGTTCATCCATCTGATCTTTGGCCTGTTATATTGCTGCTTTGGTTTAGTGTTCCACTTGTATGACAATACTGCCTTTACCAATACCAACTCCTGTGCTGAATTAAGTGCTTTCTAGCTAGCAAACTCAGAGTGAATAAAAACGTTCATCATATGCCAATTATATATGCCTCATCATAGGAGTTGGTTGCCATCATATGTAGGCATCATAAAACTCAGTGCTGACACTTGGGTCTCAGATTTGCTAGCATCTTCGCGCTTATTTCTAAATATTCTTTCCACTGGGCCTCCAGATACTTTTCCAGATGCCATGCGAGCTAGAGGGCTACTAAGAGCCCATCTTCTGTTATTCTCTTTTCTTCCTATCTGCTCTAAGCATCTTCTTTCTGCTACCTTTAGAACATGGACATTAGCTGTCTTTGTTACATGGCCACACATTCCTCGTTTTATCACCCCTTAGACCATCTGCCATAAGCAAACCCACAATCTCGTACATAGGATCCTTGTCCAAGTATTCTGCTGTCCTTTATGCCAGTTGCCTACTCTCTAGCATGCAACCACCACACTCATTCACAACATCTTACTTATTTCTCCAAAGCCCACTCTCTGGCTACAGCCTTACTGCCTCAAAAAGGATTGACTGGGGAAGTGAGAAGCTCAGACATTTCTCTCTCATTTCTACTTGTTTTCAGTACTGATTAAAGAAAAAGGTGAATATGACTGGTTAGTTCGCTTAGGTTACACAGTTTTCCCCATTATAGAACCACTTTTTAGATTTGCTCTTATGTATACAGGCCCTTGCATTATACAATCCTGGTTCAGACAGGGTTCTTGCTCTGTGATGTACAAATTCAAATTGCCTGAGTGGTTTAAATCTTTAAAAGGTCTTTAGCTGTGAGAAAGGATTGTCATCTTTTAAGTATTTCAAGTGTTCTAATAAATTAAAATCATCCTACTTTACACAGTCCCACTGTGGATGCATTCCTGCATCAAGGGAAGATGTACAGTTTTAAACACTTTCAGTAGTTTTACATTCCTCAGAGTAGGCTGCAAAATACCAAGCTGCTGTTGACAACTTGCCAAGAAATGTTTCTGGTTCCTTTTCCCTTCTTTCATTTTAGGGACTGGGAGCCGTTATTTACTTTTTGAGAGGTCCCTTGTCAACTTTCTTAAAGAGCTTGGAGTGAAACTATAAGCCATGAAATACCTGGCTAGGAAGAAATGTATTTATCAAGCTATAACAGCTGGATGTCTTGCAAGATGCTATGATCTGTTCCTAATTTATCGTTTGTGCTTAAGCACGACTTAAAGCTGAGTTGCTTTTAATTGGTTTTGGATCAGGCACTATTATTTATTCATTGCATCACAGGGGTGTTCAGGATCTCCAATTTTGTAACTTTATCCTGCTGTGTAAGAAGGCACACACAAACCAGAAAGTCTCTTTGTGATTGAAATTATCTATCACAGCACGACTTATTTTTCTAAGAGTTATCTGAAAATCTTAGCTATTATTTCCAAAGTCCTATGCAGAGTAATTTCAAGTTAAAATATATAACTAGTAGAACTAAAAGCAACCCTGACAATGTTCTAAATGGAACAAACAAAGTATTTTTATCTACATGACTACCTACACAAACATACATATATGCTATGTAATTATATGTCATTCCAGGCTCCATCTTACTATGTTTGCAACAATGGACAGGTATTTAGTTGCAAAATGTATGGATATCTGTTGATTGAAGTTCTCTGTATGAGCTTGAGAAAGTTATTATTTTATTGTCTATGCATTAGGTTACAAAGAAAGGGAACTGAAATACAACAAGGTAAGGGAAAAAAGGATCCCTATCCACTAAGACCCTTGTGCTACTGCCTGAATTACAAGATCTTCCGGGTGACTACACCCTTTATGCAGTTAATAGATGGCAGGTCCTAATACGCAGGGCTCTTTAGTTAAATTAAGACATAGACATGATCCTCAAATTGTGCATTGATACTGTATTATGATAGTACCCATACCCTGCAAAGAATAAACACTACACTGTGGTGTTTCCTTTGGCTGTATATGTACTAGACATAGAATTTCATTTGGAAATTCTGGATAAGATTTATCAGCACAAGTTGCTGTTCTTGTTTACATGGGTAATTTCCTTACTTCGCTTAGCAGATTTGAAAAACTTTTGTCTAGAGCCCAAAATGCCCTGTAATATCATTTCAGATCTGTCCAGGGAAACCTTTAATGAACTGGTAGTGTCAAGTATCAGCCTCTTTCATATTACAGTTTAATATTCAAAATGAATATTACAGGCAAATGGATTAGCTTTCCTTTATGTTTATGAAGTTGCTGTAAAAGCAGATGGATAACCACCATAGCAACTTAGCACATCAGGAGAGAGCCACGGAAAAGCATTCCATAATCAGGACCATGACCTTGACAGCCCTCACTTTCAATTGCCTAAGAAATATTTTTCATCTGTTGTAATCAGGCAAATTTGTTGCATGCCAGTAAACCTAGTTGGACTATCCCAAAGCACCATCTATGTTGGAGGAAGCAAATCTAAGAAGGGTCATGCATCTCAATTTAAGATATTTTATTACATTTTCCCCTATGGCATCTCATATATTCTTGTATTTCAAACTAAGTACACTGAAATAATGAAGTAGCAAGTGGATGTTACATATCTCAAATGTAGTAAGACACTGTCTCTCAAAACTTCTTCATAGACAAACTGAGACAAACAGGCTAGGTAAGCGGGACCACAAGGTGGACTGAGAACTGCCTGACCTGCCAGGCTCAGAGGATTGTGATCAGTGGCATGACCTCCAGCTGGACATCCGTCTGTAATGGTGTACTCCAGGGCTGATACTGGGGCCAGTACTGTTTAACAGCATCATTGACTACCTGAAGGACGGGACAGAGTGCACCTTTGGCAGGTTTGTAAATGACACAAAACTGGGAGCAGTGGCTGATACACTGCACAGTTGTGTTGCCATTCAGAGGAACACTGACAGTCTGCAGAAATGGACTGACAGAAGCCTCATGAAGTTCAACAAAAGAAAATGCCAAGTCCTGTAACTTGGGAGGAATAGCCTCACGCAACAGTACAGGTTTGGGCCGAGTGACTGAAAAGCAGTTTGGCAGAAGAGGACCTAGGTGTCCTGGCAGACACAAAGTTGAACATGAGCCAGCAATTCACCCTTGAGGTAAAGAAGCTCTATGGTATCCTGGCCTGTAACAGGAAAAGTGTTGCCAGTAGGTCAAGGGAGGTCATCCTCCCCTTCTACTCAGCACTGGTGAGACGCATCTGGAGTCTAGGTCCAGTGCAAGATACAGATGTACTGGAGCAAGTTGGCAAAGGGCTATAGAGATGATTAAGGCATTGAACGTGTCATATGAGGAGAGGTTGAGAGCTGGGACCTGATGGGAGGAGCGGTAAAAGAAGACGGATCCAGACTCTTCTCAGTGGTGCACAGTAACAGGACAAGAGACACAATAAGCACAAAATGAATTATGAAAATTCTGCTTAAACATAAGGAAAAAGTCTAAACCACACTGTACTGTGTGGGTGGTTGAACACTGAAACAACCTGTTCTCCATCCTTCAAGAAGTTCAAAACCCAACTGGACACAGCCCTGAGCAACCTGCTCTAGGTGACCCTACTCTAAGCAGAGGGGTTGGACTAGACAATGTCCAGACGTGCTATCCAGCCTCAGTGACTGATGCTGTGATAAGGCATTGTGATAGGACTCTAACAGAAGGAGATGATGTCTCATTTTCTCCAATTAATTTTTCCATCTGCAGTTGTCCAGAGACCTTCACCTTTCATGTTCTAGGCTAGCCTGATGTCAACACTGTATCCTGTGCTGCTGCTCCTCTCGTGATAGGGATCACTATATAACTTTGTAATGTGAACCAAAATGAAAAAAATCCTTCTCACAACATTATCGGTAAGAACTGTTGAAAGAAGAAAGGAAAAATAAGGAATGAGGTCCACCACAACCTTCCAACAGCTGGTATGTGTATCCCTCCTTCCCTCTTCTCCAGAAAGTGCTGTTTCCAGTTCCAAAGGGAGCAGACAAGTATGTTCTTCTTTGAACCTACAGGTTGAGGGCATGAACAATTCTACCTTTACCATAATAGGATTACCAGTGAAAAACTTGAGATGTCTCAGTGGCTTAGTTGAACTACTCTGCAGGTCGTTTGAGCATGTGATGACCAGTTTCCATGGATATCTCAAAGGATTATATTTTCGCAGAATTTCTGGTATCTATTAATACTCAGCTGAGGTGCAAGTATCACACGAACAGGCCTTAGGATGTTTCACAGGTTAACCAGTGAGCCTTGAGTATTTACATAGTGCTCAGAGAGATTTACTCACAAAGTAATGCAGACTTGTCTCTGTCTTACAGACAGAGAAACATAGGTACTGAAGATTCAAGTGACTCATTCAAGGTAAGAAAAGTGGCTGACAGCAGAGAATGGCAATGCCTTACTCCAGTAAGATAACCAGCAAACAGAAGAAGTCTCTCTCCCTTCTTTTTGTGCTTGTGGTACAAGCTGAAAACAAAAAGCTCCAGTGTACATTCAAACATTAAAAATTAATCACTTTGTCCTAATTTAAAAATCTCCATATTAATGAGATCTTGGATAAGGTTTTCGTTTTACACTCAGGCCAACAGTGGCAGCCAACAAAAACCCTTACTAAAACCAGCAACAACAATTTCTTCACACCACAGCTGCTCTTTGAATAAAATAAAATTCCTAACGTGCTATTGAGTTGACTAATGGAAACTTTCCTGGCTGAAAGTAAAGTTGCACTGCTATCACTTACTTGTACATAGGGGATCAATTACCTTTTTCTCACAGTAGAAAGACGAGGCATGGCTTTTCTTAAAATAAACCCTTATTTTTTTTAATTCGCTGTAGACAGGAAGTGAGAAGAAGTCAGTTATGGCAGAAATTCTCATGCTGAGGGATGGAGCATAACTCATCCTAGAACAGTGGCAGTGTTTGATGCTAAACCATGAACCTCCCGGGGATTCCCTGGAGTTAATTTTGATCTGAGAAAGCCAAGAGGCTCCAAGATGCTCTTATCACAGACAGCAACCTCCATGTATTCCTTTTGATTATGGTCAAACAAAAAACAGGTGGGAGAAATACCACCATTTAAATAGAATTTTGTATCTGAGAAAATGAAGTAATTAAAGCAGCAACAGAAGAACAGGCCCTGCCTTTTGACATAAAGACTGGAAATAAGAGACTCAGCTCCCTGAAGTAGCTGCACATTGCACATTGCCAGTGGGCAGTTTGTCCCCAGTGTGCTTTCTTAAATGCTATTGAGTTTACACCGCAATGTCCAATCTTGCTCATTTGCCTAAAAGAGTACAGAAAACACACACATAAGCAGCCACAGAATGCCTTATATCTGCAGCTTGGTTTTTGTATAGCAGACATGCATCTGAGCATCTTCCAATGGTGCTGACCCTAAAAACATTTGGTTTTGAAATAATGATAAAAAATGTGTGGACAAACATAAGCTTTCATGTTATTTTGCACAGACAAAACTAGTATACTTCATGCTTATTCTGGTCTTTTCCAGATCAAAAGAATGCTTACTTTGTACCAAGCATGTGCAGCCTCCAGAAGCATAACTAAATAAAAACCTGAATTTGCAAGCTGTGTGTTAGGCTCCAGGCCACCCCCGAGATTGAGAGCTGCAGGACTTTGCTGCTGCCCCTGAGAAAGCTGCCAGCTTGGGAGCCAGCTCACTTCATCTTTACCCAGGGCCATCAAATTCCCCCTCACAGGGGATCCTCTGGATCACAGAAAATCACATGGCAGCAGTTCCACTTCTGTGGTTCACCCTTCCACACTTGGCAGAGAGATCAGGACAGTTTGCATTACAGTGCCATCGACAGGAAAGGATTTCATTCAAAAATAGGAGGTAGAAAAACAGTCAGAGTTCTTGGCTATTTGGCTAGCATGTATTACACTCACCGTACTGCCTCTAGTAGACTATGGGGCTCCATGAACTGGCACCTATTAGTAAATGTGGAACATGTCAGCTTGAGCTCTGACTGATTTGAAATTCAGTGATTACTGACATCTTTAAAAAGCAGGTTTCCAGAAGCACCCTGTAATTTTTTTGATGACCCCAATGACAACTGCATAGAGCTACATATAATGCATGGATGTACACCTTTACAGAAACATTGTATTACTCTAACCTCCTCCTGTTGATTCAGGCTATGCTCTTTTCACCCTATTATATGTACGACTGGAGCAGACTTACTGCCTTACAATTGAATATTAATGCTGTCTTAATGCTTACAGTGGCTGAAAATGAACCAACAGCAGGTGGCAGCAGTTTGTCACTCTTCCAACGTCTTCTGGGTTCACAAGCAAGATTCTGGCCGCACAAATGGCTTTTTGCCGCCGGGATTTGTTCCCTATTTCTGCAGAAGTTCTGACTCTCCCAGAAAGGCTTCCTACTAGACTTCAAAGAAAGCTTGGTACTGGGCGACTCCTGGTGATGCCAGGTATGCCCAGTGCCCAGCACCAAATACATACTGCTGGTATCACTGGAAGACTGCCTGCATGGATGCAGAGAATAGTTATACTCTAGGAGGCTTGGGTACAGTGAAGAAAAAAATGAGGCAGATAATTTTCTGTCATTCTCTTGAGTACTACAGGAGTACCCTGAATTATGTGTGATGAGCAGAATGACTTATGCAGACTTCTAAATCAAGACTATAATGCACTTAAATATTCTCTATGAAATGAAACTATTAATCGCAGTGTTTAGGTACTGCATTTTGCTACATCAGAATACATGCCAGTAATGTATTTTTTGTTTATTTCCAATTAACATGCATGGTTTCTTCCTTCTTGCATTTTGTAACACAAGCAATGTCTCAAGGATACATAAGCTAATTGTTTTGCACTGAAATGTCTGTGTTCTTCATCTGTTAGCTACAGTTACTGTTGTGCGCAGCAATGCTCTTAAAACCTTAGTAAACATTATTAAGCACAAAAAGAATGATGATAGTTCAATGAGCACTAAGCTGTGGACTAATGGAATGATGCATGGTACAATGCAAGAACAAGGGGAAATGACAAAAGGAATTCCACACTTGCAAGCAAGATGAGCTTTGTGAAATCTTGGAAGATGAATTCAGCAAGGTACAGAGGGATTATGCTCTTGCTGCAAGTTCCGCTTCTCAGTAGAACGAGCTGGTTCTAAGAACCCTAGTAAAAGCTACTATTTTCATGTCCTTACCATGGGGAAAAAGCAACAAAACTCCTGTACATACACATCATGGTATTACGTAGAAAAGCAGCATAGGTAAAGCTACACATCTTTTAGCTTCTATTAATTTATAGTTTTTATAATTTAATCCACAGAATACTTACAGCTCCACTCCGGAAAATCGATTCTAGAACTGCAGATGTAAAAAAGTTTCTTCTCATACGCTGATAGTAAATAATGCCACCCTTTTGTGCTTAGTATGGATGACATTTTATGAGCTAGACGCATCATTTAAATGCAGCACCTTCCCATACAACACCTTGAAAAACTGAATTGGGATGTACTTCTTAAAAGTATTTTTAATGAAAGGCAACATGTCTTGCTAAATAGGAAACGCCTCTCCTACTAAACCAATATTCCTTTCCTGTTTAGTCCAGTAACTCCAGCATGCTCAGGCTGGTTGACATCTCTTGATTTCTCTTTCCTCTGTTCCTGGATGAGGACAGGGATTTGCACCTCCTGTTCAAAGTACTCAAACTGACAGAGGGCAAATGCTCTCTGATATGCAAGTAAAAATGAACTTGTAGTGGTACAAAACACAAATAGCTTACTGAAGGTTTAGATTTTATTTTACTTTTTTTCCTGGTACATCAAGGGGTCGAAGGATGCAAACATTTGTATATTGCTATTTTGGTATTTTCTAATGCTAACAAGCATTGCCTGTGCTCCCCCAAAACTGCCTCATCAAGCCATAGTGCCAAGCTGTATCTTCAGTGTAGTCTGTGACAGTGGAACCGGAGATGTTGGAGCTACTTTCCAAATTCCAGATGTCTGCATTGAAAAAGAGTCTGCAGCTTTCCAGCAGCTCACATGCAACGAAATCCCTTGAGACAGTGAGGCACTGCTTTCTCTTTTTTCTGACTTCCCTTGTGTCTCATGCATCTTAGGTGCTAGAGTAGACAGCTACTGCAATAGTGGAAATTTGAAGCCATATAAAAACATCTTTATACAAGTGAGTTTGCAGGCTGGCTCACTGTACGGTATACGGAAAGGTGACACCATGAATTTTCTGGTCCCTAATTTTAATTTGTTATTTAGGAGAAAAGATGGAAAGGACTGGTCCAATTAGTCTGGCTGGACCTGAATTTGCATGCCATATTTAGCAGTATTTGTCCCAGACATACATTTTCTTTAGCAGTTTGAACCCCATTTTTCACATTCTTGTATCTCTAGAATATTTATTGAATGTTCCTCCCACTCAAAACCTATTGCTCAGCAAAATGTTAAAATTATTATATACAGCTATATAAAATATCTGCCTTACTTCAGCCATCCATGTGATATTCCTGACATGAGATTCTAATAGCAGCTGTTAGAAGAGTATGAGTGGGCAGTTGTAGTGCACTGCACATGGACTAGATCACAGTGTTATTAATGCATCCATAAGTGCATCTATTAATGCCCATTAGCCATCAAGTTGCGAGATCTGACTTGTGTATCCCCCTCACTTTACATCATTATGCTGATACAATCAGATTGGCAGCTCAGACTAATTAAAACCAGAATTAAGAACTAGAGAACACCAACCTTCTTCTAGCGTTAAGAATAAATAGAAGTAAAGTAGAAACAATGACCGAAAGACCCTTATTAAAAAAAGCATTACATGAGACTACAAAATAAACCCAGCTACAAAAAAAGCCCAGTTAATATTAAAGTACCACACCTAGTAGCACAGAGTACAAATAATTTGCCTAGCTGACCATTATTTCAGTCATCCTTATTTCCTTTACTACATTTTACATATGGCAAGAGTTGCTTTAGTTCACGTTTCTGGGCATTTTGGAAGGGCCAGTATTGCTACACACACACACCGTGTAATAAGTATAGTGCAGAGAATCTTAGCAGTAGATGAGAAGTAGATCCTGGGAAATGCTCTCTCTGCTGGCCAGGACAGTCTTGATTGTTTGACTTCAGTGTCAGGGCAGGGAATTTTCTGAAGACTGTCTTACAACTTCCCAGTATTACCAGCTCTTGTATCATGTGAATCTGTGTTTTCCTAAGAGATGGTGCTTTTTCTTCAGGTCAGTATAGGACTGGGAGAGCAGCTGCATTTCCTATTAAAACTTTGTCCCTCAAAAGTGACCTCCAAGCCTCTGCATATGACCCATCAGTTTCCTGAATTACTGGCGGAGGAGATTACTTGACATTTTTTCAGAAAACATTAGTCTTGTTGGTAACCAGTGGAGAACTCCCACACGTGCGCTTGCTGCCTTTTTTTCTTGGTGGGGTATCGCCTAATTTTAGGAAGGAGTTCCTACAGTATTTGGTACAATCCAGCATCTATACACAGAATCTGAGCTACCAGAGCTCCTGCTGTTTTGACACATCATATGCGTTCCTCCTCCACTTTCTATTTTAACTATTTATTTGGTATTAGTGAGGTTCAACCACGTTATCTGTCCTTCCACTGTTAGGCAGACTTGCATTTGACAGTAAAGAAGAAAGTACCAGCTAAGCCGAACATGCTGTTTGTGACCCATGAAGAAAGAGATCAGTAGCAACAGGCATGACAGGGGTAGATTTTAATAGGTAGGTCACAAGCTGGTTATGATTTTAACAGTTTTTCATGTTTGATTGAACCAGTCCAAACATTCTTTGCACAGCCCTGAATCAATGGGAGCAAAAGCAAGTTCATAGGCGTTAAAGCTATTCTTTATACAGCCTGACTTTGAGAGAGAGATGCAGAGATCACAAGCAAACTCCAGGGCACCATGTATCTTCCCAAGTCTGAAAGAATTACGTTTTGCAGGAAGGAGAACAATTGGCAATTATTTAAGGTTGCTTTGGGACACTTGTCTTGAACATAATGTGTCCAGCTTAATTCAAACTGTCTTAAGTACTATTCTCCTAGCTACTATTAAAACTTAAATTTGCTTTAATTAGCCTTTATTAAAAAAACAATGCAAGCATTAATGTTCTTGGGTTTGAGCGTTAGTGTCTTTTTAATTACAGTATGCAATACTTTGCTGAATTTGAGAAGAG
Source organism: Sagittarius serpentarius (assembly GCA_034782735.1). NCBI lineage: Eukaryota > Metazoa > Chordata > Aves > Accipitriformes > Sagittariidae > Sagittarius > Sagittarius serpentarius. The sequence continues at coordinate 20,962,404 of JAVKLA010000047.1, read as the reverse complement.
GAAGTCTGTTTTATTAAAGTTGGACTTGAAGCGTATTAAATTGAATGTGTACGTTTACATTAAACCCGTAAGGATTTAAGTCTGTTCTTCAACACCCATGTGGTTACAGTAAAACTAGATCCCAAACACGTTACTGAGCTGCAAGACTTATTTGCCTGAAGTAAGTACTGAAAACACTGCAAAGTGAATAATTGAAATAGTAATAAACCCAATAAACTTGCTCATGTTCACTGGCAATTCAGGGAGATGCAATGTTCTCAGCAGCACAGGTTGTAGCCCCACCTGATCTCAGACAGAAGCTGCACTGGTGAGATGGGGGAAAAAAACAAAAAGAAGCCATTACCAAAAGCAGACCCAGCACTTAGAGCCAAGTGATGAAATGCCTTTAAAGTACTGACATTTAAGGCAACCATACTCTCAGCTGAGAATTAGTTTATTCTGTACTCCTCTGACTTCCTTAGCCTTACTACTCTATAACCCAGCTGCCATGCAGCTGACAACAGGCCCATTAACTCTGCCAAATGATGGCTTTCCTATTTCCAAACACAGTAGGCTCCTAAGTATTCAGCCTTTGCTACCAAGAGCTGAGTGTCAACTTTCATCTGCAGCTTTAAGCCACTCTGCTTAGTACCCAGTAATTTACTGGGTTAAATACATCACTATTTTTCACTGCACTCCCTACTCCTTCCCCTCAGACCCAGCCAAGAGTTTTTCATTGATCTTTTATGTGCAGGTTGGTAAAACATACCCTTAATCAGGTAAGTATTTACACACATGTACGTTTAGGCCATATGAGAACTCCTCAAACCAACTTAGCACAAGTAACTGCCAGAATCAGGACCAATCCATGGAAAATGTCATACTTCAAAGTTTTCTGCCTCATACTTGGTTTAAATTCTCTTTTTCAACCATATTTCAAAGCATTTGTGCTGTGTTACTTTCCAGTGCATTGTGATGTGTTTTAACAGATTCCTACCTCTCTAGTCTAAAGGTGCATACACATTACTGCTCTGAAGATGGAGCTAAAGATTTTTGCAAAGTTAGAAGGAACTAAACACAAATAAAAAGAACAGATAAGAAGTTTTTAGGGAATTTTTCCCCTTGTAAAGGACTGATAAATAAGCCATGTTTTCCTGACTGTAGCTTAGAGTTGGACATCTGTAGCTCATTAGTCGTCTACAACTGTCATTCAAATCAATTAATTGAAAGAATTAGGTGCTCTCTAAAAGAAGGACAGAATAAAATAAACTCACTTTTCTAACATTTCTTTTAAAAGTCTTTCTGACATTATTATCTGCTAAGCACAGCACAGCACATTGTTCCAAATCTTTTATCTTTCCTTTTTCTCTCTTCTTTCTCCTTTGCATCATCTAGTGCTTGGTTGGTACGTCAGAAATATCCAATAGTTTCATTCCTACTCAAAGCTTTCATTTTTGGAGAGGGATGTTTTAGACTCCAGACTTACAAAAAGGCCCCTTGGATACTCTGTTTATCACAGTACAGTGGCCTCATATTTGAGTACTCTATTTTCTACATGGCAGTTCTAGATCAGATCAAAATTATTTCAAATATTCTTTCCATGGTTAATGCTACAACTTTCAAAGATATTTTCCAGTATTTTAGGCCTCCTAACAGTTTTCATTTTGAAAGATTATTGCAAAGTATCTTGCTTTAATTTGATCCAAGAAATTCTCTCCAGGTTTAATCACTTTACAGACTGCTGGGACTCTGTGTTATTATCTCTTTGCTGGATATGAGGAGAGGAATACTTGGACAGTCTTCTGTAATAACAGTGGAAGATGATGATGGGTTTGAGTTTACATGAATGCAGCCAGAAACTCCATAGTCTGCTGGCACTACTGTCACTGCAAGGAGGACTGAACAAAATGAGTAGGAAAGAATTCAGTTTGCACAACTGACTATAAACTGAGCATTATCCTTTGATTGCGTACCTGACGTGCTTTGGTATAGGTGTCTGTAAGCAAGCACTAGTGCGTTGAAAAACAGCTCAGCTATCCTGCTGCTACCATGCTGTGCCTGTATACAGTAAGACAGAGTCCCATTCTGTGATAAAGAATTAATTCCAGACATTCTCTCTTTTGAATACTACAACTCAGCCTACTTCTGCCAAAATCATGGAGTTCTTTTTTAATGTTTCCCATTAGCAAAGGCTATAGCCTCCTGTTCTGGCCTAGATCATGATAAAACCATTGTCAAATCCTCTCATGCTCAAAGCTCCTAGGGATCAGAATCAGAACAAAATGAAATTAAACTATTCGATCACCTGACATGGGACCATTCAGTTCAAAAGTCCTACCTCCAATTTGTCCATTAGGTTCTGTGAAGATTGGCTTAAGCTCATAGCAAGGCTGTCCTTATAAACAGGTATACGAAAATTAAATAGTGCTAAGAATTATAAACTCAACAAAGAAAAAGGGAATTGTAGCTTTGTAATATCTTTCACACAGTACACTGAAAGCTGTTACTCAGCACATGCTGCTGGACACCACACTCAAAACATCCATAAACAATGTCACATACAAATTAATGTAGCTTCTCATAAAGTAACACAAGAAGTAAAAAGTTAAAAAGAATCCAAGAGAAAGAAATGTTTCTGGGATGCATGTTTGTGTATGTGTGTTTAACATGCAAATATATGGAATTAAAAAATGAAAAGCATTGTTTACACTTGTTCCCCCTCCACAAATATTACTCACCCCCAGTAGTTACCACTCTCCTGCTGCATCTTTCTGGCTTACTGACAAACTTCAGTGATTTGATGGTTCTAGTTGTGTGGAAATCCACTACAAAAGCCCTCTTTCATTTCACTTCGTGTCAAGATTTCCATAGAGATTTAGTTTCTTAATTACATAATGCTTTTTGCCTTTGTAAGGTTTTATTTCTCAACTCCTGCATGTGATACTATGAAAAAAGAGGTAGAGAAAAAGAGGCGATTTTTGAGCATGTGGAGTGAGTACATGGAAGTCTTACCTTTTATCTCAAGTTCCTGGCTTTTGTATTTACCTCCCATAGACTATCTCAAAACAAGAAGTTAGGCTACAACTTACTTTAGCTGAAGATAATGAGACCTTCTAATAAAAAAGAGGAGGAAAAAAATGGAGAAAATGAAAAACAGCTTCAGAGAAGGATTGGATCTGAATGACAAAAATAGCCTACCCTTTTATTGTACATAACCTGAAAGCTCTGACGTGAAAATGCAGCTCTCCATACAGCCTACTGCCAATAATAACCTCAATTACCCTTAGTTACTTTTCATTAGAATTCCTCTGAGCCCAGGAATTTGTGGCCCCCATGCTGGAAACTTCATTGTTAGGAGATAGGCCTTGAATCAAGGGTTCTTTGTTGCTTGCAAGTTAGATGGGACAAAGATTTGTTTTAACTCTTTCTATAAGACCCAGCACAACACTACAGATTGGTGTCTCTACATGCTACTACAACACAGAATATTAAATGGTAATGAAAGTTGTTTTCCCATCAGCTCTCACTTAAATATTTTGATTTTGACAAGGAGTACAGCTGGAGCAGTCCTGCATAAAGTCAATGTAGATAAGATCTAACTGAAAATAAAAAACTCTTCTATCTAACTAGGAATTCCAAATTTTCAATATGTTTGTCTTTCAGTCTCAGGGCAAAGTTTAATATTCATTAGAAAAAAGGGGTCAGACAGCAACATACTTAAGAAATAAACACATGGTTGTAGACTGAAATTTTCCTTTATAGGTGGGATAGTGTTGCAAGGAAGCTTATATCATATGGGAAAATGGGAACACAAAACATCATTGCCTATTAAGCACTGCCAAAGTTCTACCGGACTGGCTGGATAAATACATTTGATTAGGTCCTACAAGAAAACTGTTTCCATTCAGGAGAACTATCTAAAATCAAGATCTTTTTCCAGTTTTTCTTTGAGAAAAAACTAACAATTTTTGCAAATTTTCCCTGAAAAAAAATTTATTTTTTCAGAAACTGTATCTTCTGTAAAATGTATCTCACGGACATCTGCAAACTTGTAGTGTAAAAGATAAAATTAATCCCACAAAGTTCCAGAAACCACAGAAAACCAGGCAAAGATGGCTTCCAGTCCAGTGATGGACCTTTAACTTTAGCCTCACTATCTGCAGTTAAGTGAAAATTAATCACAACCCTGGCTGAAACCTTTTACAGGCAATGTTTGCACAGCAGCCTGCAAAACTGTTACACACTGCCTCTGCTTACAGACTCTAATGATCTTTCTTGCCTAATGCAGATGTTAAAGCTTTAAAGGTCTGCTTACTTTTTTTGAGAGACACTCTGAGATCTTCGAAGGAAATGTGTACTTTAGAATCAAAGCACTTTCATTATGAATACTGTTACTTATACTTGACAGGGTAATAGGAGAGACAACTATTAGGGCTTTTCAGATGATGAACACTAGTTCTTCCAAATACCAAGACCTTAGTTACCTTGGCAAACCTTGCCTCATCTTCATTTTTGGTATTTTTTTCTTTTCTTTAAAGCAAAGCAGCATTTCTCAAACAGTTTTGCCTAACGGATCCTTGCAAAGAGGACAAAACCATAATTAATATAATCAGAAATAACACAGCAGAATTCTCTGCCTGTTCTCCCTAAAAGCATATCCTCCAGTTTAGCTGAGTAGTTACTAGACACTATCATGTGCCTCACGCTAGCTACAAGCCAAAGTGCTTTTCCAGATTAAGGTAAAAGCTTTCAGCATCCTGCAGTTTTGACTCTGCTCCTGCCAGATTTTTAGTTTGGAATAGATGAAAAGTGTTTTAAGTGTTTTATTTAATGTTGGGTACCCAAAACAGTGACCACTTTTGGCCATTTGGCCCTGCATGACTTGATTGAACCGCAAAGGAAGTATGTGGCTGCACCAGGTCAGCCTCCTTTCTAAGTCAGATGGAGAACTTGACAAGATCTTTAGCTGAATGAAGAAACCTTCCCTACTAAACACACACTGAGGGTGCTGTCTAGGACTTCATGTTCCCAGGATCCTAACTTTTGGCAGCTAGTAGGGATTTGGAATAACTTTGATAATTAGGTCAAATCCATGCTAAACCTAGAGTGTTCAGGACCGCTTTACATTTTCAAGCCTAGCATTGCAATGAAAGGGATTCAAAATGTAAAAATGCAAACTCAGCTACATCTTACATGCTCAGCCCTGAAAACCACACATAGCTGCTGGCTTTGGACCACCCAGAAAGAGCTACAGGAGCTCTTTAGACTGATGGTGTTTATAGTGTCCCTTTTGTGCTCACTGCTGTTTCTGTGATGGCTTCTAGAAATTCTAGTGGCATCAGGAGTTTAATAGTATTTTCTGCTTCCTAAATCTTTCTCTGCTTGTTCTGAGGAATCATATTTGATCTGCTCAGTGGTTATAGATCTCAGAGAATGAAATCGTCCCTGAGGTTGTCAGCTTGTTTACTGAAAAATCATTTCTCAGCACATCCTTGACCAGTAGCAGACGGGAAGGCCACAAAATCATGCTTGCCCAAATGGGCCTGCTGTGCAACAGACACTGTTGCATAAAGGTCCATCATCGTCTTTGCAGAATATAGGGCTAAAGTCTTGCTTTACACTGTGTTTACTAAAAAAACTACACTTAAAAATGAGCTCTCAGGATTATGTTTTTGAAACAATTTAGATTTTTATTAATAGGGCTGAGCCCATCAATCAAAAAGACCTTTTTTGACAGCTTCACATAATAAATATACTTTATGAAAGGCGTTTCCCCACTTCCTGGGGCCAGTGGGAGGGAGCAGAGCAAGGAATATCAGGCTAAAGAGGCCTCATGACAATATTAACTTGCAGTCCAATTTAAGATGGCTGCAGGTAAGTACCACCTTTCTGGACTCCAGGCAGCCCAAATGGCTGCACTGTGACAACTTCAGCTCCATGAGCTCCTTGTGGAAAGCAGAGATTTTCTATCATTTGTGAAGGTCTGTGACTGCTTAGGGTAACCAAATGTTGTGAACACTGAGATCCAGTTTAAACATCCTTGGCAAGTTCTGTTACAAAGTATGAAACAGAAGAGTCGCATGCTTAAGATGTCACAACATAAATACCACAAGGCTATCTTGGGATAAAGATTTTCATAGAGAATACTACCATGACTATCCGGGTTTGAAAGAAGTCCAGTCTTATTCATAGTCTCCCAGACACAAAATATTTATGTCCTGTTAACAGGTATTGGAAGCTAGTTGCCCTCATTATTTGTTAAAAATTAAATACAAACCCTTACTACTTCTTGACTTCATCTCCAAGCTGCTGCTGTGATTTTGTCTGTTAGATGAAAGAATACCTCAGTGTCAGATTTGGCACCATAAGGTGAAACTTCAGGTCGCTCTGTTCTCTCTCCTGCCTGAGAAGCTTCCAACTCACTCATGAGAGCGCAGCAGCAGCAGCATCCAGTACAGAATCAGAGAATCATTCAGGTTGGGGAAGACCTTTATGGTCGCTGAGTCCAACCATAAACGTAACACTGCAAAGTCCATCACTAAACCATGTCCCTAAGCGCCACGTCTACATATCTTTTAAATACCTCCAGTGACAATGACTCAACCACTTCCTTGGGCAGCCTGTTCCAATGCTTGACAACCCTTTCAGTGTAAAACTTTTTCCTAATATCCAATCTAAACCTCCCCTGGAGCAACTTAAGGCTGTTTCCTCTCATCCTATTGCGTGTTACTTGGGAAAAAAGACTGTCAGCTTTCCTCCCAGGGTGCAGCCCTTGAAAGGATTGATCTCGCTGCTGTCCAATCACACTTTGCTCCTAACATATCCAGTGCAAAAATGTCAAGAGTGGCTCACCTAAATTTTGCAGAAATCCTGGTTCTTGACAGAAGTTCTCCCTTGAGACTGACTGTAATTCTTATTACCAGTTTGAACCTACGTTTGTCAGATATGGTCCTCTTAACATTTGCAAGCAGGAAAAACTAATGTACAGAACTACCTCAGCCTTGCAACAATCACTGCACTGGAATGCAAACAAATTTTATAGTAAAATGCAGCCATCATCCCTTTGTGTCTTTTTTAGCCTGGAGTCTGAATGGTATTCTTATTGAATGCAGATCTTACAATAGTCAAAGGCTAATATTTTATAAATTACTCTTTTTTAACTGAACATTCGGATTATTTTTGTAGGTTCAACTCACTCATATTTCTGCCTCTCACTGTAACTGCTCTATTTCCCATCTGAAAGGGGGTCCTGACATAATTTGCAAGGTGCTCCTCAGCTTTCAAGAGTGATGTGCTGCTGCTGTTGCCTCTATGCCCGCCTGTTCATAGTGTGACTCTACAGCATTTTTGTTCTTTGGGGTGAGCTACCTAAGTTGTCCCATCCTAAGGTGAGTTGATAATTTCAGAAAATTCCAGTGCTGAAAGTTTTAGACCACTTTGATTACTATGGTTTTGATATTTATCCTTGAGTAAAGAGATGATAGCAATACAGAGAAAAGCAGCGGATAACTATTATTGTGTAATTAGAAATCCTGAGAAACTTTCCAAAAACTTTACCAGCTCATCATTATTTGTAAACCATGAGGTTCCCCCACGTTTTCTCTTGTCCATTTTCTCCCAATTAATTTTTCATGTTTTTCTGTTCTGCTCCATGAGGAGACACTGTTCAGCAAGAAGCTGTGGTTAGTAAGAAAGTTGTGCATGTCTTAAAATGCACTTGTTTTTAGCAGCCTCCTCCCTAGATTTAGCAGCTGTCAATGATACAGAGATTTGAAAGTTGCCTGCACATATGGGCATGATATAAAAGGTTTCCTGTAAAAGGAACAAAATAAGAAAGCAAGCTGAATTTCCAGATGCTACTTTTAGATGAGATTATGGTTGCAAGCACATATGCAGTCCATATAGTAATTAACTGTTCCAACACAGGAACCAGAACAATAGTGCAAAGGATGCTTCTGTTAAAATCAGCTAAAGGTTAAGAAGTCAATGATTAAGCACTGAGAACCAGAAATACTCTGCAGATAGGCTATATTCAAGACAATCATTTTGGTTTATTTTTCTAAAAGAATAAAAGCAGAGAGAAGCAAGTCAGAACTGCTGAGAATTACGTTGGCTTTGCTTTTAGAAAAATAAAAAGTAAATGCACGGAATTATAATAGCATGCTATACTATTTAAAACAAACTGATTTCTGCTCATCATTTGCTGAAGCACTTGCGAAAATATCTGCAGAGAAGTCTAAAAGTCTGGGAGATGCAATTGAAAATGACTGCATCAGTGATCTTCACGCGTGGGAGACACCAGTAACATTTGACACAGAGAAAGAAATTATAGTGCTCCTTTCTAGAAATGTTTCTCCTACAGTGACAGACCTGACATTATACAAAGAATAAAAATTCCATTTATGCAGCAGAAAGAATGGGCCCCATATTGCAAATCTATTTTTTTTCAGCTTAGCTATCATTTGTGGAAGTACTGACTTTTATTAGTTATATTTTTACTTCCTGGCTGGTTTTGTTATCTCAGATTAAATGTCTCAATTCCCTACAGGACAGAAAGGAAAACATTGAGGGTCAGTTTCTGTAACTGCACTTGCTTTAACAGCATCTTTTGAGTAAGTAAGAGCAGGATGAACAAGAACAGAATTCCATCCTGGAGATATTTTTGCTTAGGGAAATTAGAACACATTTAAATTAAGACTTTAGTTAAAATGGAAAGTATTTTATCTTTCTCATCCTACAGTATGTCACAAGTGCAAGGGAGAGCTCTGTGTCACTACCCGTGACAGTCCCTTCACTAGTGGAAGCTGCCAAAGGCATTCTGAATACGTGTCACTTGGGTTGTGTACACAAACCTAATTTTAGACTTTTACATAAGTAAGCATTCAGAGCTTGAAGAAGAGAGAGTTTTATGAAGTTAAAACATTTTAATTTCTCCTGGTTATTATGTATTGTCATTTTCTTTTGCTTATTGTTTTCACACTCTGTAATAATGGAAAGAGCTGTCATAGAAGAACTGTAGAAAACTAACTGGGAATCACTCAGAGTCTGATTAATTAAGTGTAATTTACTTTTTGACATTTTTGAAAGGAACAAATGCTTTTATACAAAAGTAAAGATGCTGAGTTTCATTTTCTCAAGAGTTGAGTTGTTTTGTTCTGAACATAAATGTTTCAATTCCCCTATTTTTATCTAGCATAAAGTCACAATAAACTGTGTATAATCTCTGAGCCACATCCACTGCTACATTATATCAATTTAATGCTGGTATAACTCAGTGAAATAAAGAGAAAAAATCTACTGACTTAAACATACAAAACTGGTTACACACTGGTAAAGTAATCCTATAATATAATCCCCATATATTTTGATTCTGATGCTTGAAAAAGATGTTGTGTAAAGTGAATAAAGAAATTAATATAATTTGGCATTATTTTATAGGTTTAAATTACAAAAATATGCTAAATTCTGTGCTTATTTTTAATAGGTTCATATGTTTGAAAAATGTACACCTAAGAGAAAATACCAAATAGCATTTGCAATATATATCCTAAAAAATAAGCTAAATTTGTGTTATCATTATTTTATTGCAGTAAATTTAGAGCCCAGTCTGAAATCTTTCAAGGAGAGTTGATTCTATTTCCTCAAACTGGTTTTGGATTAAGTACAAAGCATTCAAGCTACTGGAGTTAAAGAAAGGATGGGATGAGCTATCTTTATTCCAGTGAAGTTCTTTTTCAGTGTCAGAAGTGAATTCTTCCTGTGATTCTACATTATCGTCACATAACATAACTACAGTAATGTTAATAAATGCTTATTTTTTTCACCAGCTAGCTTAGTACTGTTTACTTTATGGCTGATCTATTTTTATTGAAGTCATGATGTAAATATCTGAATTGTGTGGTTTTGTATGTTCAGCATTTCTTGCTTTACCAGTCAACCACACATTCCTTTTTTTGGGTGTCCATGGATGTCAAGATTGTAATTAACACTAGACTTGTCAAATTCTCAAATAGTATAAAATGTTGGCCTTTAATCAGTTTTTGACTTACAGATGTGTGTACTGACAGTGAATGTTCAAAATGTGTATGAGGAAATGTTTGTTAACTGACATGTTTCAAGAGAAGTGGAAATTGGTATTACTGGGATTTTTCAAACTCATTCAGCACAGGGCTGTGTTGCCTTATATTAAAGTCAATGCACTTAAACGAAATGCATGTATCAGACATTTGTAAACGTGACTGATACTTTAAGAATGGCTTCCTTTGATTTGTAATGTATGCACAGGGAGAAAATCCATCTGAACAAATTTGGACTTGGCTTAAAAGGGATAAATTCATTAAGTTTAGTATTTTCATTGTTAAAAACTGCAAATGTAGAAGGTAAAGACCAAGGTATAGCAGATACAATAAATATATAAAGTCAGGCAGAAGACTAGCAGATGAAACAGCTGACTAAGAAACTGGCCAGCCTACCTGGTGTTGCATATGCTTCACTTTTCAGGTGCTGCAATCAAACTGCTCACAGAAGTTTGCTCCTCAGATGGCAAATTGTTCCTAGGAAAGGAAAAAAAGAAACAGAAGAAATATTTAAAATCACAAGTCTTTCCTGGTTACAAAAATGCCTGTGTCTGTGTCATCAATCTACCACCGCTGACATTCAAAATTTGAAATCTTGAAAAATAGCAGCCCCTCTGCCTGCTGCTACAAGTTACCAGGGGAATAAGCAGGGGTGAAAGCTTACATCTTATCAGCTGCTCTACAGTACCAGCTTGTATGCATGCTTTTGTGACACACAATGAGCACAGTAACACTCAAGGGGAAACAACAAATGAGAGATCAGTGGACCTATTCACAGTATTTGGTGCTATTCAATACCAGTAAGGGTAAGAAAACCTATTTCTACCTTGAAAATAAAAAAGAAAACCTACAACTTAAACATCACGAGTTTCTTGCTCTGAAGCAGTTTTACACTTGATATTAGTCTAATGAACAGGGCAGGGTTTGCACTGAAATACAGTGGCACAGTCTTGGTTTAGGAAGACATTATTTTCGTATTTGATACATCACAAGGAGACCTCTCCCACGTAAGACATTTTTCAAAATATTACTGCATTTAGTCTACTTTCCTATGGGTAAACCTCAGGAAGATGGTAATTCTGAGAGAAAACAAATACAGGAATATCAGAAAGCGAAAGCTCTGATGTTTACTGTCGTCTTTCCTGAACTAAACCATGTCTCCAAATATGGTTACATCATACTTGTGACAAAATCTGTAATGTGAAAATGAAATTAGACAAGAACAACTCATCCTTGTTATAATCACAGAACACCACACATCAGAGGCATTTAATTTATATTGCTACAGCTTGTCAGGGGTAAAAATGGTTCTGAGAACTCTCTTAAGAACTTATGGTAAAAATAAATAAATGTCATGATCACTGAGTTATAAAAACAAGCCTATTTCTTCAGAATTATAGAACAAAAACCACATAGATTATTACTTTCTTTGGAAAACAGAGAGAGGGAATATAATACATAACCCTTCATCCTTGTTAAACCTGACAATTACTGTCATTGGCTCATAGATGGATCTCCTCCTTTTGTCAGCCTTAGATTTTGCAGCTTTTTGATGCACTGCTCAGACAGAAACATTTTAATAAAGCTTTGGTATGTGTGTGTTGAATTTTAAGCAAAATTACCGTTCATGAGAAATGGATAGGGAGGGGAATCTTCCCTGACAGAGGACTGCCAGAGAAGATCAAATCTCCAATATTTTATCTTCATCAGCGGCCTGTGCTCAAGGTTCTAATGATAACGATGGTGCTTTAAAAAACCAATTACTAAACATGCAGGTACTCAGTTAAAAGAGAAGGAAAAGAGGAGCACTGCCCTCTCTTTCACAGTCTGTACTTCTTGGTGTTGTAATTTTGCTACTTAAATTGTTCTCTCAGTCTGCAGCTAAGTCTCTGGATGGCCTCTGCCTGCCATCATTTTATCCTAGTTGTTACTAGTCAGCCAACTAGCTACATTAGGTGGGTAGTAGCTTTATTATTTAGAGCTTTCATGACTCTCCTTGAATATTTCTTTCACCCACCCACCCCCCTCCAAACCTCCCTCTCTCAAAAGGCAATAGGACCATACAGGCTAAAAAGTCTTCTGTGCAAGAATACAGTGTTCCCTCAATAACACCAGCTCAGTGGTCTACAAAGATACAGTGGTTAGCCAAAATGCCATCGTACCTTCTACAAGGTCTATCAGGGATCCTGCTCTTATGCTGCTGTTATATCACCGCCTACTAATGTTGTCACACCATAGAATGTGTCTTGTTCTGCAAACACTGCAGAAGCACCAGAGTGATCAGCAACTGCTGTTGCTTCTGTTTTTGAGCTGTTACTTGCTCCTCTCAGGCAATTCCTAGTGGCTAGAGTATCTCCTGAATGCCCCGAGCTACCAGCTGAGTTTCACAGCAAAAAGGAAAGCTCTCCTATTTTGCGTAACAGGCAGAAAATGGGATATTCACATCCCCTTTTTGCAATCCTCCCTTTTACTCCTTCTTAGAGACATGATCTGGCAGCACCCTACTAGTTCCTTATCGATGATAAATCCCATCAGGGCACTTCTCAGTCCTGCAGCTACCATCCCTTTTCCAAGAGACACCCTTGCCTCTCAGCTGTTGGCCATCTGTCAGCTAGCTGCAAGCAGCAACATTGCTGCTTAATGTCTGTTGTGGGGTGAAACATGTAATACCATTGTGACACTGTTCATGGTTTTGTCCAAAGGTATTTTTCCTATTTAAGAATGGGAGATGTGGCCTTTCAGAAAGGTGCAAGTGCTGCTTGCTTTTGTGGCTGAAGGTTTCGACCAGTGGCCACTCAGAGCTACAGACCACAAAAAACCAATGCTACCAGTTGCTAGAGGCACTGTATAGGCTGACTTTGAAACAATTCAGTGCAGTATTTTACTGCAAATACTGCGTACCTGGTACAATATAACTTTTCCTTAAAGACCAAATGAATACTTCACAAAATCCATCATCTTTGCTTTAGTTTCCTGAATTGGAAGCTTTTGACTGTGCTCTGTAACATTGATTTAAAAGAGTCTGTGAGGGGCTGCTTCACTTTAGGAAGCATTGGATCGCTCTCATGCTCCAAAGAACTCCAAAGTTTCAATCTGCAGCTAAGCTCTCAGGTTACTCTCCTCTTAACTTTAGAGATCCCTTTTAACCCATTTTGAATTTTGAATTTCCATTGCCTAAGGTCTTGCTTCTCTTCCCAGAGAAATTCACCAGTTTTCCTTGTGATTTTGAAGTCTGCCCTGAATATTAACAGCAGGTTTTATTGGGTTCAGATCTACACTGCTGTCGTATTTTCATTAACATACCTTCATTACAATACTTTCATTTGCTTTATTGTCTTTTGCTGATGAAACAATAGGTTTCTGTCCTGGTTTCAGCTGGGATAGAGTTAATTGTCTTCCTAGTAGCTGGTACGGTGCTGTGTTTTCAGTTCAGTATGAGAAGAATGTTGATAACACCCTGATGTTTTCGGCTGTTGCTCAGTCGTGTTTAGATTCAGTCAAGGACTTTTCAGCTTCTCCTGCCCAGCCAGCAAGAAGGCTGGAGGGG